>WNGW01000003.1:254662-386533 GCA_011952105.1 Coreoperca whiteheadi | reverse complement strand
CAGTAACATCTTATCAAAGTAGAAACTCCACACTAGGGATGAAACGGTATGAAAATTTAATATCACGATTATAGCTCCTCAAATTATCACAACTATCATTATTATCACATTTTGTTTTTTTTAATGAGATGAAAATGTTCAAAGTCCCTACTGTCAGTCCTACATTCTTAGCTTTCCTCTTCTCTCTCTGCCTATGAACACACCTTCCTCCTCTCCTTCTTTGTCTTCGACCAACAGTAGTCCAATTTCCACCGGTACCCTGTAGGTCAACAGCACCGGTGGCGGTCGTTGTTAACCCGGGCCCCGACCGATCCGGTATGGAAGTCATTGTCATGATTCGCATTTTTAGTTTGGCATGTGTTTTACGTCGGATGCCCTTCCTGACACAACCCTCTGCATTTATCCAGACTTGGGACTGGCACATGAAGACACTGGCTTGTGCCCCCCTGCGGTTGCATTAAAAAGTGCACCATGCGCCTAGTTACAAAAATTCTGAGGTGCACGACCAAGCACTTCAACAACTTCTGGAGCCTTCATGCTCAACACAATGGCGTAATTTTTGGTATGCCCACTGATTGCAGTTATATCCGTGGATCGAGCGGGCCAACATTCTAATAAATAGCGGATGGGTTGCAGGTGGGTGAAATAGGGTGAAGTGTCCCCACATTAAGAGAAACGCTGTGCGCTTCAACTTCATTGATTGTTTAAAACTTCCAATACGCCGAAAGGATCGGTCAGGATCTAATGGCAATTATCGGTCAGGATCTAATGTCAATTAATGTTCTGTGTTCTTAAACATGGTAAATGGACTGTACTTGTATAGCGCCTTTCTAGTCTTCAAAGCGCCATACATACACATTCATACACTGATGGCAGGAGCTAACTGCCCATCAAAGGAAACAGTACATAGGAAACTAATCATTCACACACACTCACACACCGAAGGCACAGCTTCAGGAGCAATTTGGGGTTCAGTATCTAGCCCAAGGATAGTTTGACATATGGCTGGGGGAAGCCAGGATCGAACCGCCGACCTTTCCGATTGGTGGACGACCCGCTTCTCCACCAAGCCACAGCCACCCATTATACACATCCAAAACGTCATACACACAGTCCATGCTCATACAGTGGAACTGTTTGGAGTAAAGCAGCTGTCCTCCTGAAAAATCCTGAGCTCCGTCAGAGCTGTCTGGAGAGACCAGATTGAGGTGGTTTGGACATGTTCAGAGGAGAAACTGTGAATATATTGGTAGAAGGATGCTGAGGTTGGAGCTGCCAGGCAGGAGGTCTAGAGGGAGACCAAAGAGGAGATTTATGGATGTAGTGAGAGAGGACATGAAGTTAATTGGTGTGAGTGAAGAGGATGCAGAGGAAAGGGTTAGATGGAGGCGCATGATTCGCTGTGGCGACCCCTGAAAGGGAACAGCCGAAAGGAAAAGAAGAAGAAGCTAGGTTGTGGGTTGGCAAACTAGCCCTACAGTTGCTGCTGCGAAGCCAACATCCAGAGAGGACGAGACGGTTTCCCAGAGCAGCACGGCAGCTCCAGACAGCGATACTCACAACTCTCCTGCTACCATAGGAAACATCACAAGAACAGCATATCTTGCCAAACTAGAAAGTTAGCTGAATGTCTGTGGGCAAGTCATTTAACGTCACCTGACATGCAAATCATGGCTGGAATAGTGTTGTGTGGTTCCGTCCGACTCCCTTAGTTTATTTCCCATTTACAGAGCCAGCGCTGTGTACAAACAACAGAAGGTTTTTCTTTGTGCGCACACTGAGCGGTCAACTAGCGGACCGTGAGGAGTTATTTGCTGAATTTGACAAAAAGACGCGTATTGGATTAGAATCGCATACCCCACCTTTAAATGTCCCATGATATTTGCAGTGGCATGGAAACATTTAAAATTACCGACAGCAGCCTCAATAATCATTAAAGTAAATTGTTCAAGAAACACTCATACATCAATACAACACACAATAGGGAAATCACCTGAAGAGCTTATGGCTTTCGGCATAATCTAAAAGGCAATGTAGCCTACAGGGACCTGTAGCGATGGAGTCAAATGTCCATGCGGGTGCGGGTCTCTAATTCGGAGAAAAATTATTTGTTCAGGTGGGGGGCAGGTGGAGGATTTAAGAGTACATGCGGATTCGAATTATGTCAGAGCCAATCCGTGCATCACTAACGGGCACCCTCATGTCGGAGACACCGCATCGAGCGTGATCCGCCTTATTTTCCGTGACTCTTCTCCATGTCAGACGTCAGCACTCAAATCGCTCCACCATCATTATTCACATTTAAAGCTCTGTGTGTGTTGTGTTGCAGCCCGGAGCAGCAGCACACGCCAGACTCTCCTGGACCTGGACCTCGACCTGGACCTGAACCCAGCTGTGTGTCCTTAAAGAGTGACCGGTCAATAGAGCCACCGCTTCATTTCAAAGGACAAGGTTTACAACTAGCAGAGTAAGTCAACACCAAGTTACTTTATACATTCAGCAACATTTGAAAGAACAAATTCCTTGTGAAGAGCAGTAACATCTTATCAAAGTAGAAACTCCACACTAGGGATGAAACGGTATGAAAATTTAATATCACGATTATAGCTCCTCAAATTATCACAACTATCATTATTATCACATTTTGTTTTTTTTAATGAGATGAAAATGTTCAAAAAGAACTGTTAACATGGAGCCCTGAGAGTGAGAGGTATACGTTTTCCTAGTGCAGGTTTTAATGAGCAGTACCTTAAATAAGGAAATCAAACGCACACATAAGAACAACACAAGTAAAGCAATGTGCATGTAATAACAATACCACCATCTGTAAACAAATCAAATAAACAGCAATGATTGTATGTCCGTTCTCTTCTTCTAAAGAAAAACGTGTAGCTGACCGAACATCCTGTATCATATATATGCATCTTTGTTCGCTTGAGATTGAAATGCAAAAATGTCAGCATATTTACTTTGTCTGGTTTAAGTAGTGCTCTTTGAGGAGAGACAATATGCCCGCTGGCATTGAACACACTCTCTGAGGGCACGCTGGTTCCTGGGATGCACAGAAGCTTCCTGGCAAGCCTGGCAAGGTGAGGCAGCGCTGATGCATGGCCCCTCCACCACACCAGTGGATCCTCTTCTGATGGTATTTTCGCCAGAGACAGGCAGACTTTGATTTCTCCTTTCACACGGTCTTCTAGAGTGGTTGGAATCTGACCCTCTTCGCCTTTTTGCTGCCTTGTTGTTGAAGTAATCTTTCTCAGCAACCCGGCTAGGCCTTTCCACTCCGGTGCCAGTGGAGGTGCTGCTGCCAGTGGAGGTGCTGCTGCCGGTGGAGGTGCTTTGTGGTTCTTCCCTGACTTGTGCAGCCAGCTTCACAGCTTTCTGGACACAGTCAGTTTAAATTTTCTATTTATTTCAGTGTCCTTGGGCATTAGACGCCATGTTCCTCTTTCTCCAGCCAGTGTTGCACATAGTGGCGCAAAAAGTGGGTATGCGCTATATGCGCTGCATAGGGGCGCAGCACCTTGGGGGCGCCAAAGCGATGGTATAAAAAAAAAATAGTTAATGGAATATCGTGAGTGGCAGGCGTCCGGGGCGCAATACATAATGATGTCCGACTCACTCGGGGGGGTGCAGCAAGCGACCAAAATTGCTGCTGCATACCCCTCTGGCACTGGGTAGTTGCTCCCCTGGTTGTACAGACCGGTTGCTGTTGACTAAGGAAACGCTCAACCGTCTTACGTGTAGATCCCCATCAAGTCACCACATGGTGAATCAGAGCCTTCTCTGGCATGTTGAGGGCAGCTTTTTTTTGCCCTTAGTTCTCGACTTCTCTTCCAGCTCCTTGAGAAGCCCTGGATCAGATGACGGCAGGCCTTGACTGCTGTTTCAACTCTTGTAATTTCCAAAGCCTTTGAGATGGCCAGGTTCAAATTATGGCCAATGCACCCAAGTCACACTTCTAAGAACTCTTCAAAAGCCTTTATCATGTTTGTTGCGTTGTCTGTGGTTATGCACACCAGGTCTTTTTTGTTGATACCCCATTCTTCCAGCATGTTCTCAAAAACCCGCCGATGTTTTGAGCTGTGTGATCTTCTGGGAAGAACTGAGTTTCGAGGCAGTTCGATTCTAGTTGCCAGTCTGGGGTGAGGTAATGGATAGTGATGCTTATGTAGGGTTGACCACCACCGCTTTCACTAGTCCAGAGGTCAGTAGTTGCAGCTAACCAAGTTCCTTGAGCTATCTTTTTTACAACAGAAGCATTGACCTGGTTGTACAGGTTTGGCATTTCAGTTTTTGAAAACAAAATTTGTGATGGCACTTTGTAAATGTAAATGGACTGTACTTGTATAGCGCCTTTCTAGTCGTCCGACTACTCAAAGCGCTTTCACACTACATATCACATTTACCCAGACACACACTGATGGCAGGAGCTAACTCCCCATCAGTACAAATTAAACTAACCATTCACACACACTCACACACCGAAGGCGCAGCTTCGGGAGCAATTTGCTTAAGTATCTTGCTCAAGGATACTTCGACACATGGATGGGGGAAGCCGGGATCGAACCGCCGACCTTCCAATTGGTAGACGACCCGCTCTGCCACCAAGCCACAGCCGCCACCACTTTGTAGTGTGATACAGCAACTTTTCATTGGAAAACCAGGCCTCTCAACCATTTGAAATGGCAGCATGTCCTTTGCAATGAAATATGAAATAGCTTCAGTGAGGTCTTTGATGTGGGCGCATAAGCAGTCTGCCTTTTAAATGCTTGTTCAAGTGTTTGTGTCACAACTGTAGATGAGGAGGGAGTCGAGGGACCAGAAGCATCAATGGGTTTTCCAGCTGCTTGCCCACTCTGTAAACAAAGGAATAGCAAGTGTATCATCATTAATAATGACAATAATATTCACTTACTTATGCATGCATGTATGTCCAAATATTATCCTTATTATTATCAATAACTTTAATAATAATAAATCACTTACACACACACAAAGAGGGTCAGGGTGACTAAACTACTGTAATACTTGATTCTGTACTGTCCTGTGGCATTGCCTTATAATGACTGTCGTCAATAGCAACGCATTATAACACAGCACTCATACATTTCTTGGATCACCACGGACGTCTTGCATCTCGGTTTTTGAATGTATTGAAAATGAAATCAGAGTAATTTAGTATTAATACTACTGGAATATTGTTCTAGTGATCATATTGTCTGGACGATTGTTTTGTACACTGTACATAATGGATTTATAAACCGGTAAGATTTTAAAAAATTTATCACAATTCACAATGTCATGTCCCTGAAATAATTTCTGTGTAATAAGTTTTCTATGAATTAATACAATACATTATCCCTTAAATGTCACCCTAAATAGTGTGAACATGTTCGTTTGTCTTGGCTCAAAGCCACTTGCTGTAAACCTTGCTTTGTGTTAATTACAAGTGAGGTAATTTAAGATTTCACCTCTGATCAAGTACAAGACGACAGTTTTGCTGTCAGAAACATTTTGAAGCTCTGTGTTGCTCAGCTGTGATTGGCTGAGGGATTCTCACCTGAACCTGAAGCCAGCTGTGTGTCCTTAAAGAGTGACTGGTTGAAGTATATTATTACTGATTTCAGTGTGACAGACAGTGTTGTTCTCAGTATTAATACAGTGTTCACTGCACTCATGTTCTCCTAGAATGATGATATGGGTTTAGAGCAGGATTAGTATTAGAGGACAAGTTCACATGTTTTCAAGGCTGTCCCTAACTGACATGTCCATATGTGAATTGAAAGAGTTATTGGTGTCTGCAGATGTTCCTTCTGTGCACACTTGCCATGAAGAGAGCTCTTCCTAATGTGATTTTCAATGGTGGAGTTGTGCTGAAAGACACAATCCACAGTCCTCGTTCTGTGTAAAAGTACATTGTAAAGTTCAGCTGAGGATAAAATGAGGCTTCAGCCGTTTGAGTCACACAAATCAAGTGGGGGTCTTCCAAACTTAAGGTCTTTTAAAGTACGAAATTTCCTACCATTTTTGGGAAAATTAAGCAATGATACACAGACCAAAATCATTCCGTGTAAAGAGCTTCACGTTTTATAGAACTGTGGTGCGTTGATCCTTTTCTTGATGACAGCTGCAAGTTTCTCCGGCAGCTTCTGTGCCTGAAGACTAAAAAGTGAATGTCCATGTCTCGTGGTCTTCCTCTCTGTCTAACAGCATCTATGGGAGACAAGCCTCTGCTGAACCTGAACCTAGCTGTGTGTCCTTCAAGAGCGACTGGTCAAATTATCGTGACATTGATTTTAAAGGACGACAGCCCTCTTCTGCACAGGGGTAAGCTGTTAATATTTGGGATTATTTTCCTATGTTTATTCAAAGACGTGTTTATTTAATTTGAGAGCTTGACTTATTGATTTCAGTTTAGATTTTGTGATCGCTTTCCCTCAAAACCCAGCCCTCGCTCTCAAATAGCCCCTGCTTGCACTTAGATTTGCCCTGCTTCTGCTCAAACTGTGCGCTTGCGCTCAGATACATTGTTGCTTTATTTATATTTTTTATGTTTGGAGTAAAGCAGCTGTCCTCCTGATGAATCCTGAGCTCCATTAGAGCTGTCTAAAAACATTTATTTCAGAAGCTAAAAGGTTAATTCTGTTTCTTCTGGAGAGTTTCCCTGTCCTGTCAAGTTTTTAACTACAGTTTTTAGTTTTGCTGCTTAAAGGTATGGTAAGCAATTCTGGAGAAATCCAATACCATGACAAATACCATGATATAGAGTAAGCAACGACATAGGAAGTAATGTAACTAAGGTTAGCTAGGTTGTGGGTTAATGCAACCGCAGGGGGGCACAAGCCGGTGTCTTCTTGTGCCAGTCCCAAGTCTGGATAAATGCAGAGGGTTGTGTCAGGAAGGGCATCCGAAGTAAAACACATGCCAAACTAAAAATGCGAATCATGACAATGACTTCCATACCGGATCGGTCGGGGCCCGGGTTAACAACGACCGCCACCGGTGCTGTTGACCTACAGGGTACCGGTGGAAATTGGACTACTGTTGGTCGAAGACAAAGAAGGAGAGGAGGAAGGTGTGTTCATAGGCAGAGAGAGAAGAGGAAAGCTAAGAATGTAGGACTGACAGTAGGGACTTTGAACATTGGGACTATGACAGGGAAGGCTAGAGAGTTGATTGACATAATGCAGAGAAGGAAGGTGGACATACTGTGTGTCCAGGAGACCAGGTGGAAAGGTAGCAAGGCTAGAAGCTTAGGAGCAGGGTTCAAGTTGTTCTACCATGGGTCAGATAGGAAGAGAAACGGAGTAGGAGTTGAGGTTGAGGCTAGAGGTGAAAAAAAAGTGTCAGACAGGTTGATGAGCCTGAAGCTGGAAATTGAAGGGGTGATGTTCAATGTTGTGAGTGGTTATGCCCCATAGGTAGGATGTGAGTTAGAAGAGAAAGAGAAATTCTGGAGTGAGTTAGATGAAGTGATGCAGAGCATCCCCAGAGAGGAGAGAGAGGTGATTGGTGCAGATTTCAATGGGCATGTAGGTGAAGGGAACAGAGGTGATGAGAATGTGATGGACAGGTTTGGTCTTCAGGACAGGAACGCAGAAGGACAGATGGTGGTAGACTTTGCAAAGAGGATGGAAATGGCTGTAGTGAACACTTTCTTCCAGAAGAGGCAGGAACATAGGGTGACATATAAGAGCGGAGGTAGAAGCACTCAGGTGGACAACATCTTGTGTAGACGTTGTAATCTGAAAGAGACCAGTGACTGTAAAGTAGTGGTAGGGGAGAGTGTAGCCAGACAACACAGGATGGTAGTGTGTAAAATGACTCTTGTGGTGAGGAAGATGAAGAGGACAAAGGCATAGCAGAAGACAAAGTGGTGGAAGTTGAAAAAGGAAGAGTTTAGTTTTCAGGGAGGAGCTGAGACAGACTCTGGGTGGTCAGGAAGTGCTCCCAGATGACTGGACCACTACAGCTAATGTGATCAGGGAGATAGGTAGGAGGGTACTCGGTGTGTCATCTGCAAAGAGGAAAGTGGACAAGGAGACTTGGTGGTGGAACCAGGAAGTTCAGGAGTGTATACAGAGAAAGAGGTTAGCAAAGAAGAAGTGGGACACTAAGAGGACTGAAGAGAGTAGACAGGAGTACAGGGAGATGCAGCGTAAGGTGAAGGTAGAGGTGGCAAAGGCCAAACAAAGAGCATATGAGGACTTGTATGCTAGGTTGGACACTAAAGAGGGAGAGGTGGATTTGTACAGGTTGGCCAGACAAAGAGATAGAGATGGGAAGGATGTGCAGCAGGTTAGGGTGATTAAAGATAAGGATGGAAATGTATTGAAAGGTGCCAGGCGTGTGATGGGAAGATGGAAGGAGTACTTTGAAGAGTTGATGAATGAGGAAAATGAAAGGGAACGAAGAGTAGAAGAGGTGACTGGTGTGGAGCAAGAAGTGGCAAAGATTAGCAAGAGTGAAGTGAGGAGGACGTTGAAGAGGATGAAGAGTGGAAAGGCAGTTGGTCCTGATGACATACCTGTGGAGGTATGGAAGTGTCTAGGAGAGGTGGCAGTTGAGTTTCTGACCAGTTTGTTTAACAAGATCTTGGAGAGTGAGAGGATGCCCGAGGAATGGAGGAGAAGTGTACTGGTGCCAATTTTCAAGAACAAGGGAGATGTGCAGAGCTGTGGCAACTACAGAGAAATAAAGCTGATGAGTCATACAATGAAGTTGTGGGAAAGAGTAGTGGAAGCTAGGCTAAGGGCAGAGGTGAGCATTTGTGAGCAGCAATATGGTTTCATGCCTAGAAAGAGCACAACAGATGCAGTGTTTGCTTTGAGGATGCTGATGGAGAAGTACAGAGAAGGTCACAGGGAGTTGCATTGTGTCTTCATAGATTTAGAGAAAGCGTATGACAGGGTGCCAAGAGAGGAGCTGTGGTATTGTATGAGGACGTCTGGAGTGGCAGAAAAATATGTTAGAGTGGTGCAGGACATGTATGAGAGCTGTAAGACCGTGATGAGGTGTGCTGTAGGTGCGACAGAGGACTTCAAAGTGGAGGTGGGTCTGCATTAAGGATCGGCTCTGAGCCCCTACTTGTTTGCTCTGGTGATGGACAGGCTGACAGATGAGGTTAGACAGGAATCTTCATCGACTATGATGTTTGCAGATGACATTGTGATTTGTAGTGAGAGCAGGGAACAGGTGGAGGAGAATCTAGAGAGATGGAGGTCTGCTCTGGAAAACAGAGGAATGAAGCTTAGCCGCAGTAAGACAGAATACATGTGTGTCAATGAGAGGGACCCAGGTGGAACGGTGAGGTTACAGGGAGCAGAGGTGAAGAAGGTGCAGGACTTTTAGTACTTAGGGTCAACAGTTCAGAGCAATGGAGACTGTGGAAAAGAGGTGAACAGGCGAGTGCAAGCAGGTTGGAACGGGTGGAGAAAAGTGTCAGGTGTGTTGTGTGATAAGAGTATCAGCAAGAATGAAAAGAAAGGTGTTCAAGACGGTGGTGAGACCAGCGATGTTGTACAGCTTAGAGACAGTGGCACTGAAGAAAAGACAAGAGGCAGAGCTGGAGGTGGCAGAGCTTAAGATGTTGAGGTTCTCTTTGGGAGTGACGAGGATGGACAGGATCAGGAACGAGTACATCAGAGGGACAGCTCATGTTAGATGTTTCGGAGATAAAGCCAGAGAGACCAGATTGAGGTGGTTTGGACACGTTCAAAGGAGAAACTGTGAATATATTGGTAGAAGGATGCTGAGGTTGGAGCTGCCAGGCAGGAGGTCTAGAGGAAGACCAAAGAGGAGATTTATGGATGTAGTGAGAGAGGACATGAAGTTAATTGGTGTGAGTGAAGAGGATGCAGAGGAAAGGGTTAGATGGAGGCGCATGATTCGCTGTGGCGACCCCTGAAAGGGAACAGCCGAAAGGAAAAGAAGAAGAAGCTAGGTTGTGGGTTGGCAAACTAGCCCTACAGTTGCTGCTGCGTAGCCAACATCCAGAGAGGACGAGACGGTTTCCCAGAGCAGCACGGCAGCTCCAGACAGCGATACTCACAACTCTCCTGCTACCATAGGAAACATCACAAGAACAGCATATCTTACCAAACTAGAAAGTTAGCTGAATGTCTGTGGGCAAGTCATTTAACGTCACCTGACATGCAAATCATGGCTGGAATAGTGTTGTGTGGTTCCGTCCGACTCCCTTAGTTTATTTCCCATTTACAGAGCCAGCGCTGTGTACAAACAACAGAAGGTTTTTCTTTGTGCGCACACTGAGCGGTCAACTAGCGGACCGTGAGGAGTTATTTGCTGAATTTGACAAAAAGACGCGTATTGGATTAGAATCGCATACCCCACCTTTAAATGTCCCATGATATTTGCAGTGGCATGGAAACATTTAAAATTACCGACAGCAGCCTCAATAATCATTAAAGTAAATTGTTCAAGAAACACTCATACATCAATACAACACACAATAGGGAAATCACCTGAAGAGCTTATGGCTTTCGGCATAATCTAAAAGGCAATGTAGCCTACAGGGACCTGTAGCGATGGAGTCAAATGTCCATGCGGGTGCGGGTCTCTAATTCGGAGAAAAATTATTTGTTCAGGTGGGGGGCAGGTGGAGGATTTAAGAGTACATGCGGATTCGAATTATGTCAGAGCCAATCCGTGCATCATTAACGGGCACCCTCATGTCGGAGACACCGCATCGAGCGTGATCCGCCTTATTTTCCGTGACTCTTCTCCATGTCAGACGTCAGCACTCAAATCGCTCCACCATCATTATTCACATTTAAAGCTCTGTGTGTGTTGTGTTGCAGCCCGGAGCAGCAGCACACGCCAGACTCTCCTGGACCTGGACCTGGACCTGGACCTGAACCCAGCTGTGTGTCCTTAAAGAGTGACCGGTCAATAGAGCCACCGCTACATTTCAAAGGACAAGGTTTACAACTAGCAGAGTAAGTCAACACTAAGTTACTTTATACATTCAGCAACATTTGAAAGAACAAATTCATCGTGAAGAGCAGTAACATCTTATCAAAGTAGAAACTCTGCACTAAAACATCATTAATAATAAAGTAGATAAGTGTCCTCCAACATGTCACAGAACAGAAAAGATGTAAAGACGAAAGTTTTGCTGTCAGAAACATTTTGAAGCTCTGTGTTGCTCAGCTGTGATTGGCTGAGGGATTCTCACCTGAACCTGAAGCCAGCTGTGTGTCCTTAAAGAGTAACTGGTTGAAGTATATTATTACTGATTTCAGTGTGACAGACAGTGCGTTGTTCTCAGTATTAATACAGTGTTCACTGCACTCATGTTCTCCTAGAATGATTATAAGGGTTTAGAGCAGGATTAGTATTAGAGGACAATTTCACATGTTTTCAAGGCTGTCCCTAACTGACATGTCCATATGTGAATTGAAAGAGTTATTGGTGTCTGCAGATGTTCCTTCTTTGCACACTTGCCCTGAAGAGAGCTCTTCCTAATGTAATTTTCAATGGTGGAGTTGTGCTGGAGGACACAATCCACAGTCCTCGTTCTGTGTAAAAGTGCATTGTAAAGTTCAGCTGAGGATAAAATGAGGCTTTAGCTGTTTGAGTCACACAAATCAAGTGGGGGTCTTCCAAACTTAAGGTCTTTTTAAGTATGAAATTTCCTCTTCAAGTTTCTCTGGCAGCTTCTGTGCCTGAAGACTAAAAAGTGAATGTCCATGTCTCGTGGTCTTCCTCTCTGTCTAACAGCATCAATGGGAGACAAGCCTCTGCTGAACCTGAACCTAGCTGTGTGTCCTTCAAGAGCGACTGGTCAAATTATCGTGACATTGATTTTAAGGGACGACAGCCCTCTGCTGCACTGGGGTAAGCTGTTAATATATGGGATTATTTTCCTATCTTTATTCAAGGACGTGTTTATTTAAGCCGGATAAGGGTGGCTTGCCCCCTTCAGGTTGGTGGGGAGCTCCTGCCTCAAGTGGAGGAGTTTAAGTATCTTGGGGTCTTGTTCACGAGTGAGGGAAGGATGGAATGGGAGATCGACAGGCGGATTGGCGTATGTTCCGCAGTGATGCGAAGTGAATCCTACTCTCACCTATTTGACCCTTAGAGATAGGGTGAGGAGCTTGGTCATTCGGGAGGAGCTCAGAGTAGAGCCGCTGTTCCTCCACATTGAGAGGAGTCAGGTGAGGTGGCTCGGGCATCTGTCCCGGATGGCTCCTGGACGCCTCCCTGGGGAGGTGTTCCAGGCATGTCCAACCGGGAGGAGGCCCCGGGGAAGACCAAGGACACGCTGGAGGGACTATGTCTCTCGGCTGGCCTGGGAACGCCCCCGGAAGAGCTGGAGGAAGTGTCTGGGGAGAGGGAAGTCTGCTTAGACTGCTGCCCCCGTGACCCGGCCCCGGATAAGTGTAAGAAGATGGACGGATGTGTTTATTTAATTTGAGCGCTTGACTTATTGATTTCAGTTTAGATTTTGTAATGCTTTCCCTCAAAACCTTGTCCTCGCACTCAAATAGCCCCTGTTCTGTTTACACTTAGATTTGCTCTGCTTCTGGAAAAATAGCACTACAGGTAAAAGGCAAAATATGTATTTTTGATTTTGGGGTAAACTTTCCCTTTAAGAAAGCTTGTGTTTTCAGTGGTGGAAAACACAGTTCTGCTGGATGACCAGACAAAACAACGAGCAAATTGTTTTGTGAAATGTATCGACAATACATTGTTTCACTGTGTTCTGGGTGCGGTGCAGATTATATACAGTTTTTTTATGTGTTTCTATCTGGAGGAAGCTGGAAAAACCAGAACCCAGTAGTGTTTCCATGAAGAGAGACTGGTGTATGACACGTCTTCTTTCATCTCTCATATTCTCAGAGATCTCTAGTTTTTAACCTTTACTTTACTTACTTGTCTTAACAAATCAAACTAAATGGGCAAATGCATCAGAGTTTGCTTGATCTGAGTTAAAAAGGTTGAAATCACTCCAAGTTTATTTTATAAGTTTATAAGTGAGCTGTGTGTTGCTATCCACAGTATTATAGATCAGAGCTGGAGGAACAAAATCCTGGCGAACCAACACAGTAAACTGAAAGCTGCACAGAAATGCAGACTGGGCTATTGATTCACAGTGGGATCAGGAGTACGACCAACACTTTAACGTTGTAATCAACACTTTAGTTCAAAGGACCTTTACCTTGTGTTTGTCTTTGTGCGGAAGGACATAATGTGAGCGAATTCTTCATGAATCCTTCACAGAGTCGACCTGGAGAGATCAGAGGTTCCCAGTGGTCAGTCTGCCATGCAGCATCAAACATACCTGGACTCCATATTTATGGTCTGTACATGTACAAGTACTTTTACATCTATTCTGTTCCCAATAATCTCCATCTTGCACTTTTTAGACCAGTGGATTGTCAGTCTGTCTGACATAGATCCGATGTTTGGTGCCATGATTTTAGCTTGATTGCGTCATTCACATAATATTCTGTTGCAGCTGCTGGAGGAGAACATTGTCACTTTTGTAAAGAACGAGCTGAAGATTATCCAGAAGAGCCTGAGTTCAGGTTACCCAGAATGCTCAGAGAGTTGGAAAGAGGATGAGGAGGTTTTGGACGGTGTGAAGGAAGAGCAGATGAGGAGCAGCAGAGACGCATTTCTGCAGATCACACTGCACTTCCTGAGGAGAATGAAGCAGGAGTACCTGGCTGACTGTCTGCAGAGCAGTAAGGATTTCTCTCACTATTTAACATGCTAAATAAATGGGACATTTACTACTCCCTCAAAAGATGGAGGGAATTATGTTCATATATGCATTCCTTAGTGGAATTAAATTGTCATGTTTTTTTACATAATTCACTAATTGACTTATTTTTATTATTTGTTGTGTGTTCATTCAGAACATCCTGTTCCAGTTTCTCAGCATAAACATAAATCTAAACTGAAGAAGAAGTTCCAGTGTGTGTTTGAGGGGATTGCTAAAGCAGGAAACCCAACCCTTCTGAATCAAATCTACACAGAGCTCTACATCACACAGGGAGGGACTGGAGAGGTGAATGCTGAACATGAGGTCAGACAGATTGAAACAGCATCCAGGAAACCAGGCAAACCAGAAACAACAATCCGATGTGAAGACATCTTCAACCCCTCACCTGGGAGAGATGAACCAATCAGAACAGTGATGACAAAGGGAGTGGCCGGCATTGGGAAAACAGTCTTAACACAGAAGTTCACTCTGGACTGGGCTGACGACAAAGCCAACAAGGACATACAGTTTACATTTCCATTCACCTTCAGAGAGCTGAATGTGCTGAAAGAGAAAAAGTACAGCTTGGTGGAACTTGTTCATCACTTCTTTACTGAAACCAAAGAAGCAGGAATCTGCAGGTTTAAAGACTTCCAGGTTCTGTTCATCTTTGACGGTCTGGATGAGTGTCGACTTCCTCTGGACTTCCACAACACTGAGATCCTGACTGATGTTACAGAGTCCACCTCAGTGGATGTGCTGCTGACAAACCTCATCAGGGGGAAACTGCTTCCCTCTGCTCGCCTCTGGATAACCACACGACCTGCAGCGGCCTATCAGATCCCTCCTGAGTGTGTTGACATGATGACAGAGGTCAGAGGGTTCACTGACCCACAGAAGAAGGAGTACTTCAGGAAGAGATTCCGAGATGAGGAGCAGGCTTGCAGAATCATCTCCCACATCAAGACATCACGAAGCCTCCACATCATGTGCCACATTCCAGTCTTCTGCTGGATCACTGCTACAGTTCTGGAGGATGTGTTGAAGACCAAAGAGGGAGGAGAGCTGCCCAAGACCCTGACTGAGATGTACATCCACTTCCTGGTGGTTCAGACCAAACTGAAGAACGTCAAGTATGATGGAGGAGCTGTGACAGATTCACACTGGAGTCCAGAGAGCAGGAAGATGATTGTGTCTCTAGGAAAACTGGCTTTTGAGCAGCTGCAGAAAGACAACCTGATCTTCTATGAATCAGACCTGAGAGATTGTGGCATCGATATCACAGCAGCCTCAGTGTACTCAGGTATGTTCACCCAGATCTTTAAAGAGGAGAGAGGGCTGTACCAGGACAAGGTGTTCTGCTTCGTCCACCTGAGCATTCAGGAGTTTCTGGCTGCTCTTCATGTCCATTTGACATTCACCAACTCTGGTGTCAATCTGCTGTCAGAAGAACAGACAACCGTCCAAAAGTCCGAAACAAGAAAAGATGAATTTGCAGTGACACAGTTCTACCAGAGTGCTGTGGACAAGGCCTTACAGAGTCAAAATGGACACCTGGACTTGTTCCTCCGCTTCCTGCTGGGCCTCTCACTGCAGACCAATCAGACTCTCCTACTGGGCCTGTTGACACAGACAGGAAGTAGCTCAGAAACCAATCAAGTAGCAGTCGAGTTGATCAAGAAGAAGATCGAAGAGACTCCCTCTGCAGAGAAAAGCATCAATTTGTTCCACTGTCTGAATGAACTTAATGATCGTTCTCTAGTGGAGCAGATCCAACAGTCTCTGAGTTCAGGAAGTCTCTCCACAAATAAACTCTCTCCTGCTCAGTGGTCAGCTCTGGTCTTCATCTTACTGTCATCAGATAAAGATCTGGACGTGTTTGACCTGAAGAAATACTCTGCTTCAGAGGAGGCTCTTCTGAGGCTGCTTCCAGTGGTCAAAGCCTCCAAGAAAGCTCTGTAAGTGGGATTTAGTCATCATAAAACAGTTTGCTGTCTTTCAAATGGAGAAAAAAAGAAATAACTTCTTACTGGTTTCCTTATTGTTGTCTCTCCAGACTGAGTGGCTGTAACCTCTCAGAGAGAAGCTGTGAAGCTCTGTCCTCAGTTCTCAGCTCCCAGTCCTCGAGTCTGAGAGAGCTTGACCTGAGTGACAACAACCTGCAGGATTCAGGAGTGGAGCTACTGTGTGCTGGACTGGAAAGTTCACACTGTGCACTAGAGACACTCAGGTCAGGATTCATTAACCCTTTCAACTGATTACCATTCAAAATCTGATCTACATTAGTGGATAAACACCTAACCTGTTTAGGCTTGTGTCTGCTAACATGATTTGTCTAAGGACCTTTAACGAAACTTCGGCAGTAGTTTCTAGACTCTTTTCCATGAGGATTTGTCATCTTTTTCTCTTGTTTTTGCTTTTGTTATTGGATTAGTAAATACCACAGATGACTTTAAACATTTATTCTACATTTGTATCTGAACCAAAATGTACCTGAACAAAAAACAAACAAAAACATACAGTCAAGTATTCACAGGGGGTTCCTCAAGCATCTGTTGCATGCTGAAGAGCAAATTAGGTACCTCTGTCAGGTGGTTACTTTGATATACACCTGTGTAGTTGCATTTGTCTTTTGTGAGTGCACGCAGCACTCTGCTAAAAGTACATGTCTTCATTTGCCCTTTTTGACAAAAGCTTCACTCATCCTAAACTCAATTAAACGTTTTTAGCCATGCTAGCAGTGTGACTCTGTAGATGGTAATGTGGGTCTGTCAGTCATTCCACCACATTGATGCAAACTGAAATATCTCAATATCTTGATCCATTGACTTTTCATCTATTGCCATCATCGGGTCAATATTTTAATTTGTCCAATACTTTGTTTTGTTACCAAATGCCTGCAAAACTAATGAAATGCCCACAAGCCTCAGCTGCACTTTGAGTTTCCTGCAAATTAGCAAACATGCAACCAACATTATACCTGCTAAACATGCATGCTAAACATGAACAGGGTAGCATTATGAGCATACTGATGTTATCATTCAGACAGTTTCTTTTTGTTGAAACGTGACTGACACAGCAGTACCCTCAGATGATCTGCCATATATTGTGTTGTGTGTTTCCAGGCTGTCAGGCTGTGAGATCACAGAGGAAGGCTGTGCTTCTCTGGCCTCAGCTCTGAGCTCCAACCCCTCCCATCTGAGAGAGCTGGACCTGAGTTACAATCATCCAGGAGACTCAGGAGTGAATCTGCTGTCTGCTGGAGTGGAGGATCCACATTGGAAACTGGACACCCTCAGGTATGAAGAGGTCTGGTGCAGGCAAAGACAATCAGTCTGATAGAGGATTAGCTGGGGAAAAAAATGTTTCTGTCTTTCTGGTTAATGGTGGATATGAGTTTTATATGAACAATCACACATGTAGAAAGCCTTTTTCATTTGCTCAGGACATAAACACTGGTTGAACATTAAGGAGCTATTTGTGTAGGAGATTCTCCAAGGGGAACGTGTCCAGGAACAAAAATAATAATTGCCTGTTGGTAATAATTTAAACAGTTTGGAAAGATCTCTGCACGTTAAAGGTACTGTTTGGAGCTTTCAGAAAATCCTTGTTATTTATGACACCGACGGCCGTTGACTGATTTGCAGTCAGCATCCTGTTGCTCGCGTTCGCTCTCTGTGGACTTGAGCATGTATACTGGGCATCAGCCAAAACAGTGAACAAGGCCGAACTGGGACCAAACACAACCCCCGAGACCAACAGCAGCCAGTTTGGTGACAGGAAATACAGTACCGAGATGATTTACAATGGCTCCGACCAGGACTCTGACTCTTGGCCGACATGGAAGGTTCAGGCAGGGACAGGAGAGGCGTGAAGTGGGAGAGGAGCAAGAGGGAAGTCAGGCATCCGTCAGCGCCCACCTACAGAGGCCTGAGCCTAGGGTAATGACGGAGTCAACCACAGGGTGCCAGGAGCCAAACCCGGCAATAAAACCAACTTGGTAGTGTATTATTCTGTCATCGGACTGGCCTCCATCGATCTCAGAGGCTGTATTTGTTCCCAGTCCCGCCGTGATCACTGGGAGGCTGATGAGCCCTGTTCTGTTGCCCTCTCACCCGACTCCAGTGCTGGTGCCCATCCCAGCGCCGCTCCCCACCAGTACAGTAATCTGAGTTAGGCTCAGCCCCCCGAACTGGTCTCTCATTTTTCCAACCTTACACATGTCCCATTTGTGGTCCAATAAACAGTAAATTCATCACATTCAGTGCCCCATATTACTATTTTCCAAGCCACTGTCGTTGTCATAGGTTGGTGCTGGTCATTTGTTAGCGGACCCCATTTCTAAGCTAACATTACCTAATGTTCCACACTGTTGGTGCTGTAGGGGAGCTGAAGAGAGGCAAGGCACTCAGGAGTGCGCATAAACGTCACATGATTTGCAATATCCAAATCACAGAAGCTGCAATCTTTTCATAAAGGTAAATGTGTGACAAAACAGCATTATAATAAAGTACTGTAGTGCTGCAGAGATCATTCAAACAAAAACAAATCTTGTTCTCCAGATGCAAGAAAACATATTTGTTTGGTACAGACCCCAACAAATGTCACATCATCATGATTTAACTGTTTTTTTCAGTGAAAATAAAAATTGTGATGTAAAAATTATCATTCTCACTAATCATTAATCATATCGCAATTGTAATATCTGGATAATATTTATCATATTGTGCAGCCCAATGTCACATCCTTTGGATTTTCACAGAAAAAAAGGCCAGAGTCCTTTACATTAAAAATCAGTCCACATGCTGTTTTAGGCAACCGAGAAATTTGGGGAAGGATACATTTTTAAGGTTACGTTACAGTCAATTCAGATATTGGCAATAAAATGCAATAAATACATGTAAAAAAAACTCCACACAATACCTTTGAAGGCCCTGTCATTTTGAGAAATATCCTGCCCTCATACCTAGGATCAAATTACTTTCATCTCTGTACAGATATAGGTCTAAGAAATGTTTAGCATAGCTTTGCACAATGACTGGAAGCAGGGGGAAACTGCTAGCCTAGCTCCATCAAAAGAGAAAAAGTAATAAGTAGTAAGGTAGTGTTGGTGATCCCACGTGGAGCAGGTGGAGGAGCGAGCTGAAGGAGTCGGGCTCACACAGGACAGGAGAGAGAGACTCTTGATCTCTGCTGTAGATGGTTCAGTGTCGGGAGGCCTGGTTTGTTTGGCCAGACCAACCGAGAGGCCGACACGGCGCAGGCTTGAGAAGTTACAGCAGGTCTTTGCTGTTCCACTACTCCACTCCAGTTCAGTTCAGGAGAAAAGGCAGCATGAAGGCAAGAGTTACGAGTGAAGAGAGAAGAGAGGAAGGGACAAAGGGTGTCCAAACCAGTGATACCCCTTTTCCACCGAGGCGGAGCTGGTGCTGGTTTGGAGCCAGAGCCTAGTTTCAAATCGGTTCTGTGTGTTTCCACAGCCGAAGCAGCAGCTCGGAGCCAGGAAAAGTGGTTCTTCAGTAGCACCAACTCGTTGCTGGGCTAGAAGTAAGAAACACAACTTCTTACTGAGGGCGGGGTTACCGCGACCGACAAGACGAACAGTTTTCACTTCTGCTTCTTACACCAACACTTAATACATTTTTATTTAACTGCAATGTGATCGTTTATCAGCAGCGTTGATGCTAGGAGGGTACCAACATGCTGAGGCTAAAGTTGACATGTTATTGTTAAAAATAAATATTATGTACATTCCGTTACTCTCGCTCGTAATCTCCGTCTGTACATACTACGGTGAACATAAATAGCAACGCAATGTCCGCGATTGTTGACTGTGTTTGTGTTTTGTGCTGCTGCGCTAGCGTTACAGGGAAAGATGTGACGTATACAGTCACTTAAGACCTGGCTCTGTGCTGGCTCTGTAGCCAGTGGAAACACAAATGGGTTCTTAGAAGGCTCGTCATCTGAACCAACTCCGAACTGGCACTAGCACTGGCTCTGAACCAGCGCCCGGTTCATTTTGGTGGAAAATTGGTATGATAGTGTTGGGCTGAAGGGGCGGCGACCAGGAGAGTCTTGGCAAGAACACTGAAGTTACACCTATGTTAACAGATCTCAAATGTCAACATATCATGTTTGTCATGTACAAGATATAAATATGAGAGTAGTATTTCCACAACTTTCCTTATTTCTGCTTTTATCACATCACAGTAGCACAGTGTAAATAGAAGTTAACCCAGCAGTAATTACTGTCGTAATTTACTGTAGGCTAAATCAGAGATATCAATCCAACACCTAAACATAGTAACACGAACATGCCCAAAACATCCCAACACATGAAATCATACTATTTATATCAGAAATAGGTTTTCTGAGACTTGGGAGATTTTGAAGGGAAACAGTCTTGCAGCCTTTTAATTCATTAAGTGGGACTCTTAATAGAGATGGAATCATCCAAATGGAGGGTTATTTGTGTTATCAGATATTTCAGATATATATGTGTATGAGAGTAATGTAATGTCCATGTTTGCATTGGCATTGCATTGAGGATTTGCTGGTCTGACCCCCCCCTCCTCCTTTCAGGTTGGAGCCTGGTGGAGACCGATGGTTGAGACCAGGTCTGAAGAAGTGTAAGTGTGTTTTTAATTTGATTCATGAAAACAACTGCGACGTCCCTCATTGAAATCTCTGACGTCGTCATCATCAAACTGCAGCTGTATTGTGTCTTGGTCTCTCCACCAGATTCCCGTAAACTCGCACTCGACGCAAACACAGTAAACAGGAACCTCAAGCTGTCTGACAACAACAGGAAGGCGACATATGTGGAGGAGGCTCAGTCATATCCTGATCATCCAGATAGATTTGACCGGTGTCCTCAGCTGCTGTGTAGAAATGGTCTGACTGGTCGCTGTTACTGGGAGGTCGAGTGGAGAGGAAGAGTTTCTATATCAGTTACTTATAAAGGAATCAAAAGGAGAGGAGACAGTGATGACTGTGTGTTTGGAGAGAATGATAAGTCCTGGAGACTGATCTGCTCTGATGGTGGTCGTTACTATGTCTGGCACAATAACAGAAGAATATCCATCTACTCCTCCTCCTCCTCTGTCTGTAACAGAGTAGCAGTGTATGTGGATTATCCTGCTGGCACTCTGTCCTTCTACAGTGTCCCCGCTGACACCCTGATCCACCTCCACACCTTCAACACCACATTCACGGAACCTCTTTATCCCGGCTTTGGGTTTGGGTTCGCGTCTGGTTCCTCAGTGTCTCTGTGTTCTCTGTAGGAAGGAGAGTCTCCTCCTGTTAGACAAACATTTTCACTGCTGAACAGAGTGGTCTGTACAGGATCACAGTTACATGAATGTTACAGGTCATTGTAGTAAACTCATCAGTTAATTTTGTACGAAATCATTCAAAATGATTAAGAAGAGTCCTCATTTAAAAATGGCACCTCTGTGCATTAAATTGTGAAACGCCGGTGACTTGGGTGCGGCTGTGGCTTGGTGGCGGTGCGGTTGCCTGCCAGTTGGTAGGTTGGCAGCTCAATCCCCCATCCATGCGTCCAAGTATCCTTGAGCAAGATACTGAACCCCAAAATGCTCCCGAAGCTGCGCCTTCGGTTTGTGAATGTTCTCATATGTAAGTCGCTTTGGATAAAAGCGTCTGCTAAATGTAGATGTATTGGATATGTAGGACAAAAAAGTTCAACATCTTGTAAACAATTTGATTCCGCGGATAAAATCCTTTTTGCACAAATTTAGATTAAAATCTCCTACTGTTTTTCAAGCATTTAATAACGAACTGGCCACCTTGAGACATATTAATAGTAAGAATTCATTAAAACTATTTGACTCCCTAGAATTGTATTTTAAAGTAATCCCTTCCAGGGCTCTACAGTACAGGTATTTCACTTGTATTTCACTTCCCAACCAATAGCTATGTTGTGAGAACTGGAAAAATAATATACATATTTGTTTACATAAGAATGTCACCAACATTTTAGCCGACAAGATGCCAGAATAAAAAGCAGGGTTTTCCCTGCCATTATAAGACTTTTTTTTCACAGCGCCTGAGCCGAATGAACGGAAAAAATAAAACTCTGCTGAGACACATTTTGCTTTCAGTTCTGGCACCGTGGACGGGGCTCAGGCAGCTCTTCTCTGGTCACGCACACCCACACAGTGTTACCAACTTGGCGACTTTCTCTCTAGATTTTGCCACTTTTCAGATCCTCTTAGCGACACATTAAGCGAGCCATGCAGACCATCATTAAGAGAAGAGAAATATATTCAATATATAGTAGTAAGCCAATAGGCTAGAAAAGCAGTGGCAACAGGTGTTCTGTCGATATGAACAAACAGACTATCTTGCGGTTTGGGAGTTCCAGGTGAACTCGTGAAAGCCATTGCCGTATAAATTCCAGAATCGAGGTTGTACTGCTGTACCTAACGTAGCCAACAACGAACAATAGCTATAAAAAAGTGACCATTAGCTTGATCATGCCATAGACTATGAATTAATTTAGTAGCCCATTAATCTGTGAAACAGTGAACGATAATATGGTAACATGTGGGAACCTGTGCTGGTCATTTTAGACAGCACTATTTGGGAAGGACCAGGCACAAGATGTTATTTAACGCTACGCAGCAAAAATGTACATTTCTAGTTATTCATTTATAAGGACAAATCAACATTTCTTTAAATGTGTTAGCCAGCGTGCTAATTTTCAACTGAAGTCCTTTGCCGAGATGTTTTATAAAACCTATAAAAGGATAACATTTAGGACAGCAACATCAATCAAACAAGTATTCTCAAGACAGAACAATATAAGTCATAAATAATATATCACACACACGCATTTATTTATTTATTTATGTATGTATGTATTTATTTTTTTATTTTTATTTTTTAACTTTACCCTGGTATAGATCCTGTGCTTGCATAATTTTACACTTTTATAGAATGGCCATTCTATCCTCTTGGCTTTTAGTTTGATATATTTACTTTTACTTCCGGGTCACCTGTCTTGCTTTTCTTCATGTCTTCAAAAAGTAAAACGAGAAAAAGGAATTAGCAAAAACCCAAATTGGACCGTTACTTGAATTTGTTTTTAATTTTTTGATTCTGACAACAAAAACGGCTCTGTTTTTCCATTTTTGGTTTAAAACAACAACAAAAAACGAACTGCCAGAACGTACTCGTACCATTTTGACCTGTGCCTGACTGACCATCCCGTACATTTGTGACAGGCAGCCAGTCAGATGAATAGTCAAGATATCAGTCCACAAGGGGGGCGGCTGTGGCTTGGTGGCAGAGCGGGTCGTCTACCAAGGTCGGCGGTTCGATCCCAGCTTCCCCCATCCATGTGTCGAAGTATCCTTGAGCAAGATACTGAACCCCAAATTGCTCCCGAAGCTCTGCCTTCGGTGTGTGTGTGTGTGTGTGTGTGTGTGCGTGTGTGTGTGTGTGAATGATTAGTTTAATTTTTACTGATGGGCCGTTAGCTCCTACCATCAGTGTATGAATGTGTGTGTCTGGGTAAATGTGATCTGTAGTGTGAAAGCGCTTTGAGTAGTTGGACGACTAGAAAGGCGCTATACAAGTACGGTCCATTTACATTTACAAGATAATGCTTCCGTGGTGTGGAGGACTAAAAGTGCCAGAATGAAATAAATAAATACACCATTAAATAATTACTTAAATGTGTCATTAAATAATTAAAATACCAATTATTTCAATATTTACATTTACATTTCACGATTTACATTAACATTTCATGATTTAATGATTTACATTTACATTTCATGATTTACATTTACATTTCATGGTCCTGTGTTGCAGTGCTTCATGAATTGTCAAACTGTTAAACTCACCCATCAAAGTCAGTGGGTGGGGCTTACGCTAATCTAGTCTGATCCATTGCTTTGGTCTGAAGTCTCTTTCCTTTGGGCTGTTCCCTTTCAGGGGTCGCCACAGCGAATCATGCGCCTCCATCTAACCCTGTCCTCTGCATCCTCTTCACTCACACCAATTAACTTCATGTCCTCTCTCACTACATCCATAAATCTCCTCTTTGGTCTTCCTCTAGAGCTCCTGCCTGGCAGCTCCAACCTCAGCATCCTTCTACCAATATATTCACAGTCTCTCCTCTGAACATGTCCAAACCACCTCAATCTGGCCTCTCTGGCTTTATCTCCGAAACATCCAACATGAGCTGTCCATCCTCGTCGATAACAGCAACAGTTGCCTGGCAGCCTCACCGGGAAGTGCCACTACTAGCTGACACTGAAGCGGCATGGTTCTGTTGCGACTGAGCTGCCGGAGCTGGAGGAGTTTTGCTCAGAGCTTCTTCTATTAAATTAGCTGCTTCTTGGAGCAGCTCCAGGCAACTTTTAGCCATTTTGTCCTGGCGTTCTCAACGTTAGAGGTTAGCAGGTTCGACTTGGCGGTAAAGTTTAGTTTAATAGTTATCTAAACCAACATTAGAAGCGAAGAGCACCACCCAGTATATTGGAAGTAACTCTGCATCGATCCATTATCTGGAATTGATTTGTCTTGACTTGATGCGCAGGGTAACCAATCAGGTGTCAGGATCCGCCTACCAACTTTGATGGGTGAGATTGACAGTTTGACAATTCATGAAGCACTGCAACACAGGACCATGAAATGTAAATGTAAATCATGAAATGTAAATGTAAATCGTGAAATGTAAATGTAAATCATGAAATGTAAATGTAGATCGTGAAATGGAAATGTAAATATTGAAATAATTGGTATTTTAATTATTTAATGACACATTTAAGTAATTATTTAATGGTGTATTTATTTATTTCATTTTGGCACTTTTAGTCCTCCATACCGTGGGCCTTACAAGCAGCTCCACAGACCTCTCTCCTTCTGTCCCATCAGCTGTTCCTCAGTCAGTCAGACGTTTTGTGAACAGAGGAGCCTGAATGAAAGTCATTGAGACTCTGAGGTGCAAGCTTTATAAGGCACAGCTACATGAAGTTGAACAAGAGACTTTTGACATTACAGGATGAGAAATCCAAATTTGAGCCAGACGAAATTAAACCCAAACTTGAAATTCTTGAATCTAGACTAGAGCCACTTGGTTATACATTTTACACAACTGAAACAGATATAATAAAATCACAATAAGTGCTGTCAAATGAGTCAATTGTGTGTTGTGTTGATGGTGGCTTGATGGTAACAAGACAGGAGAGATGAGGCCGAGGTGCTGCTGAGAAGACGGAGAGAAAAAAAAGGGATGAAAGGGTCAGCGAAATCTAATCATTCCCATAATCATGTAGCAGAAACACACCATAGACATGACGTCTTACAAAGCATTTCAATTTAAAATGACTGTCACTAGGATAATGATCATTTTGCATTGATCAGGCCAACTGTCCTACTTCTGATTCAATCAATTCAATTTATTGGCATGACATTTGAAATGTGTTGTTATAATTATGGAACCAGAACATTTAGGCTATTGAAATGACTGGTACATCCAGTTCTAGTGTGAATTGACAACTATTGTACCCCCCCAAGATCCAGGTTTTGTTTACCTAACATTAGCCATGAATGTTTACAGTTGTCTGCTGTCATCAATTGCTGCTATTCAGGAAGAAATCTACAAATGTGCAAAACCGTTTCACAAGTAAAAATGGATCCAGAAATACATAAATGTCACTGTATTTGTTGTGGTGAAACTATTTACATTTGTAAAAGCTTTGTCATTTTTATGTGAAATTAAAATACATATTTACAGAGTAAGTTGTGCATATTTGCAAATCTCACTATATTTTTGTGGATATGACTTTACGCATCACAAATAAATAAAATAAAAAATACATATTTGTGGGTAGTGAAATATTTGTGTATCATGGTACATGTTTGTGGATTGTTTTCTGTGCGTTACAAATAATAAAGTCCAATAAAAACTTCCATACATAAGATGAAAACAGTAAAAGCAAGTGGATTTCTGTAATTTTTTTATTCACACAAAAAAACGGAAAAACAAACAATGCATTGTGTATTTGTTGATCCTGTTATCAAACAAGTTGAACACAGCTTTGGACGTAGCATACTGGTCTTTTTATTTGTATGTTTGAGAACGCAAAGTAGTCATTGAATTCAGCTGTTGGGTCATTTATTTTTCTTTTTTTCACCTTCAAACCTGCTCCAGTATTGGCCCCCTCTCAATTTTCTTGTCACGCATATTCGCTCGTGTCAAGCTCTTGGAAGTGGAATACTTTTTCCTGACCTTTGGCATTTTTTAAGACTTTTTGGTCTTTTCTTGGCTTTACGGACACGTTCATTCCTGCAGTAGACATGTCAGGAGGAGTTTGGTATGATTTTTGTTTCCGTTTGCCTCTTTAGACGCAAATCACTCTTAATAACTTTATTTAACCAGGAAAGGGTCTCACTGATATTTAAGAAACTGGCATGTCCTGGCCAGGATAGCAGCACCACATATACCATAAAAGATAGCGATTTCAAAACATGTAATATAGAATTACAAAGAATTAAAAAACATATAGCACCAAGTCAGCATATAGAGCCACTTTATTCACTGGTTTAGTTTGTTTTATATATATCTAAATATATATAAAGACTGGGTACCTAACTGCTGTGTTGACACTGTGAGACACCACATCATCTTCCCCCTGAGGGTTGAGTGCCTCAGGCTTTGTACTGCATCAGACAGGCCGATGGGTCGCTCTCGGACATGGTGACATGTACAGGATCATGGTCTGTATCAGGGGTTCCACAAGGATCAAATGGGGGTCCCAGGCAAGGCCGTGTTTTTCGATGAGAGAAAGAGAACTGGCATCAAGAAAAGTCAACACTTCATTTTATTGCTGTGAATTATTTGTTTAATGTGTTCCCATGACATCCTGCAAACAGTCACAGAACACAAGACTGTGTGTGTGTGCAGAGTTTTTTTTCCATTTGTATTATTTTGTAGCAGCCTAGTCCCAATTTAGTCGAGGTAAATAGTGGATTATTGTATCCACGGTGGTGGCTGTAGGGATTTAATTATCTGCAGAAGGCTTTCTTCTTTCTTTCGTGCAGACATTGCAATTTGGTCTTCAATTACCGAGCCCATTATGAAATTATCAGAACCTGATTCCAAGCTGTCAGGGCTCTATGCTTACCTTTATTTTTAAGTGACCCTAGGTTTAAAACAAGACTAATGCTGTGTTCATGTCATGTCAGATGGTTGGAAGAGATGGGAAACATTCTCATGCTTTTGACTTATCACACTAAATCCATTCAATTTGGATGTAATCGCCTTAAACAATGACATTTGGCTGACATGAACCTATTTGCTTGATTTCCAGGCACTTCCATATTTTGTTAAGTGCTGAGTCAGATATATATCACAGCTCTCAGAAAAGTCCAAGTTTCCTAGTTGCAACTAGGATGTTGGATGTGAGGAAGTCGGAGTCTTGTAATTCTGATGACATGGACATGGCAAATGAGTCTATGGCCACACTAACAGCATGGTGAGGATGTACTTAGACACAGTGGTGCTTTGAGCTAAACGCTAAGGGCAGCATGCTAAAATGCTCACAATGAAAATTCAAACATGCTGATTTTTAGTAGATATAAAGTTTATCAATGTTTCTTCCTTAGTTTAACGTGTTAGCGCGCTAACATTTGCAGATCGCCCTGTGGATTCCTCCTCCAAATTAAATAGCAATAATCCATCCAATAGTTGTTGATGCATTTTGCTTAAACCATCAAATGTTAACTTCTTGGTGGCACTAGAAAAAAGTAAGGGGATCACCAAAGTCATTAGGAAACATCATCTGGGAGCCACGAATGTCTGTGCAGAATTTGGTGCTAATCCATCTCTTGTTGGATTGACATCACGTGTTGGGTTGGCACAGAGATAGTACCCCAGACAATAGGGTTAGCGTTAGGGTTAGTTCATTTTGAAGCAATAACATTAATGCATCTGTTTACAGGAATGTTTTCCATGAAGTTAATATAATATTTCAGGGGTTTGGTTCAAGTCTGAAAACATTTTGACCCAAAAGAACAGGGTTCATACACACAGTTGAAATGCTTGCAGCAGCAATAATGTATGTTGTTTGCAGTCCTTTGGCAGCCATTCTCAGAAATACAAGGATGTTGAGGTCTGCCTTGTAAAACCACAAAATTGGATGTCTGGCAATGTCAGCTGTTTGCAAACAGGAGGCCACAGGTGTGACTCTGAATAGAGGTCCTGTTTGCCTTGCAAATAATGGAAAGGATACATTTACAATAGCTTAACTATGTCAACTAAAATATAATGCATGGCCATGAGACATGAGTCAGTTATATTCTAAATGTTTGCCAGTAGTGCCACCTACCTGTGGAAGCTATCTAGACAAATATTTGATGGCCGGCATTCTCTGTGATAATTTGACTTGATACTTGATTGTTTACTTTTGTGCCTCATATATTCATTTCCCGTTCAAGACGAATTGCATTCACTTTGGTGATCCCCTGAATTTTCATCTAGCACCACCGTGAGGTTAAAAATGTATTTTGTCCAATACTTTGTTGAAGACCAAATTCCTGCAAATCTAATGACATTCCCATCGGCCTCAGCTGTACTTTGTGTGTGTACTGGCAAGGAGAGGCCACTGTACTGTGTGTTTTGTGCAAGTTAGCAAATGTTAGCATGTCACCATGCACTGCATTAATCTTGTTAAAGAAGGCTCAGTCATTTTCTTATAGAACTGGGCACTGTAGTTTTAGGAAATAAGGAAATGTTATGTCAAACAGGAGCAACTAGTGTATTTGATGGGGACTATTTTCAGCTGTGGAATAATATATATTGGACAACAAAGGACACAGGGGGTTAATATCAGGCTTTAAACAATACAGACAATACTGGTCAGTAGGATCAATTAATTGTTGGTTTTTGTCTTTACATGGGATTTTTGACATTAAGAAATAAAATGAAGAAAATTGCCAGCCTTATCCTGCAAGACACACTCTGACTGTGTCTGGGCAGGTTTATGTCATTGCTTTCTCTATAACCACAAAAATGCCAAAGGAGCCTTTAAAAATGTATCCACTGCGGGGAACATTTTGAAAAAGCTCTGTTTTTGGGTGAGAAAAACACTTCCTTACTGTGGATAGAAAACCACTAAAAGGTGCATTTTCTTTAAAGGTAGCCGCCTCAGTGTGGATATACTACCCTGGCATGATCCTCTCAGTTCATTTTAGATTTCCAAGGGGCGGTATCATGTTGGAAGTACGGCAAACACATCTTTCTTATCAACAAAAGCTTTAAGTGCAGTTGTTTGTTCTTCTTTTAGATCAAATATACTGTCCAGTTAATTTTACGCGATAGCGGATTCAGCAGGACTTTCCACACAGCGACCCATCAGCGACCCGGATCCAGGAAGGATGAGTGGAAATCTGTCTGAATGGGAGGGGGTCCAGAGCAAATGAGCTTACTGCTTTTTCCCTCTGGCTGGCATATTACTTAATACCTGCGGCTGTGGCTTGTGGCGGAGGGGGTCGTCCACCAATCGGAAGGTCGGCGATTTGATCCCGGCTTCCCCCAGCCTGCCAATTGGTAGGTTGACAGTTCAATCCCCCAGGCATGTGTCGAAATGTCCTAGAGCAAGATACTGAACCCCAAATTGCTCCCGAGGGCTGTGCCTTTGGTGTGTGAGTGTGTGTGAATGGTGAGATTACCTGTACTGATGGGAAGTTAGCTCCTGCCATCAGTGTAAGAATGTCTGTGAATGTGATATGTAGTGTGAAACTGCTTTGAGTAGTCGGAAGACTAGATAGTCTTACATTTATCATTTACCTGACTTACTTGTCTTAGTATAATGAGTGTAAATGGTGTAAAGGTAAATGGGTTTATTGTTTGTTTTCAAACAGTAGGTGGGGAAAAGCCAGGACTGAGGTAACAAAATCAGCACATTAGAATGAGCGTTAGTCGTGTTTGACCACCAAAGTGTCATGAACTTCCAGCTCTGTTTCATGGAAATGCTGCAATAACAGATAAACTAATTTGAAAATATTTGACATCTTTAGGGTTGCAAAATATGAACAAGCATGCGAGCTGTGGTAAGCCGAAAAAAACTTCTCAGGGTGATATTTAAAGTGACGTCATGTGTGAGGCAAAAGGGGCTATGAACGCTATTGCTACATTATTGGTTTTCGACTGCTATTTGCATTGCATATTTTAGACAACTAGAGATAAACAAAGACAGAAAAAGCTGATTATTATTGTGATCCAGCCTTACATTAACAAGATTTGTTTTGTGTTCATATGTGTAAACTGAGTTATCATTCATTTTATGCTTTTTTCTTTTACTGCCTGTCATCCGTTGCAGCACCAGTAACTACAAATGGATCAGTCATGCATGTTTTGTCCCCTGAGAATTGTGACATTGACATTTTAGACAATGGAAAGACCATCAGTGATTTCATAGATTATAAAATAAAAGAGCTTGGTTCAGGGGTGAGTATTGCATGCAGACTTCCTATGCAGACATCATGACACTTACGTTTTCCTAACTATGACTCTGTCACTGTGTGAAAGAAGTGTGAGATTAGATTAGAGTTTGGATTCATGAGATGTGCATTTTCAAAATAAAATGCTAACTTTGGTTCATTCATTCAGGACGGTGAAGAGCCATTCTATGTGGCAAATCTAGATAGTGTGTTTAAGAAGCACCTCAGGTGGCTTACTAGCCTACCTCGAGTCAAGCCTTTCTATGCGGTGAAGTGCAACAACACACCAAGTGTTTTGAGGACGCTGAGTGCTCTAGACACAGGTTTTGACTGTGCTAGCAAGGTACTGATGAGGTATTTCAAAGATAATCTAACTGTTTTCTTGTTTCACAATCTTTGTTATGGAGAAAGGTTGGTTCTTTCTCATTGTCCTTCTCAGTTTGCTCATTTGAAACATGGTTTGGTCTAACACAGGGTGAGATTCAGCTGGCCCTGTCCCTCGGAGTGACACCTGATAAAATCATTTATGCACATACGACCAAACCACTGTCGCACATCAAGTATGCCTGTGCTCATGGAGTAAATATGATGACTTTCGATAGTGAGGATGAACTCCTAAAAATGTCTCTTTGTCACGCCAAAGCCAAGTAAGTGAACAACTACCAATATTTTTGCATGTGCGTTCAGTGTACTTTCTTGTTAGAGTGACTAATACAAGTCTTTTGAATCTCTATCCACACTGGTACTCCGCATTGCAGTGGATGACTCCAAGTCTCTAATAAGATTCAGTTTGAAGTTTGGAGCCTGACTGGTGTCAGTTGGTAAGCTGCTGGAACGTGCTGCAGAGCTGGGCTTGGCTGTCATTGGGGTCCGCTTTCATGTAGGCAGCGGGTGCACTGGAAGTTTGGCATTCAAGCAGGCCATAGCAGATGCCCGACGGTAAGCCATCGCCATAGCAACAAAACATTAAAGAATTCCATTAAAATTCTATATCGGATTTCTAAATCAGTGTGCAAACCTGTCTGCCATAGAGCATTTTATGATACTACCACTGGGGGACACCAAATATTACACGCAGTGGCTTTAAGTTTAATTAGACTGCTGTGAAGAGCTAACATTTTAATTGACATGACTGACTGATTGATGTCTTTTTTTCAGAATTTGTTGGGATTCCAAATAGGACTGCTGGATATTGGAGGAGGATTCTCTGGGAGAGAGGACTTTCTAGAGAAATTTGAAGAAGTAAAATAAAAAAATATATACAATGCTTGTCCAAGTTCATTGATCGTTGTGGTTTTGGGTTGAGTTGGGTGCTTTCTGTGTTTTGGGGAGTTTCTGTGGTGGTACTGTCAGGGTTTTGAGTTTATGTGCTGCGGAGTTCCTGTTTCATTTTTGAACATGTCTGTTCTGTCTGGGTTTTGGGTTCAGGTTTGTTAGTTGATTAATGCCGACCTGCTTGTAACCAGTTTGCAAATATTGCTAATATTGAAGTTAGGGCTATCAATTCGATTAAAATATTTAATTGCGATAAATCGCATGATTGTCATGAGTTAACTCGCGATTAATCGAAACTTAATCGCACATTTTTATCAGTTCTAAATGTACCTTAAATTAATATTTTTCAATACTCTAATCAGCATGGGTATGGACAAATATGCATGCTTTATACAAATGTGCGTTTATTATTAGTGAAACCATCAGAGCATGAAGACTAGACATGGATCAAAGGTCAGAGATGTTTTTCAAAGAACTTGTTCAGCTCTTAAGCCTAAGCTTAAGCATTTTAAGAACATAAATAAAGGCAGTTTTTACACTGGCAGTTTAGTTCAGAACGGGGCACAGTTCGCGTGAAAAACGGGTCACGTGAAAGCTGTCATGTGGACCTGGGAGTGCACCAGGGCACCGAACCCGAGACTACCTGGAGGAGCTGCTCTGAGTTCAGTTTGCACTCGAACTGTGACGAGATTCACGTGACCGGTGTGAGAAACACGGACTCGGGAGCACTCTTGTTCAGAAAAGCAACCTGCGCATTCGTTTTAGTCGACTGTAATGTAGAGTTCAATAAAGCACAGAAGTGGAGATGGTGTTGATGATTTACCTCAGATATGAGCGAGAGCGAGCTTGCATCGTGCATGCAATCTCCTCAGAGTTTTGATGCTTTTCCAATGTTGTCAAAGCACTGGGCAAGCCCAGAACACATGATAGTGATTTGCCTTGTTTGCTCCACAGGACCTCCAGCATGAAGTGACTTTCCCATTAAAGCTTCTTTATGCTGGTGTTTTAAAAAAAAAGAAAACCTTTTTCAGCCAGGCCAACTTTAAAACGTCTCCTTTAGTTTAGAACTTGACCACTATGGATTGCAGGGGGTATCCGACGGAGGTTTTGGTCCCAGTGTGCGATGTGCTCTTTCAATCTTCAGATCGGATTGTTTGGGGTATGTCCTCGTTCTCCTTTAGCAAGTTTTCCACAAAAGCTATCGTTGTTGGGGAATTACATTCTGCTCCCTCCGCTATACTTTGGACGCTCATGTACTCCCATCTTGACCTCCCCTCTTGGTCAGTTATTCTTGCCTCCAGTTTCGTCTGTAGCTTCAGCAACGCCATCATAGTCTTTTCCAGCCCCAGAGTGCATGCTCTGTCCTGGATTTCTAAAGTTAGTTTTTCGCCCTTGTCCCCTCTGCTGTTAGTTTTCTTTATGTCACCTTTAATTTGTCGGAAAGCATCTCAGTTTTCACGGCAAAATTCTCTTAGTTCCTGAAGATTCGTTTGCAGGCTAGCCATGTGTCTTGCTCCCTGCAGTTCCTCCCGCTCCAAATGGCTGCCGTTATCCTCCTCATTTAGTGGCTTGATTCCTCCGGCACTGAGAGTCCTCTCCGTTAAATGCGAAACAATGTTTTTCGTCTCCCTTTGGGCATCGTATGAACGCCTTGCGTATATTACATAGCACTTACTAAAAATAGGTCGCGAAAATACGGCGTTTTAAACCACGGGTCAGGGAGCTCTGAAATGAAGATATTACCATCATGACTGCCTAACCAGAAGTCCTTCTGCCATATTTTAACGTGAGATTCATCCAACAGTTCCCTCCACACATCTATGATGCCCAGCTCTCCCATCAATGATTTGACTTTCCTAGTCAATAGCCCACTGATGAATCTAGTGCAGGGTTTAGCCTGATGTTAAAGTGCCGCCCTCAGCCTGAGAGTGGACCATTAAGTCAAAGATGCTATAAGATCTATAAAATAACCATTCGCTTCCCGGTGGAGCAAAAACCTTCAATGATGTTATTTCAGAGCATTCTATTCTCCCTGTGCTCTTGATACATCTTCTGCCCTCGTCCTTAAGGTGTGTTCACACGGAAAGCGAAGGGAATTTTTCACACGGAGCAACTACATGCAAAGTGAACGCAAAGACGCGAGCTCACGGCTGTATTTACTCGCACGAGTAACGTGAGGAAACACAAACGACCGTCAAACTCACGCGAGTAACGATGTTCGATTCGCGTTTGGTGTAAACACAGCAGGCAAAAAAATGCCTGAAAACATAATCTAACCCTGTGTACCACGTTTGATACCTTCAGCATTCATAGTTTTTCGGGATAGACGAGAAAGGCCTAAGCTTTAGCATTTTCTTTGGGTCCGTATGGGGAAAAATTGCTGTTTTTTTCAGGTTTTCTGCAAAAACTGTAAGAGAGATCATTACTAAATGGACCCTTCCTCTAGACACCCACAGCACTAATGGTAATTAGTGGCAGCTGATATGAACTGCTGCAGCCAGCGATTCCAAACTACTTCTGCAGTTGCCAGGGGGTATGTGGAAAAGATTGCGTAAGTAGCTCAACTCATTTGAACAAAAACTGCAATTGACGATTTGATTAAAATAATATTTCCACATATTAAGGCACTTGTAACACCTGAACACCGCTGTACCTGTTGCAATTCTGTAAGCGTGCGTGGAAACTACTTAGCAGGTGAGCCCAGAAGTCTGAACAGGTAGCTAAAAGTAATGATGATGGTTTTCCAATAAAACTAAAAGTTTGAAACTGCAAATATGCATATGTTTGTTTTTAGGAGTAACTCTACTTTTACATCAACAGTGCAACACCATATAGTATTATACACACAATATATCATGGAGAAAATGGCTGTCAATTATACATAAGGTCATTTTTTGTCAGTCAGTCAGTCATTTTCTACTGCTTGTTCTCATCAGGGGTCGCGGGTGACTGGAGCCTATCCCAGTGACTTTGGGCCTTAGGCGGGGTGTCATTTTTTGTGTCAGGTAAAAAAATAGCTACATATTACTACATATTATTTCTTGTGTGTTAGGTGTGAAACACCCTGCTAAACTATCTGAAAAGGTGATGTCAGCCTGTTGGAGAAGCTAACATTTATGTGAGCCCTACAAAACCATGTGAAACAGATCGTAATATATCCTCTGGATCTTGTGTTGTTCGTGTCAGGGTTTGATTTGTGCGCCTGAACTCGTTCTGCCTTCAGAATGTAGACACAAAATAAAGAAATATAAAGACATATTTCCAGTATTTATTTTTTTAACTCCTTCCTGATCAGGATAAAAAAGTTCTTCAAGTACTTCATGAACACATAATCTTCATATACAACAAGCTCATCTTTAACGCTTGTTGTTTGCATTGAGATGGATTTTGAGCCCTTTGAAATGATGTTCAGAAATCATTTCACAGCCTGCAGTTGTATATCACCTTTTGTGTGCATGTGAAAAAAGACTGCATGCACGTATCTGAATGTGTAAATCTGTAAAAATAAAAAAAATCTCATAACTTCCAGTTTGCGAATGTGTAATAACGTTTTGCAGCTGTGTAAATATTTTGTGTATGTGTCATTCAAATTTGCGCAGGAATATTTTCAACAGTGAGGTTTCACAAAGTCTGAGAGACGGACACACACACATTTCCCATCCGTGTTGCGATGTATCCATTTTGGTCTTTTCACAGGATTGATTGACAGCAAGAAAAATATAGAACATCACCAGACTTATCCTTTAATGATAATATTTCACTTTCATTGACCTTTAACCGAGCTCCCCTGCGTCATGAGTCATGTCGGCATCACACAGTAGCGGCAGCTTCCTGCGGTCCATGCTGCGTTTACGGCGTTTCTCGGTGCAAAAGAGTCTTTTGACCGCTAGATGTCCTCCTGAATTCCATGGCCGCTTCATCACGACAGTTGCTGGTTCAACCGCAGCCCAGGGATTCTGTTGTTGTCTGTGGCGCGCGCGCACACACACGCGCGCACGCACAAGCGCACTGAGCGTATTTGCCACGCCCCTCTCGTGAATAATTCATCACCTCGCGCCGACCAGAGGAGACCCGTGCCACCGGAGCTCTTCAGACGTCAGCTCGCGCTCACCGGAGGAAGGAGAATAATGGTCACAATGTCACCGCCCGCCTATCGATAAGGCGATACTAATATCCGGTAATGAAACGGGGAATTGGCAAGAGCTGGAACCCGCCTCACGCACAACGCCTCCGTCGGCTTCCACCGGGGATTTACGGAGGAGTAACGCACCGAGGGCTCGGTATTAACCCGGCCGTGACCGACCAATTATCGGCCGGACTCACGCCAGCCGCAGCGCCGGTGAAGTGAGGGGAAACGAACGCTCAAGGTGGGTTTATTGTAGTTCCCGTGTGTTGTGTGTGAGCGCGAGGGAGGGAGCGATAGATAGGCTATTGTAGTAAGATAGCGTGTGTGTCTGTGTGTGTGTTCGTGCGCGCGTGCGCGTGCAGGCTAACGTCTTCTACCAGCAAAGCCATAATATCAAAGAAGCCAATAACATATGTAGTAATAATAATATTAATAATAAGGTTTCAGACTTATTATAATTATTGTTGTTGTTGTAGTTTTCTAATCATATTATTGTTTTCCCTGGGAATGGAATGGATATTATTTCCTAATAATCAGTCATGACTTTAAAATATCGAGCTCGCCGCGGCAGCTCTGAGTTGCTGCATAAATAATGTGGTGGCCAAGTACGAAGCACCCCTTTTTAAAAAGCGTCCTTATATACACCACAGAAACACATCTCCACATGTTGGGCTAGTCCCGATGACACTACAGACCCAGCTGTATAATTCAACCTGCGGCTGACAGCGTTTGATCATTTCTCTGGCCAGACACCAGCACAATATTGTGGTTACACTGGGGAGAGTTGGGGGGGGTTGAAAATAACAATACAGACTAAAGGATAGGGAGTGTGGTTGTGGGCTGGAACAGATAACCCTCACGAGGAGCTGTGATTGTGTCTGTGCGTGGAAAGGCGTTTACTTTCTTGCGGCCCTTCTCCAGCTCCCGCTCCTGTTTCTGCTCCGTCACACTCCAATATTTTGAGCACATTTCAGATTGCCGTTGCTTGTATACTGGGCTGGACGTCTGTTTGAGCCAGCTGGTGGGTACAGTTGTTTTGGCAGGAAAATCCTTTGTGTGGAAATGACGGGATTATCTCTCAGGATACTAGGTCCATTGTTAATCTATGTCTTCTGGCTCTGAGTGTGTGTTTACTGGCTGTATAGGCAGAGTTGATTCTATCTATCTATCTGTCTGTCTGTCTATCTAGCAGATAAATACATAGCTGCTAGTTCTCTAGCTACGTATCAAACCTAACATAAATATCTATCTGTCTATGCAGCTAGGTAGCTGATACTGTAAATAGATATGTAGCTATCTATCTCTATTCAAGAGTGTAGGTTTGGTTTCAGAAGTGAGGGGACACAATGTAAAGAAAAGGTGTGTGTGTGTGTGTGTGTGTGTGTATAGCTATATATGCTATTTATTTCCTGCATTTAAACATTAAAGCCATCTAGGATAAAATGGGTTATTGTGCTTTTTCATAATAATAGTAATAGAAGAAAAACTGCCAATCTCATGTACTCATTGCCTGTGCATGTGTTTTTCTGTCTTTTCTCTGACTGATGTTCATTTCTAGCGTCTTTTCAGGAGAATACAAACCGTAAATGAAAACGTTAACCGACATACAAAGCTGGCAGTACCATACTGGTGTCTGGAGGTACTCCTTGCAGGCTGCGTAGAGCCCCGAACAACCTTTACCAATAAGGTAGGGCCATGCCCCCAGGAAGTGCGGTGGGCTTTGAAGCCAATTTGACGTAGTGGCCAAACCGTGGAATCGGAACTTCCGGGTCAGGTCAGGTCTCGAGACTAACGGGCTCCCATCGTCCCGGGGGCGATGGAAAATGTGTTTGGGACTGTGGCGTGACCTGGCTACCGTGAATTCCCCTGGTCCACAAGACGGACGCTGCAACACAGCTTGCCAGTTACTTATTTTACCGTTCAGCCGCTCACACAGACGCACACAGACGCACAATAATCCACAAATGAATACAAGATTGTCCGAACAGCGCCTCTCCTTTGGTGTGCACGATACGGAAGATCTGGGAATTTTTATACCGGTAAATTGAACTTTTTTTGGCTTCACGTGCCACTTTCATATCCAGTTCTCTTTAAACAGCCATGGGTGGGGCAGCCTGTATGTTGCCTGAGAGGCTAAAATTAGGGCGAAGACGCTCCGATAGGGCACTCGCTGCTGCTTGCTAATCTTGTTGCTTTGGATATTCTATCCATCCATCCATCTATCCGGTTTTGTTTTTTCCTGTAAACGTCAGACATGCTTGTGCAGAAGCAGATCACTCTGACCAAGTGGTTTCTTTGTCATATTGTGTCTCCTCTCAGCCTCTCTGGCTTCTTTCCCTAGACAGCAGCCGTGCAGATGGGTGTAATCCCACGTTAATCTGCCTGACCCTGTAACACATAGTCTGGGTTTAACGCGGCTCTGATTATAAGCACCCCCACCGTGTCCGTCATTAGTTTAATTAGATCACTCACACAGCATCACTAGTGCTAATTAAAGGAATACAAAACATAACGCAGGGCTCAACAATAAGGATTGCCCAGTTGCCCAGGGCAAGTAAAATACCACTTTGGACAAGTCAATCAAGCAACTCACTTGCTCGGTTGGGGCAAGTTGTCGAAAAGAATTAAACATGTATTTTTCCGGGGCTGATGATGGCAGTGGCTGTCTCTGTTGAGAGGTGCACATACCGATCGGGCACTCGGAGTAGGGACGGGCACTGAAGCCCGGTATTAAACGGGCCCCAGGGTTAAATCAGTAAAGACCGTAGTGTTATCACGCTCGCTGCAGCCTCTCCTGCTGTCTGTGTCTGAGCTCCTCCACACACACACACACACACACACGCAGGATATGGACATGACTTAAGTTGACAACAACTGCGCTCAGTTCCTGTAAATGCAATAAAACCTTTTGCAGGTAAAAAGCAACACTTTATCAATGCACCTGTTCAACAAGCAGAAGTGATCATTTCAAGCTGCTCTGTCTCTCGTGTGTTTCACAAAGGCACGGCGCGCTAGCTCGGCCAGTAGCAAGTTGTGTCAAACAAGCCAACAGGAAAGCTGTCTGTATGTAGTCTAACTATTTATCTTAGTTTGCCACAACTCTTAAAATTTGGCAAATTCTTGTAAAACTTCCTGCTGGCTGGGCCAAACCAGCTCCTCCTCCCTCTATCAGTGGTAACTTACCTGCAGTGAATCGCAGCAGCAGCAGCAGAGGGAGGAGGACAGAGGTCAGGGGGAAGGACTGATACTGAAGAACACACACATCACTGAGTATTTTAACGTCAGGAATAGGGTTTATTTTACACACATTTTAGATGCGTTTCCCGTGAGCTCTTGAGTTTATGTAGTGACTTTGCTGTTTAGACACTATTTCTGCCCTAGAAACAGCATATAGTTATATTTAAATCATTCAATTCTAATCCTGTTCTGCATTTATTCTTTTTAAAAATATCGTTTTTTGAAAAAGCAATTTTTTAGTCATGGAAAAAGAACCGATTTTAGAATAGCAGCATCAATAAAATCCTAACGATAGCCATCCCGGCTCATGAGAAAATGCAAGTTTATTGAGATAATTGATCACTCAGTCACAGTTAAGTAGTCCATCTCTGGGGAGAAGGCGGGGGGGACTGTCATTTTCGATATGCAAGAATGTTTGTTGCTTTGCATCTGTGAAACACCATGTCCTTGTTCTGATTCATTTACTTTATTTATAGAGATTAAACATGACCATTTATTTCAGTTGTTATTTGATAACTGCAAATAAGTGAAACAGTTTGTGTAGGGGCAAGTAAAAATTGACTTCCTGGCAAGTACATTTCTGAAAAAGACCTTAGCGTTGAACCCTGCATTTAGGCATTGGTTCCAGTGCCGTGGTGACGTAACGCGACGATGGATTCTTTGCTCCTTTTTTTAACACTCTGCACAAACTCAGTGAGCCCTTCATACGTCCACCTGCCAAAGTTGATATATTCTTAAATCCATTTTTTCCAAATCTGTCTGGCTGATTCACTGCCATCTTGACAGGATCTTTATCAGATTATGATAACTAAGAGAAAGTAATCCATAGTGTTAGTGTGCAGTGCCTGTGTTAGCACAGTTCTGACTTCCTGTTGGGGCGAAACTGTCTCGGAAAGCGACAGCGCTTGATCTAATGCTCCGGTATCACTTTCCATATGGCGAGAGTGACAATCGAGTGTGGACCTCCTGACCGGCGTCCTTCATGATCTTTCGAGCTTTCCATGTTGGAGAGGGTAATGCACCTATCGTGGAGTCGTGCGTGCCAATCATTTTGGACGGTGGCCTTCAGCGGTTTGCGGTCCTAAGCAGTCCGGTTGCCGCGCAGTAGGGTAATTCACCCCATGAGAATGATTCCTCGTGCTAAATCAGCTGGTCAGAGCGGAGTAGAGCCAGCCGTGCCCCAGGGACGGCCCAGGAATAAAAATCGGCCTTTGACTCAGACCAACCCACCAAAAACCACCATCCCGACACCCCTGCGAGACAACAGTCAATTGCTATGCTGGTTCAGTGTTAAAATTATAGTAACAATAAAAAGTACTATTATAAAAACGTCAGAGGACGGGGACCACACGTAGACCAGCAGCACACATGAGCTGACCGTTGGCATGGTATGGCAGAATGATGCACTGTGCACGCATGCAGCCCAACATTTATGACCGTGCAGACTCCACTCTATATCCACGCCTTGCTGAAGCTTAAATCAATTTACTTCCAGTCAGTACCATCAGATCCTATTAGTGTGCCGTGCCCTCCAGAGGCCCAAAAGGTGCACACAGCTTTTTACTCAAAAGTTTAATATATTTTGAGGTCCAGACGTTGTATTAGGGTTTGAGTGTGCCATCGCGAGAATGTCCCCCCCCCGATAAAATCAAGGGCAGAACCAAAGCTGTTTACAGGCTTTTCATTTTTAGATTTTATCAGCTGCATCAATATTTATTTCATGAGTTAGCCGAACTATATAATGAACTGTTGGCTCTTCCCTAGTACTCGTGCACTTTATGCTGGCTTGTTAGAAGGGGAAAACCCCACTCTACACCGTTTCAACTTCCACATTTTTAGCCATTTAGCAGACGCTTTTATCCAAAGCGACTTGCACACCGAAGGCGCAGCTTCGGGAGCAATTTTTTGGGGTTTAGTATCTTGCTCGAGGATGCTTCGACACGTGGCTGGGGGAAGCCGGGATCGAACCCGCCGACCCTCTGATTGGTGGAAGACCCGCTCTTCCACCAAGCCACAGCTGCCCCTTTTAAAAAGTTAGTGAGATTTGTGTCTTTTTTTTTTGGTGTTCAAAAAGACCAACAGAGTGATGAGACTTAAAAAAGGTTGGCGTGCCGGTCTGAGTCAAAAGTCCAGTGCCATTTTTCATTCCTAGTCCATCCCTGGCAGATAGTAAGCAATAGTCGGAATTATACTTTTAAGAAGATCTCATCAATATCTCAATAACTTTAATAAGGGGCCTTTGGACGCTCAGAGCTGAGCAGCAGCGTGTCCTGTTGGTCTACGTATAGCTAACATTAAGATAACATTAGTTCAGCAAAGGAGAGACTGAGAGATGTCAACAGGATCAAATTAGATGATATCTTCCGCTTTACTTGTCAGACCTGACAATGTTCGTCATTATTACCAGAAGTAAACCCATACATAGCATTCATCAAATATTTTTTTTTACACTATAATTCACTTCTGTTTATAGTAACCGAAAACGAAACAAAGTTATTGGTCTGAAATAATATGTCTAAAATCCATTCTCATATCATTTTCATATTATTTTGTTTGCAATCCCCGGGTGTGCAGTTTTCACAGTATTGTTTATTGCCCCCCGCCCAGTTCTACTTGTCCTATTTGACCCCCTCCCAGAAAAAAACCTGGTTCCAACACCGTGGCATCGGCAGCATGAGGCAAGGCAAGTTTATTCAAATAGCACCTTTCATTTACAAGGCAAAGTACTTACAGAAGACAGAAAGGCATTCAGAAAAGATATAAAAGAAACACAAAGCAACATGAAAACACAATATACAAAGACACACAGGGTTTTTAAAAGTGAAAATGAAATAGATAAAAAATAAATAAATACAGACAAATCAAACTGTTGAATAAAAATTGCAGTGTAGTGCAACATAGGAATTAATAACCCAGATGTCCCGGAACTGATCAACACAACTTGTCTAACTTTTCTATTCTTATTCTCTTCACTTCCGTTAGGATATAATGCAAAGAGATAGTCTGGTGTAAAATGAGTAAGTGAAAGCGAGCCGATGCCTCCTCTGTGAGGGTTTTTGAGAGTCATTCTGGAAAATGGAGGAGACCACTAACAGCAGGTTTGGTTCACCAAAATCTCCACTCACAAGGTTTCATTTAGTTGTCTTGTGTCTCCACACAAGAGATGTTTGGCAGTCCTGAAACGACAAACAGCTTCCACTCGCAGCCGCTGGGGGCCGCCAGTGTTTGGAGCTTTGAATGACTTCAAAGTGTGTAAAAGTGGGGGGGGGGAGTTCACGGCATGAAGAAAAGGTGAGCATATCAGTTGGCCCTTTGTTTGTTTATCTACAGGAGGTTGTTTTTTTGAGACACACACACACACTCCCTTCCTGTATGTGGGAAGCTGAGGGAGTCCTGAGCGTTTACAGGAAGTCAGGATTGGCTTCTCTGGGGAAGAGCGATAAGAGAGAGTGAGTGTGTGTGTTTGTGTGGGTTTAGCTATTGCTAAGAACAAGCACACATACCGACACACACAACCACGCCTCGTCAAACAAACCAGTACTGCGTGTGTGTGCCCTGGCTTTAGTGTGTGTATAGGTGCGTGGCTGAATAAGGCGTGTGAATGATACTGGCCATTTCCTCCACTCAGCTCATAGCAAGCGGCGACTCTTTGTGTGGTTTGTTAGAAAGGGGAAATCCCTTGGAGGTGCTGAGGAAGAAGCAGGGTGGACAGCATCTCCCAGCATGCCCTGGGTCACCTGGAACTAGTGTAGTTGCTGGAGAAAAGGATGCCTGCTCTGGAGCACAAACACACGCAGATAATAGATTTAATCTTTAAGCAGGTTTGGACAGATAGGAGAATTAGAATTGAATTTGCATGCTGTCTTGCCTCCGAGCTGCAGTAACGGTTCATTTGCATTCTGTGTCTACTGAAGTCACTGCTGCAGATTGTAGTTGCTACGGCTTCAGACCAACTTCAACGAGACTAAGAGTCTACAGCTACGCTAGCGGCCCTGTGAGGCTATACTTAGGCACCGTGGTGCTTTGAGCTAAATGCTAACATCGTCATGCTAACATGCCCAGAGGACATTGGTAACATGCTGATGTTTAGCAGATATATAGTGTTTATCATCTTAGTTTAGTCTGTTATGCTATGTCTGTATGCTAACATTTGCTAATTGCAACTAAACACAAAGTACAGCTGAGGATGATGTCATTGATTCTGCAGTAAACCAAAGTTTTGGATAAAAGGAAAAATGTTGACCTGATGATGGTAGCTGAATGAAAAGTGAAGGGGTCATCAACGTTAAATAAAATTCATCCTGAGGTGCACAGATTGGTGGACCACATTTTATAGCGATCCATCCAATAGTTGTTGAGACATTCCACATAAAACCACAAACCTTAACCTCACGGTGGCGCTATAGGAAAAGCCAGGGCATCACCAACGTCATTAGGACATTGTCTAGGAACCATCAATGTCTGTGCAAAATGTTGGGCCAATCTATCAAGCAGATGTTGAGAGATTGGAACTGGATCAGTGAAGATCTTGACCTGCCGGTGGCAACAAATACCGCAACAAATACCACAAGAAATTCTGGCATCGTTATCGGCGAGTACTTGAACCCCTGTACAGATCCAATACCATTTTCTTAAAAAAGACCTAGTTATTATGCCCGCTAGCTTTGCCTAACGCCGCCAATCGTAAATCGGTTCTTCTTGGCGGCTCGGAATGCAAACGCAGGATGTTGAGCTGTGTTGCCACAAGCAACCACTGTTTGGAGCAGCGAAGAAGAAATGAAAACGCGCTAGCAGCATGTCCGCTGTTTGGCGGTATTTCAGACTGGACCAGCAGGCCAGTAAAACAGCGACATGTCTCCTATGCCAGGCTGCAATGTCGAGGGGTGGCACAAGTATTAGAAACATTACCACGAGTAACTTAATAAAGCATTTGAAGACGCATCACCCCGAAAAACACAATGGTTGCATCACAAAGGCTAGGAAGGCTAGGATCAGTACTCGGTATCGGCCGATACCCTGAGCCAGGTATCGGTATCGGGAAGGGAAAAAGGGTATTGGAACATCTCTACTTATAATATCTTCATAAAGGACGCTTTTATTAGAAAATGGTACCCATTTTTCACATCTTAGTTGTCACAGTCATATACAAAACAGAGCATTTGTTAAATTGTTCATTCACGGTTTAACATGGAATTCTATGTCGAACAGAACAGCATAAAGAAGGGGGGAGGGTGATATTTGATATAGTTGTTTATCTTGCTTTTCAAATAAGATTTATTAATAGCCACAAAAATGCTGACGTGGACACCAGCAGATAGCCGAGTCAGTCAAAAAGTGGTTGAAGTCGTTTTCAGTCGGGATCAGTACCAGAGAAAGGTACTGGAGAAGAATGTGTGACTGAGCAAGACGCTGCCAGTAAGCATGACTAATAATTCACAGACACATGGTAGAATTCAGGCTTGTTAGGGTTGGTCACAATGCGCCGTATGGAATCCTGACCACTGAAGGCTATCAGCACAAGTGCACAGCATCATTATGCAAGATCACACACAAGTATGTCACTCAAACCCAAACGATCAACCTCATGGTGGTGCTAGAGAAAATGAAACAAGTTTTGGGTGCGTGGGGATAGACCTGGACGATAAAACGATGGCGATATGTACCGTGAAAGTTGTTCGATAGTTTCACGTAAATGCATTAAATGCAAACCGGCATGAAATCGCATAACGAATATGCCTCGGCTCACGAACAGCCTATCATATGATTATATGTGATTATGGCACGTGCGACAGTCCTTTTAAAAGTGTTGTTCGGTTGCACCATCGACGACAACAACAGAAACAGCTCGGAGGGAGACAGCGAGCGCAGACAGTGAGGAAAGTGGTGTTGTAATTAGCTCACTTAGCTGTGCAGCTAAATTAGCGGTTCTAGCGCAGAAGCTTTGGCTGGCCGCGGGGGGGGGGGGGGGTTCAGGAGCGGGGCGTCGGGACGCACAACGGGGAATGATGACGGGCGCCGAAATGGGCACCCGAACCGGAGCCAGGCAAGCGGGCAGCCTCCCAGTGAACACAGCCGCACGGAGGCCAGTTTGACGCCGAGGAATGCAGGAATGCTGTCCCGAGGTGATTTACGGAGGCTCCCACCAGGACTCTGACTCCGGGGACGACAAAGTCACGGCGGGTTCGGGAAGAGACAGGAGAGGTGTGAAGCGGGAGTTCAGGCATCCGAGAGGTAGCGACAGCTGTAGAGCCACAATACTTCTACACATCTACCTCTCTGAATTAAAGATCTATTTCTACCAAACCAGAGTAGGTGATTGTTGGAACAGTGGACGGGCTAACTCAGAGGGTTTTGCTGAGTTTTACTGCGTTTCTGTCGAGTTTGAACAAAGTGTGTTGAATGAGTTAACAAGGCAGTTAAGCCGGCCTTAGTGAAAGAGAGAAACTTGAATTCAGAAGGTGTACGGTTGTAATTTTCAGGGGTTTTTTTTCTTAAATGCTTACACATTGCACCTTTTTTAAAAAAGAAGTCCTTAAAAATGGTCCATAAGTATTGATATGGACTGAACTGAAACATTTTATTGTGATAGGTTTAGTGGCATTGCCCCACCCTACATGGGGACATAAAAATCCTTTTAAACCATCGTGCTCGTTTTTAAGGAATCTGAGTGGTTTGTGGTGAAAATCAGAGTTATAGAGTTTATTGGAATGGTCCAAACACATTTTTGCAGTGAGAAGAAAGGCGAGAAAGTTAAAGTGACGGAATTAGTGTGTTTTAAGTAGTAAAAATAGATACATTTTCACATAATGACAGTTATAGATATGGTATGTCAGATGGTAATATTTAAAACAGTGTTGGGCAGTATTCGGGTCGTCCGTCTGTGCTGTTGGGGCCACCTTCCTGTCCTTAAATGTGTTAGCTGGTAGCTTACGTTCGGGTTGTAACGTTGCTTGATCACTTCAGAATAATGATGATTTACTGTGCAGGCTCTAATTATTCTTACAAGGACGACACATTGAAATGTACCGAAGCAGCGTACTGAAGGACCGTGTCGGCAGTGATTCTTTCCAAACTGATTTGTCTGTTAGCGACCAAATTCAGGTCAATGAAGAACTGCCAACATGGCTACCGTACCTAAACTTTGTGTTCCTCTGGACAGATGTGTGAACTCGTATGGTGATACTTAGTTTCAGGAACAGCCATTAGAGAATGTAAAAGGAGTACTGCGTAATTTGAAGATGCAAAAGATGCTGGCTATGGGATCTTTTATGTTGCTCTTAAATTTGGACGACCCTTCTGTGTTTGTGTGTTTCTAGATAGAAGAAGTTAGAGGAGGTCAGATGGAGCAGTAACTGACAACAGATGGTGGGTGTGTGTGTGTGTGTGTGTGTGTGTGAGAGAGAGAGAGAGAGATACACCACACTTATCTCTCTCTCTCTTTCACACACGCAGACAAACACTCCGATGAATGAGCTTCTCACCACGTCAGTGCTGAGTCATATTTACTGGCTGCCATGAGTGATTCAGATCAGTTTCTTCATTTCCCACATCTCCCATTTTAAAGGAGCAGTTCACCCCTAAATCAAAAAGACACATTTCCCTCTCACCTGTAGAGCTATTCCATTCCTCCATCTACACTGTTTTGGTGTGAGTTGCCGGGTTTTGGAGATATCAGCGGTGGAGGTGTCTGCATCTAAATGGCACTTTCTTTCTACCAATAGTTCCTGCCTGAACCTGCCCACAACAAGGCCTGTGGATTATCCGGTCATGATTTCTGGAAAGAGACGCTGCTGTTTGAGTTTGTCGCATTTTATATTTCTTATTGTAATTTTAATATGTAAAGGCAACAGTGTTCAAGGTAAATTTCCAGTTGCTCACACTGCATATATATATATATACCTTAAGAAGATAGAACACAGATATAAATACATGAATTATAGTTAATTAACTAAGTACCTCAATTACTGAAATGACCAACCTGGCATTTGAATTATTATCCATATTAGTGAATCATTTAATCTTTCATTCAACCTTGTGAGACTGCAAGAGAAAGAGAGACATGTACATGAAATAACAGATGATACAGTAACATACACACCAGTCTGTTGCCCTGTGTTGCAGCTGTCACACACACACACACACACACACGTAGTATATATGTATATTATACAACAAGTAGTTCCGACCAAGCAAGCTGATTGGTCAACTAGACATTTAGAGATTTAGAGCGTGCTCAAATCAGCATGGCAGCATAATGACATCACTAACAATATGACTCCGCCATTTCCATGAAGTTGCTGTAATGAATATAACCTCTGGTGCTGCTGGATTGCTGCTTCACCTTCTCGTTAATACAGGTGAGCGCAACCGGACAGCAAGCGGCTTTTTGACCGCCGCGAAAATGTTGTTTTTTAAAGGATGAAAGCCAACACGTGGATTGAAGAAGAACATTTCTTTAGAAGAAAACAGGTTGGGAATTTTAGAAATGATTAAATAAATGAATGAATGCATTTTGGCTTTTGGACTTTTCAACGCTCTGGAGTTATTGGTAATGTTTGGACCACAGGGAAGCTGTTCAGCCGTGATGTCGCGCTCTGGCGTCCTCCATCGGCTGCAACGGTGAGTCGGTGACACGGCGCTACTAGCTTAAGAACACGTGTGAAGTTCGCGGACGTAAAGTTAGCTAAACCCCCCCAGCAAATATCTTAGTTAGAACAAGATTGAGCTAGCCAGGCGGTTTTGTGTTTTATATGTGTGGTATTTCTTCAGTTTGGGAAATCCCACGGTCTCTAGGAAGCATTTGCTCAAGTTGGCCGGCGGACTCAGCAGGGACTATATACCGTCTCTGTTGCTAGGGCGTTACTAAGGGTCGGCCTACTTGCTGGCTAGGTTTCATTACATAGGATTCTACTGACATTACCGATTGTTTTCCAGTTATTAATCAGACCACATGTGTTTCCAGGAAAACGGAGATATAACACAAACAAAACAAAAAAAAAACTGTTGTGTAATTGCAAAATGAATATTGCTTAAATGAAATTGTAGTGAATCCCCAGTACCTGTGGTGTTATAAGACATATTTGAGACTTAGCTCTTTCTGAGACTAGTTTTATTTTTAAAGCTTGCAGTAGTTAATTTTTTACATTAACAATGGATGAATTTATTATGTTTAGTGGGAAATGAGTCACTCGTAGTGATGAACCCACAGGAATGAAAATAGACCTAGTAGATTATAGTTCTATATCATTTATTACTTATTTATTTCATTGTTGTTTTATTTTATAAATGTAGGGTATTAGTAATCCCTCTCTTAGCCAGACTCTGCTCTATTTTCCCAGCCACTGTCTTCAGTGCATTTACATAAAAAGCCAACATGTTTCTTTTTCCAGACATTTGTACTGTAATATTAATGTGCCGCTGTTCAGTCAGGCATGCGTGCACGCGTGACTTTTAGACTCATTCCCATCATGCCTGCCTGCTTGTCATCGAGGATTAGCACACTGACACACATTACACACACACATGCAAGGCTGAGCTAGCCTCTCCTGTGTGTACACAGGCTAAATTAGAAGTCAACGAAAATGAAAATAGTTTGAAGTTAAAAAAAGGGTGAGTTTAACGAAATGAATAAAAGAAAATTACACACCCGCAAACGCAGAAAAAGCAAGAACTGCATTATCTCCTAACATCCTGACGTTTGGCACAGTAAATTACTCGTTGGCAAGCTTGTGTACACTAACATTCATCATCTTGAACAAAAAAATAAAACTCAGTCCTTTTTATTCAGTATTGTTGAGTGTTGAATATTATGTAATTGAAAGTCAGTGATGAATTACAGTTGGTAAACGGTGAAAAAGCAACACTGAAAAAGCACAAGTTGACATCGAACTGCTGCAGCCGCAGCAGAGGCTTTTGTGGGACGCTGTCTAGGACCGACGTTGTTCCATATATATTCCAGGACTAGCCGCGCACATAGTTGTGGTTTTTTATTTGCCCAGGTTTTGAGATATCTGCTGCTGAGACCGGTTGTAAGAATGCTTGTTCTGTTAAATGAGTTTTGACATGTATTTCTTCAAGAATGAGTTTGAAATACAGATATGAAGTGTTGTTTACTGACAGCAGTGGCTCATCTCACCGACACACTGTGGAGATCATTTTATCCGTCCCCCTCCCCTATGGGGTGTACTTTGTGCCAACGATCACCTAACTGAGCAGACAATCGTGGCGGTGTTCGCTAGCTCTGCGCCGCGACCGATGACGTTGCCAACACACGCTCCCTCGTCGCCACGTCCGAAGAAACGTTTACTTATTGTCATTGCCAAGTGACGAGCCAGTAGCATAAAGGCAACAGCAGCATCAAATGTCGTTATACAGCCCTGTGTTGTCAGATGATCCCTCGTAATGTGAACCTATAGGTTCCTGCGGTCCATTTTTCACGATAAAAGAGGAAATGCGGAATGAAACGTAACCCTTTCAGGCGTGCGATCATTTGAGAACTGAACATTGTAACTGTTGCGACAATAGCCACTGGTCAATGAAAGCTGTAGAGTTTCAGAATTCCAAGATCACGTTATAGAGGGTTTGCACCTACGTCACGGTTTGGTCAGTTACCCGGATGTGCGGCCATAGTGGAGATACTCGGATGTAAACAACAGCACGGATTGCACGGTTAATATACCACTGAAGACTAATTTCTACTAATTTATTAAGTCTAAACCATGAAAAAAAGAAGCAAAGAATGGGCAGCAGCATCCTTATGTTTCTGCTAGGTTCGATCTACATAATGTTAGTAGCGTGATGTTAGTGAGTCCTCAGGTGATCGTGGTCCTTGTTTTCCGGTCTATTAATGCACGGCACCGAGTCTGTATACAGGTCTTGTACTTTTGGAGAAGGTTAAGAAATGAGATTAGAATCTGATTTTTAGCCAAGAAATAACAAACCACAACGTAATGTCAATATGAGAGTATACTATTACACTACAACATTAGTTAAGATAGTAGCCTAATATTTCCCCTAGCTGACAAGAAATAAGAAGAACAAACGCGAATGTTGTCAAGATTCTTTCCCTTGAAATCCTGGTTCAGTCTGACCAACAACCACAAACGCCTTCTTTCCTTACAGTGTTTTGCACTCTTCTCCTTGATTTGTTACTACTTTTGGCAGTATAGAAAACTTCAAATGTTTTTCCCGGTCCGACCGATTAGTACGGCCTAAAACATGACAATAATTGACCATTTTCAGCAGAAAACTTTTGCGTGTTCCGTTCGTTTCAGTGGCAATTGGATACTGTTTGGAAACAGACTTTAGAAGGTTTCGTGCCTCCTATTGACTGAAACTAGAACGCTTGTGGCTATAACAGAAGACAACAATTTCTTCTTTTAATATCTCGCATCACCAGCACTGGTGCAAGGGCTTTGTGGAGGGACTGAAAATACCTTCAAATGTCTTCCAAGCTGTAAATGAATAGCCTTTGACAATCTCGCCGATGGGAGAATATGCCTCTGATGCTTGCCTCCTCGTGTTTAACAATTGCTTCTTGCATACATTTGGATTACATGCTTTGAGTATGCAAATCATCGGATTACCTCATTTAGTATACCCTAGGTGTTAAAAAATCAACTGGAATATTTATTTGAGATGAAATCCTTTTGAAATGATGAAAGAATCTAAATATAAAAACTCCAACTGTTTGTCACAATGTTCTGCTCACATCACAATTGCTGTCAACCATCCTTACATTTGTTCCCTCAGTGCGGCTGCATCTTCTAAGTATTTCTGCTTCTCGTCTTCCGCTGATGCCGACCACCTGCCCTTTATATCGTTCATTGTGCCTGAGGGGGAAAAACATGCACTGAAAACTTAAAACTTTAGCATCCCATACATTCATACAGAGGCAATTTGTCCTACACACTGGTTTGGGTACACATGGGTACAGAAACCCATTTATCTGTACCCATGGGCTCCTGGTCATGTTTTAAAATTGGGGTGCAAACTTGGAAAGCTACGTAATTGGCAGGGGGGTCTGGGGGCCCATCCCCAGAAAAATAAAAGTCATTTAAAAAAAATGTCCTGCATTTCTACGGCACCTAATCCGAATTATGGCAACAATAGAGGATCATTTCCAAAACATTAACTAATCCTAATTTTGTATAGGCCCTACTCAGTCTTACAGTTGGATGAATAATAATGACACATTATTAGACTGTGTGTTCCTCACTTTGTTGAATGTAACTGCATGGCTCCTAAAGTCCCATTTGAGCCAGTTGTGGTGATGCAGGGTTGGATGGAAAACATGCTGGACAGGAGGTTCATGCTCTGATAGAGGTTTGGGGAACACTATTCTAGATTATCTCAATGGGGGTGTACTGGTAAAATAAAACGGGGGTCAACTGTAAATGTCCGCTGGCTAAACTGTCCAATGTTAGGTAATGATAAACTCCTAAATATGTCAGTAAACCCTGTTGCATTTGGAAAAGGTGGGTAAACTGCGTTTATGTGCGTTTACCCTCCACTACACCCTAAATAATAAAATGAGAACGGTTATGCCAAATATTAATAGCCATGTTACACTTTCGAAGAGCCGACTCTTTGATTTGGCTCGTCCGATCTCCACAGCCGAATCCATCCAATCGTAAATCAGTTCTGCATTTCGCCATTACAGTCCTACTTTTAGCGAATTTGAAGTTTGGCTGGAGTCAGCGGGCCTTTCAGGATCATTCAACAAACGCCAGCCTTTTCCTGTGTTCTATTTTCAGTCCATGATTGAAGTTCTATTTCTTACCTTTGTAAACAGTCAGACTCCTGTGGTCCAAAAACGTGTGATTCATTTATTACGTGTTGTCAGTTGCTGAAAATAGTAAAACGACCTTTCATATGTGCTGCTTATATACAATCACCTGATTGCGGGGAATGTATGATGATAAGGTTGTTTTTAAAATGACAAAAAGTGGGGTGGAAAAACCCTACCTAAATTCCCTAATGGGGATGCATTTGCTCCACTTGCTCCATTGCTCAGGCATCTATGTTCTGTACCAACTCTGTAAAAACAACATAACGTTTAAAGCCTTTGAGGAGGAGAGCGATGTTCTCAAACTGTTGTAGTACATTGATTTACCTGGACAGTTTGTGGTACAATGAACTCAAGAGGTTTTCTGCTAATAACTCCTCATCTAAACAGAAACTTGTTTGGAACCTCTTTCATAACTATGTTGCCCTCTGCTGGTTGCATCCAAAACTGGATATGAAAATAATTGTGTATCATATGCAACGCAGATGTTTTTGTATCCAAACAAAACCATTGAGTCAGATGTAACTTATTTTGCCCATGTCTCTTCCCCCCCCCCCACAGGTTGTGTTTGGTGTAGTCTAGACTTAATGACTAGACAGAGTTCTTTCTTGGTGAAGCCATTATTTTGACATTACGCCTCTTAGTCTCCCCATTTTAACTTCAGATTACACTGCCTTTATCCACACGTGCGATATCCGTGAGCAAAGTAAAAAATTACAAATTAACAGACAAGTCGCCGCTAAACTGCCGTGTGCGTAGTGAGGAATGAGGGTACTTCGCCGCCACCTCGTCATGACGTCCCATGTACCGTCCGTTTCTCCGTCAAATACACTAGAATCGAATGGATTTTTCAGCACGCACTTCGACATGTTAGACAGCTAAATTATCCTCTCTGCTAGTTCAGTGAGATCATCCCAGGCACAATAAATGCCCCATACCTCCCTCTCTCTCACACACACACACAGCATCTTGGCATAGTGGGGTTTGTCCTTGCGGTGTCACCCCTCTCTCACACTCTGCACCTGGCCGTAGGGTTTTCAAAGCATCTGATCTACTCTCCTGTGCATGCACACACACACACACACACTCACACTCGAGATTGTTTCCCCCAAGAGGAAATGTTGTGAACAATGGATAGAAGAAAAGAGGAAGCGAGTAGGAGAACACACGCCTCTTGGCCTCATGGCACACGTTGTTCTGATCTACGGAGAGGCTACCTCATCTATCTATGTACCGGTCAGTTTAGTGTGTGTGTGTGTGTGTGTGTGTGTGTGTGTCCATGCCTGTCTGTGCACGGGTTGTTATACAACAGCAAAAACCAGAAGCAGAAATCTGCAATATGAGCACTTCACGCATGCTTCAGACCAAATAGAACATGAGAGGTGTAAACGTTTGTTCGCCACTTTCACTGATTGTGTTATTGTTTTTGCAGTCTACAAAATTGAACTCAAAGGTGCATTTCTAACTGTTTTTTTGTAAAAAAAAAAAAAAATTTAAATTTACATTCAAGCCATCATTTCCCTGTTAATGATCTTGAGATTGTATCCTGAATTCTGCAGCACTTTGTAAAGTCCGTTTCAATATGAGCTCTATAAAATGAATCGTTCATCTGTCTGATGTTGGATAATTATAATTGAGATATCACCGCTGATGATATGTTACAGGTACGTGTGATGAATTAATGGTACGGGCAATATATAAATAGCCACAACTGTGCGCAACGGTTGCGTGTAATGAGAGCTGTTCCGGCACTGTTGGTAAAGCTGCACTTTTCTTTTTCCATTCTTTTCATTGACTAATGAGTGGTGGGGCAGGCAGAAGTAAACGCAAACAGATTAAGTGTGTTTTCGGCTAACTGTGGGAGTGGAAATGGGGCCTGTGATTTATAAAACAGAGCCAGGCGCGCACACGGCTTTGTAAATCTGACAAAAATAACGCATGTGGCTTTGTGTGTAGACAGTTTTGGGGACATATATTAGGGGCTGCGTTCTTTGTCACCTCATTAATTGAAACTGCTCGCCGTGGCTTATTTTGTGACCTGCGCGCTTCTTTTACTCACATGGCTGCATAAGAATCACGTGTGCAGGGACATAAATAACCACATGGCTGCTTATGTGTCTTGCAACCGTAATATCGTCAAATAAGACTCCTAACCAGTATTCTGTGCATGTATGTGCGCCCTCAACTCGAGTCGTACAGTAGTTCCGTTCAGTTGAACAAAAGATAAAATGTCTGATAGACGTTAGAATAATCTACAACCTGAAATTAAAGTGAACATAGGGAACAGTTGTTTTGGACATTTGCTGGTGAGACCACCTCCACAGTGCTGCTGTTAGAATGTTGTTGATGCTGAGAGTCCTTCCTGTCCAGACCTTCCCGCCACAACAGATTAACAAGGACGTCCTTTAGCGATATTATACAAAATACTTTATTATAGGAAACCATCAGGGGAAAGCTGTGATGCAGTTTATATTTTTTTAATGCAGAGCTGATTGGCTGCCAAACACATCTAAATTGCTTTACTAATTTCATACGAGCATATTGTAGGCTAAATGTGCACTGACAGCTGTAAAATGTAAGTAGAATTCATATTTAAATACATATTGTAAAGAACTAAAAAATATAAATATTGGATCATGAAAGTCAGAGACTGATAATTCCTGCACCTCAGTATAAGATAAGAGTGTCAAGATACTTCTTTACAAACTATCAGAAACCTGTTAATGTGAGAATCATATAGGGACGTGAAAAACTATATTTTCCAAATCTGGAATATGAATGACAGGGACTAGTGCTCATAATGACACTAATTGGTATGCGTTGTAAATGGCGTGACACGCAGCAGAACTTGAATGAAGTTGAAATGAAACTAAAATATCATGATATTATACTGCGGCAATGGCAATGAAAAGGTTCTACCCCTTCAGGGGAGCCAGTGGATGTCTGTTCTAGGGCACCGAAACGCAGTAGAGTTAAAGAGCTAATAACCGCGCTGCTGTAATCACCGGTGGTCGACAGAGGGGGACAGAGGTCAGCGCTACTTATTCAGCTTCCGATGTAAACACCTGGTGTCTTTTAACCCTGATGCATGTGGCCCAGCCATATCACACTCTCTGAATACCCACACACACACACTTAGACCTCTCTCTGTCTTTAACTCACTCTCTTTCTCACTGTCACAAAGACAGAAAACGTTGTTTTTTTTCTCAACATTTCTCTCCGTAACGTGTGTGTGTGTGTGTGTGGGTGTGGGGTAGCAGCGTAGTCATTTTCTGCTCTGATGGGTGACTCTGCCAATGAGTAGTTGACTTAATTAGAGAGAGAGAGGGAGACACTGAGAGAGAGGTGATGTTTGGAATTTGGCTTTCAGCTCATCTCTATACTTATGTCGTGTTTTGTGAATTTGGTAACACTGAGATCCAGATTTGGGGGCGGAGAAACTCACAAAATCTGAATTCTGAAGGGGACATTGAGCAACAAATGTTACTGCAGCTGGGATCACCTACATTATTTGCATGTCTCTTTCAGACATTTAGACTCAAACCCTTTTTTTTTTTTTTGTAATCTAGGAGAATGATATTGACTTACATTAATAACCATCAAGAATTACCCTCACCGTAACCATAACCACCACATGTCCATCCCCAACCCTCAACGTAACCTTAATCTGACACCAACCCTAAACCCATCCCAAAATAACGTTTTAACCCTAAAATATAATGCTTTACCTGGCAGCTTTTGTGAGGCAAGTCCCCATGACGTGACTGTGTGACCAGATTTTTTCTCTGCACATGATTAATACAAGTATGTACACTGTACACTTACCCTCTGGTAATCTAGTTTAGATTTTCCTTATGACCTTCTTAAAGACAAATGGATTTGCGATCTTTGTTTACTTAGTCCAAGACTCGTAGTAAACAAGTAACTTATCCTAATTTAGGAGATGCATCAGAAATCCACTTTTGCCTTTTAGCTAACACGCCAGAGTGTACGGAAGCGTATTGCATTCACTTGAGGAAAAAAATACTGGATCCATGGAGTGCAACTGAACTATATTTTCCATATCTGGAATATGATTAAAAGCTGCATTTGTAATGACAGGGACTAGTGCGCATAATGGCACTAAGTGGTATTTTTTTTCCTCAAGTGAATGCAATACGCTGATGAAGAGTGTGATGATGTTTTACCTCCTTTTTTCGCAGGCGACACTACTGTAACTTCTATTAAAATTCTATTCACACGCATCAGAGCTGAAAAGATTATTAGATTCGTCGATTAGTCGAGTGACAGGAGTTTGATATAGGCAACAATTTCAATATGCGATTGTCATTTTATAAGCAAATATGCCAAGAATTCCCGGGTTCCAGCTCCTCAAATGTGAATATTTGCTGGTTTTCTTTGTCCTCTCTAATTTTAAACTGATTTTGAACTGTTGATCAAACGAAACAAGGCAGTGGTGCGCAAATGTGCAAAAAGGTGAAATTTAGTTTGGCGCTGTCTCATCATACCATTCCCTTTTCATCGAGAGTGGCAAGGATATTTAAAAAATGTTTGTGGTTTTTGAATGAGTTTTGTAGGCCGTATGTATTTAGGCACACGGAAAGTTTGTTCACTCCTGGTTCCCCTGCAGAGTACCGGCAGCACGAAAAGATATGGTTCCTATTTTCAATGAATATAGTCTAACAAAACCCTGCACTTTACCTAATGACAACCAGTTTAGCCTGGCATTTATTTAGTTAAAATAGTAGTAGTATTTCTTAGAATGAAGGATTGGCCTCTTGGCTGTTGCCAAACGATATTGCGTTGACGGGGTTTAAAATCCCGTGTGGGGAAACTCACTCTGTGAAAGTTAAGTCAAGTCTGCAGACGTCATGGAGGCAAAACGCTAAAATATTTAGGTGCTGCTCTGTGTCGCAGGTGGCGCTGCGGTCTGTGAACTAGGGCTAAATGGTCATATTGGAGACCGAACAAAATACCCAACTGACAGACAGTTTGTGTCATTTATTATTTATAGTCTGTTTAGAAAGGAAAACCTTAACAAAACTCCCAAAATGTGTGTGTGCATGTGTCTCTCTGTGTGAATTAGAGACAAGGAAGTGACTCAGTCGGTACTTGTTTAATCTGCCATCTGTTCGCTGCTCTGACTCGGCATACGCACACAGAAAAACACGATTTCTCTTCAATTCAAATTAAAATCAGCTCTCTTATGTGAGAGAGGAGCAGGTAGAGAGAGCAGCACAGAGCATCAGTTACGGACAGATACTTACTGCTTCAGTGTGCGTGCGTGTGTTTGTCTAACTGAAACAGCTGACCGAATCAAATGGTTTGAACCAGATTTTAATTTGGGCATTAAATCAAGACGAAAGGCATTCTGTGCCTCTGTCGTCAAATTGAAGGTGTAATTGGTGGAGTGTGTCAAAGCTCTTCCTGTAACAGTCACATGAAATCACCTTATGGTCCGTTGTTATAGTGACGCATATGTGAGGTCCTGTCGCTGTAAACAGCACAGACACACACAGAAGCCCACACAGTTGTAATATGCATTCTCATTAATAGGTCGCTTAGCAACGGCAGATGGTAGCCTAGCAACAACCTTACCAGCCAGCAAGTTGGGAGTGTTCAAAAGTCACACTGTAGTAAAAGAAGAGGGAGAAGTGTGTGTGTGTGTGTGTGTGTGTGTGTGTTCCTTGTTCTTATTTCCCATTCGGGATTTTGAATGCACACAGATCCGTGGGGGCTTGTGTCACCGTGGGGACAAAAATTGAGGTAGAGACTGCTTTTTGAGGGTTAAGACTTTGTTTTAGGGCCGAGGGTTACGGTTAGGCATTTAGTTGGTTGTACAGTTAGATTTGGCGGGACAAGGCTCTTTAAGGGAAGTCTTAAAGAATCTGAGCAGCAGCGAGGATTCTGCTGGGAGAACTAATTCTCCATTAATAAACGCATACAAGGACAGCCAGTCTTTGTGAAATCAACAATACCAAAAATATAACGCATCAAGGAGGACGCTATGGTGGCGGCAAACAGCATTGGCACGAGAGCATCAGAGTCAGAAATACTTTATTGATCCCCGAGGGGAAACTCTTCGTAACAGCAGCTCACTATCACGTCAGTGCGCACAAGACTGGAAGTACTAAGCAAAAAATATACTACACTACAGTATAAAGTAATAGTGCATGAACTGTCGAGTTACATGTAGCTTATTAACAATATATAATGAGACGGAGGATATTGCACAGCCGTACTAGAAGTATAAGCAGATTAATAGTGAAAAGTTGTAATGGCAACACTTGCATGAATATGATTGGACATTACCAGTCAGCTGGAAAGGAATTTTTAAATTCTAATAGACTCCCCCTATTTCTCTCTCTCTCTTTCGCAGGAGGTATTGACAGGAAGTGTGTGAGTGCGACCTGTTGTCCTGAGTAGTCATGTTCCGAAACAGCCTGAAGATGCTGCTGGGAGGCAAAAGCCGCAAGAACAACAATGGTCAGTGCCTCCATGTGTCATTATGCATCTCGTGGACCCTCTCGTCGTGGGTTCTGTGCATAAAGATTGCCTCCAGTCTGATTGTACAAACGCAGGAATGTCAGAAGCGCCGGATATGTTCATTTTTACAGAGGAAATGTGTCTCTGTTCCAATGTCTAGGTGGCAGGTTGCAGATGTGTTCTCCTGGAGGTTCCCATGATGTCATACAGCGACCTCTTTAAGTCTCCGAACTCTGATTCTCTCTCTCTCTCTCTCTCTCAACAGTTGGCATAGAGTCAGAGGGGTCAGAGATCAGGATGATGGAGGGATTCACCCGTTCGCTTCCCTCTTCTCCCATCCTCAACCTTCGTCTGGCAAAAAGAACTGGTAGGACTACGTGTCTGTCTATCTATCTGAAGACGTTCAGGGGCAGTTGCATTAATTCAGCAGTGATTGTAGCCGGGCGAGGCAAGAGCTCGTCACAGTGCATCATGTGTGCAGAGGTGGCACAGAGACAGGGCAGTACCTGGCATCCACCATGAGGGAATCAAGCTAAAACAAGTTCAAGCCTGCCGCTTTGGGAAACGAAGACGATGGTTACGCACCGTAACAGAAGAACGAGACCCGCAGATAGAAGCCAGTGAAAGAGCAGCGGGAGTTATTTGACAATTAGAATAGTTGTAATTATTAATAGATAAGCTCTCTCTCAAATCAAACAGCTCTTTCCACCTGAGTTGAAAGTATTGTCGGACCTTGGCACGGGGGCCGACAGCGGGCTGCAAATGATGCAGCGGGATATGGACACATGGTTGAATGCGCTTTTTTTAAGTTTGGCTTTGGATAAAAGTGTCGGCTAAATAATGTCCACCGGTTGAAAGGACGGACACAATCATGGAGAAACCACAACCAGCGCTGTAATAGTTCCTTTTTCTTCTCTCTCTGTTGCCCATTCTGCCACACACACACACACACACACACACACACAGCTGTGGTCTGTTACAGTGTCTGGCATCAGAGGGGGAGACTGTGGTGACCTTTGACCCGGCATTTGATCGTCCCCTGTGCCTTAGTGAGAGAGAAAACAGCGAAATATAACCCAACCCCCTGCCAGCCTCTCCTCTTCTCTCCTCTCCTCTGATACTGCTGCTCCTCTTCCTCCTCCTCGGGCTTGATGTGACACGCTTCTCCTAAACATTACCATGTGCAGTCTCTCCCCGACTCTCTTTCTGCGTCTCGCTGCCGCTTGCTCTCTGTCAAAACAGAAACCTTATGAGCAAAGGCAGCTTCTTAAAGTCACTACACCATGTCCACACACACACACAAACACACACACACACACACACACAAGCTCTGATTTCAATTTCTCTTCAGCCCTTTACCTCTTCTGTGTTTTTGGCCTCCCTTCCTTGTCTCCCTCCTTCACGAAGGAAAAAGGCAGTAACCGCATTTGGTCAAAATTGAGTTTTACTATCTGAAAACACACTATGTCATAGAATTATTTGTTTAATTTGCAGTAACTATAAAACAGAGTTAAAAACCAAACTGAAGTGACTGCCCTCAGGCTGTGTAGTGACCTCAAAAATAAAAATGACAGCACACTGAGGCCACATTTACACATATAGCCGGGTATTTAGAGAAACGAATATTTCACCCCCTCCGTTTTGAAAAATAACATCGTGCACGCGACATCGTTTTCAAAAAAGTTGTCGTTTACATCAACCCGCATAAATACGCCGTGGAGCGGCATCATAACTATGCCAAACCTATGGGTGGCGGCGTAGGAAGAAGGATAAAGCCATGCAAGCCAATCAGAATCCTCAAAATCGACAACAACGAATAGCACGAGTGACTTCCTGTTCCTTTCAAAACAACAGACATAGTCCAGCGGTTGTGTTTGCATTTGCAAACACGCCAAAAGTGTTTGCACAAAAGTAAAAATGAGTTCCACCTTAACAGCATCCATGATCAAACAAACTCTAAACATAGGGTGCTCACATGACGTAAGCATTTTCTGCCGCATAATGGGACGTTTGAGAACCTAAAACCCCGTTTCTCCCAGTTGACACAGCAACACATAACCGGCGTTTTCAGTAAATCTCCACCTTGGCCGGAGTTTTTAGAAATAATCGTTTTCTGGGATAAAAACGGCGTTTTCGTGTAATTAACAGGCCAAAACGCGGGGAACTATCTGCTTTTTCCCACCGTGTAAACGGGGCCTGAGACCGCTAACTAGACCGCTAAAGCGAGAGCGCTAATCAAGTGAAAGCTAGCCTGGTGAGATAGCCGCTGCTAGCTTTCACTAAAACTAAAGCTGCATTTACTTGTTCTCCTCTCATCTGTAATTGGAAAAAAAAGTATCTATTTTAACGAACTGACTTCTTAATAATTCAGTTTGTTATTCCACATCACTAAAAGAGGCAGTAGCTCAATCCGGTCGTGATGGAGAAAAGCACCAGCTCAACTCCTGCTAAAGGTTAGCTAGCTTACCAGCTCTCCGTAGCTGCTAACTCAGCCTTTCACCCTTCTTTAAATCACACACTTCTATGCCTGCAGAAACCAGAAATCTGTTTCGGCCACTTGTTCTTTCGAGTGACCGCTTTCGAAGTGTCATTCGATACATTATCATAACAAAAATCTTGGTTATAGCTGCTTTTACATGTAATTAAATGCCAATGAATGTATTATATTGATTTCATTATGAATATTAATAGCAGACCGACACCTAGCAAAACCGCGACGCATTTAAAGAACTGTAAATAATCCAAATGATAACAAACTAGTTTTAAAGGGACAAGAAAGCTGAAAGAACAACATTTTGATATTGCGTTTCCCCCCGCATTCCCTGATTATCCCTGATAATCATTTTGATTATCCAAAAGGCAGAGTGCAGTTTGTGCATTTGATATTTTTAGATGTTACAATGGTTCGATGGCAATGATTGTTTGGGGATATTATCTGTCTGAAAAGGCCGAAAATAGAGGCATTACAACGCTTCGGTCTGTTACGCAGTTTGTCAGCCAGCCTGAAAACGTTAAACCCTTGTTTTTCTCAAATTCCCTTCTCCTGCTCTTACTGCTCTCTGCCTTTGCAGGTCAGATTTGTTGCAACTTCGCTCACTTTTTATCTTTTTTTCCGTCGACAGCAGAAATCTCAGTCCAGCTCTTCACCCTGAACCTATCTAACTCAGATTTTAGAATGATTCTTTTGAGAAACATCAGCTAAATACATCATTTATTTTTACTATGTATATATATATATATATATATATATATTTACTCTATAAATAACGTTTCTTATTGTCATTGAACTGATTCAATCCAACTCTTTATTTAGCCCTTTTCTTTCTACATTTTTCACATTTTCTGGACTTAAGTGGATTACAATCTTGAATCTTCACTGTGGTTTGTGGTCAGGCGCTCTTCTGTTCTTGGAAAAGGAGTTTCACTTTAATTGCAGTGTTTTCTTTGCTCTGCCGTCCTTCCTTCAGTCTTTCTCCGTCTGGCTGTGTTTTTCCTCTGTTAGGAGAAAGAAGACCCGAAAAGCATTTCTAAACATCCCTCGTACGCCTCGACCTGTAACAGATTACTCTCTGCGTTCAGCTCCTCCCGCAGTCGTTCTCTTTCTCCCCTGTGTGTGTGTGTGTGTGTGTGTGTGTGTGTGTGTGTGTGTGTGTGTGTTTTGGGTTGGAGGAGGGGAGGTTTGGATTTGCGGTGCAGTCAGACGAGGGAGGTCGTCTTTCAGGCCAGATATGGAGGCTCCGCTGTTGAAAGAAAACCTCTTCTAACACTTGGAAACTTTGCTTATTGTGCTTCCGACCAAAGAGGCTATCATCTGGGAAGAGAGTTACTCTTTCCAGGTCATGCGTTAGTTGTTGCTTTCTCTCTTTGCTTGGTTTTGAGGAGACTCTACCTGTGAATGAGAAGGACTGCATTTTTGGCTAAAAAGGACAATAACCGGTGGATTACATCGTCCAGATCTGCTGCGACTTGCGCTCAAGTTTCAAAGCGTGTGGATTCGTGTTCCCCCTCTGAAAGTAACAACGTACCTTTATACTAAACTTAGGAGGAGTTTGGCCATTGCCACAGTATTTGCATGTTGCACTATCCTGCTCTGCTTATTACTGCAGTCATTCTGCTTCAGCAGTTAGTCTCTTTCTCCTCTTATCTCTTCATTCCTACCTCCTTCATCTTTCCCTCCCTCTCTCCTTTGTGTACTCTGGAGAAGGAGGAGCTCAGGACTAAAAAGTAGAGGACTGGATAGTGGTGTCGTCATGTGCATTTACATTTCCACCAAAAAAGCTTAATGGAGAGGACCAACCGCACCACGGCAATTCAACAAACAACGCTTACTGCTGAATTGCCAAACCTTGCTCTCATTCATCGCGGTAATTGCGGTTTTCGGGCGCAATAGCAGCTCTTTGATTTGTTTACTCCACCTCTACATGGAACCGCTCTGAACCAATCAGAACCCCCACTGCCAGGTAGTTATGGACTGTACGGCGGCTATCTTGAAAGCATGTGCCCGCTCCAGGACCAAGTGGTGTCGGCACGAGCGGCCCTCCGTCCGTCGCCCGTGGAGACCAGCGGATGGATGCGGTTGCGGCAGAGATGTGGTGGCGGCGGCGGGGGTCGTCAGCCACGCCTCCTCCCTCCTGGGGCGCTTGCTGTTTTATGTGTGCTGTTGCCTGTCCCATGAGGAGAGCTCTGAGCTGTGTCGGGAAGGGGCGGATCGTCCCGGAGGAGGAGGACGACGACGAAGTGAGGAAGAAGGTGATAGTGACTCACTCTCTGTGCCGATGTCAGGTTTCTACCAGGGTCATAACTTACTATATTAGTGTCTGTGTTTTAAGCGTTCTTTCATAGTTACGAATGAGAATGAATCTTATTTTATGTTGGATATGTTAGTGGAATGTGTCTTTGGAGGGTAGACAGAAAGAATCCAGAAAAAGCTGAAGTCCACTGTTATCTTCTGTTTCACTAGCCTTCATTGCTCAGTGTAATTTCTCGTAGAGGGCCCCTTCCATCAGTCTTTCTGAAAAGCTGAAACATGGGTTTTCTTTCCACTATTCAAGCTAAGTGGGTATCCACTATTGTACTAGCATATTCTAGTATAATAAAACACTGTATCATGCATTTCCCGTATCCCACAATGCAACTGGATAACATTTTTCATTAGACCACCAAAATTAGTGGAGTGCCCCCTTTTAATAATTTTTTTCCATTTCAGACAGGAACCAAATACAGCCCTGCCATTGGTGAATTAATCTGAAATTTATCCAAAATCCCAACTTGTTTTCCCCAAGAAATTGTTTAGTTGAGGTATAATTGACACTGATCTACCTAATATGTAAAATAAATGTCATTAATGTTAACTTGTGTTTGCACGACGTGTCTACATCATTAAAATCGAGTCTTCACATTGTGCACAACAAGATTATTTTTATTCAAAAAGTAACGTAGGTAATGGCTAGCTGCATGAGTCGTCTTGAATCACGGCAGTCCTTGAAACTGGGACGTGATTAGTTAAAGTACATGTGCACCAGCTGCAGGTGACGCTGGCTACGGTCAACAGTCATCACATGCAACACAACAGCATCCCTGAGAGGAATCAGCCGGCAAAAGACTGCAGACTGATCTCTCGTTCTTTTGTTTTTTGTCTGTTGAAGAGGTGCCATCTCTGGTTACGAGAGGTGAAGCCGTGGGAGTCAATTGAACAGTGTGTGGATTCTGCTTTTTCCCTCAGTCCTTACGTGCTGGGTAGCTAACTCTAGCTAGCCACCTCTCTCCAGACGTCAGACTGATGTCTTGGCAAGGAACACAAACATGAGCAGATAAACGATTGAGCAGACATTCAATTTCAGTCTGTCAATGCCCAAACCGATGTCAGCAGAGGTGGCAGCCGTCACTTCTGTGGTGTTGCTAGCTCTTCCATTGGCGTTGACAATGCAGAAAGCATATGAACATACAGTAATGGCTACCTGAAAATGTCAGTCACTGTGTCGTTGTTGTTGCCGTTGTTGGTGTTGATGAATCAGGTTTTCTCTGGTCGCACCACAGAGTGTGTCACACCGAGATGCATCCATGCTTGATGAGGCCGGGACTACTCGAAACTACACACGCACGTTGCCATCAGTAATAAACGTTTTCTTCTCGGCTCTTCCGTCCTCTGAGGCTGGGGGCCGATGTCGCGACTTGTGCTTGTTCTTTGACAAAGTGGTAATTAGTCTGGAGCTGAGTAAACGTTCAGTCAGTTAATAGCAGTCTCCATTAGGTTGGGCGAGCTCAGAGTTGTGAAAAAAGGCGTTTTGACATCCTGTCTTAATTCTTATAGTCTACTAAACCATATGATTATTAAAACAAACACATCTGTTAAGTAAAATATATTTGATATATTATTTCTAACACAATTCAGCCTATCACTCAAGAATAAAATACATCAGCTCTGTATACCCCCCGTCCCGAAAATAATTGATTAAAAAGCCCAGTTTTGTTTGTTTCCATGCCATTCCAAGTTCAGCAACAGAGAGGGTTTAAAATGAGACACACAACCCCCCGGGCACTCCATCCATATGAAAGTAACACCAGCGACCGTCCGGCCAATCAGAATTTGGTCGGATATTAGATTTGAAACCAACAAGATTGTGCAACCTGTTGTCCAACCACGTGATTTCCCCAAGTGTTTATAGCTGTTCAGAATGGCCAAACTCGAAGGCCGGGTGCCGTCATGGAGGAGGACGAGATGTGCTGATCATTCAGATATGGGGATAATCTTTCCTAGATGGCATTCATAGTGTTGCACCCAGTTGTACACATAAAGTGAATGAAGTAGTATAAATCCTGGTTACTTTCTTATCTCGGCATACCTGGCCAATCACAGTGTGACATATCACACTGACGTCGGTTATCAGAGTTGATGTGTGTCAGAAAGTCTAAGTAGCTATGCTTGTTAATAGGCTGTTTGGTAACATGCTGTGGGTTCAGATTCTGTCTGTAAGTTTAATACCGCTACATGACAAAAGACAAATGTTTGCAATGGAATCCAACAAAGAAACTTCATAAAGGTAGGAAGACAATTACAAAAGAAGGAAGGAAGTACAAAAGACAGCGAGGAAGGGAGGAAAGAAGACAGCGAGGAAGGGAGGAAAGAAGGAAGGAAGAACAAAAGACAGCGAGGAAGGGAGGAAAGAAGGAAGGAAGAACAAAAGACAGCGAGGAAGGGAAGAAAGGAAAGGGGGATTGACAGAAGGAGATCAGAAGCTACAGTAGTTAACGAGACAGACATGGAAAAGTATGCGCTCTGATGTGTCTGGTCTTTCCAATTTATTTTTCTTCTTCTAAAAACGACTCACACACCCTGTCATTGACTGACCACACACGCATGCATGTATGTGCGTGCATACACACACAGTCTTTCCAGTGTGCTTTGTGTTTGGTTGGTTTTATTGGTTTTATTTTCAGTGTGTGTGTGTGGGGGGGTGTGTGTGTATGTGTCCACGAGGCTTCTCTGGTATTTAGTCCAACAGTCAGCAATTTATAGCTATAATTATAGACTGTCAGAGAAAGAGACAGAGAGTATGAGCTTTCATGCTGTGGCTTAGAGTCTTGTGCGTGCGTGTATATATAAATACACATACACACTCACACTCTTGTCTACTCTTGTCATATTTAGGTCATGATAGGGAATATATTAATATGAAGATCAATTACTGTTCCACACAGTCTTCCCGGTGGGCTTTGCATTGAAGTTCATCCTTTTATGTCTGTGTGTCTTTTTAAGTTCTCTAACGATTTGTTCTATTTTCATCATCTCCTCTGATTGAACAGATTTATACCCATTTTTCACCCTGATTGGACACGTCAATGTCAACTTTATTTATATAGCACTATTCAAACTACACACGTTGACCAATGTGCTTTACAACATCTAGGTATAAAAAGAAATAAAAACACTATTAATAATGACAATACACAAATGAATAATCATAATAAAAAATCTCTGTATACATATCTATTTCCACAATCGGGATACACCATGGAAAACAAGTGTGTCTTAAGTTGTATTTTAAGAACGTCCCTGACATACATGGGTAAGCTATTCCAAAGTGTAGGTGCTACTGCCGCAAATGCACGATCCCCTTTCCGGCTTAACTTGGTCCTTGGAATTTTAAGCAAATTTTGAGTTGCTGATCTCCGTGTTCTTCCCGTTTGATGTTTAGTTAACAAGTCTGATAAATAAGACGGTGCAAGGCCATGCAGAGATTTATATACTAGTAGAAGTAACGTAAAATCAATCCTGTACCGTGCTGGAAGCCAATGTTGGGAGACTAGGGACGGAGTGATGTGGTCATGTTTTTTTATATTCATTAATAATCTCGCAGCAGCATTTTGGACCTTCTGCAGCCGTAAGATAGAGGCTTGACTAGTTCCTTTTTATATAAAGAATTACAGTAGTCCAGTCTTGAAGATATGACAGCATGAATTGCAATTTCGGACTCTTAAATGTCTGACAAGATTTCATCTTGGCCAGATTTCTCAGATGAAAAAAAAACTAGACTTTCCAACATGATTTAACTGTTTGTTTAACTTCAGAGAGCTATCAAGTTTTCAACACATTCTTTCAACACATTCATCGACAGCGGGCCAAAATTAAACTCTACTGCGCCCTTAGCTCCTCTGGGGCCGAACACTACAACCTCCGACCTGTCATCCTGGTCTTCCCTTGACCGTGCTCTCACTCGATAGCAAGGCTTTCCTGGACAGGAATTCATCGGCAAACCTGATGCTAACGGGATAGTTCGTTTGTTTGCTTTCTCGCTAAGAGTTAAATGAGAACATGGATCCCACTCTCATGTCTGTACAATAAATAGGAAGCTGCCGGTTAGCTTAGCTTAGCATAAAGACTGGAATAAGATAGTCTGACTCTGTCATAAGGTAACAAAATCTTCCTACCGGTGGGGAAAAAAAAGAAGCGAATATGCGTAAAAGAGTTCCTTTAAAGCGGCTATAATCAATATTTTATGTTTCTAATGGATCACATACCTGGGTGTCCGGGGTCACTGTTTCAGCAAAAGCCACGGTATGGCAACGTGACTTGACTTCACAGTAGTACTCCGTGATGATGTGATTTGAAAAATATGAACTTATCTAAAACGTCTTTTGAAAGCGGGGTCCCTTCTACTGCACTCATTCACGCCTATTGGTCTACGAGAAGAAAGTAGACCTCTGATAGGTCCATAACATGCCGTCAGTGAAAGTGGTTGTCAGTCCACTGTAACTGTTTTTTTTTTGTCATTTAAAGGCTATTTTACTGTAATGTGTACAGTTAGTGTTCACTCAAGGGAACTTGTTTCTTTCTCCATCATTTTCCTCAGTGATTTATGGAAGCATTTGGCCCAGCTGATTTTCAAAAATACCCAACAGCCTGTACAAATGGTGTCTGATTTGGTACATGTTGAGTTTTAAATGTAAATGGACCGTACTTGTATAGCGCCTTTCTAGACGTCCGACTACTCAAAGCGCTTTCACACTACATATCACATTTACCCAGACGCACACATTCATACACTGATGGCAGGAGCTAACTGCCCATCAGTACAAATTAAACTAACCATTCACACACACCGAAGGCACAGCTTCAGGAGCAATTTGGGGTTCAGTATCTTGCTCAAGGATACTTTAACACATGGATGGGGGAAGCCGGGTTCGAACCACCGACCTTCCGGTTGGTAGACGACCCGCTCTGCCACCAAGCCACAACAATGAGAAACGCTCTCTGTTTCCTCTAGCTGTTGTGGTAGACTTGAAGTGCTTGAGGGTTTTTTTTTTCAGTTTCAATTTGTTAAGACAAATGAAAACCCATTTCCCTTTTTCTTCACTCTGTCACTCTCCAGGCGAGGACGAGGAGTTAGGACCCCCCCCCTCAGTAGACGAGGCGGCTGACGCTCTTATGACCAGGCTGGGCTTCCTGCTGGGGGACAAGATAATCAGTGGAGAGCCAGGGTCCCCTTTCCACGGCCAGGATGATGGACAGGTAATCAACTCACACAAACGCGCACACACATCTAGGTTGTGTTAGGTGCTGCCAAAACCAACCAAAATCTCCTAAGAGGTCAAAGTCAATGGGTTTTTTGAATGGGATTTTGGTTAGATGCCTGTAATAAGGTCTGTGGGTGTCACAAGCTTAAGAGATTTTCACGTTTCGTTCTACGACATAAAATACGTCAGTAAATATCCCACTCGTGTATTTTGAAGCTTTTTGAAGTCTTTAAAAGGCGGTTGCTAACAAGTGGCTAAATGAGAGGTTGTCAGGACATTAAACGTCATCATGTCAAATCAAATTACAAGTTGGAAGCTTGACGTTGAAGTCATGCGCCCGTGGTGTAGTTCATTTAAAGCCTACTGTTAGCTTTTTACTTCTGGCGATTATTGCAAAACGTATGATATACTTTTGTCCGCCACAGAGCTTATTTTCCAGTGGAAAAATCCCATTGGCTTTTTGTAGAGGGAACCAGGGCGATGCTAACTTTCGGGTTGACCTACAAAAATACGTCATCCCTGCAGCACTCAATTTCATGTGAGGTTTTATTTCATGTCACTTTTAAGCCAATAACATGTCTCCTGCCTCTCTGAAACTACAAACAACTGCTATGAGATTTAGCCAGTTAGCTCCTGTTAGCTTAAGCAACAACAATTTCAAAGTTATTCTGAATCAACCAACTAGACACTACTGCTGTAAATAAACACAGAACCACATACACAGAAACTAAGTCTCTTTAGCCTTTAAACTTTAGCTTAACAAGGCTTCTCATGCTACCCACCTAGCCGGCTAACTAGCTTGTGAGCTTGAATTATTACTCAGCATCAAGATGAAAAACTAGTGTTAGCAGTGTTAGCTAGTAACTCATGTTGGCTTGAGTGACCATAAAGAAAGACTTTCTATCTTTTTGATCTTCATAGAGTTGTGTGTCTTTCTCTGAGGAACATTTTTAGAATTAAACATGGGAGAAGTAACTCTGAATAAGCCAGCTAGCGTTAGCTGCTGTTGTAAACACTGGCACTTCACTTCTGTGCTGAGCAATAAACCTCTCACAATAAATCTCACAACCCCGCCTAGCTAGGTAGCCAGCTTGGTGGGTAGCTAACAGGTGCTAACTGCTAAGAGCAGTGTTTTCTGCTGACTCGCCAAACATCATTCATTAATCCTACAGTTTTGATTCCTGTTGATGTACAAAGGCACTCACATAGTGAACTCGCTTATTTTAGATGTTTTATAAATCAAGAGAGTCTTGAGATAAATTTGGCATGGATGAATGCCAACAAAACAATGCTTAACATCGCAGAAAAGGCAATCTTTTTTATCTTATCATTTTCTTCATTTCTATAGGGAGCAGTAACTCTTTAAAAAAAACATTAATCTGCAATTAACTTGTAACCGTACGTGCCAAATGAATGTGTTGGCGTAAAAAAGTACTATTTTATCATATTTTTCTCTGAAAGTGAGTGGACCTATAGTACAAAGCAGCACAAAATGGTGATACTCACAAAACATGGGGATGTTAAGTAAAAGGTTTCTTTGTTTTTAAAATGTCCCGTACACTGTATTCCGTCTGTTTCTCTGTCTCTTTCAAATTATAATTTGCTTTATCTGTTTAAATGCTTAAAGGTCATTGTCGCACAAGCAAGTATGCAACTCAACAACAAGACAATTAGAAACAAGAACAAATATAAACTAAACATTGATTAATACATGAACAATGGAAATGTAACATAGACACATGCCTGCATGCACACACCTATACAAGAAAGTGGGGATGCAGTCTTTTCTCTTTCCCACAGAGGATCTCTCCTTCCTCCAGCCTGGCCAGTAGCAGCACCTCCCCCTGCTCCACACTGCAGCCTCCTGCTGGAGGGGAGGCCAACAACAACAACAAGCATGCCTCCTCCAACCCCGCCTTCGTCACCTCCCCCACCTCAACACTGGAGAGCAGAGACAGCGGCATCATAGGTGACTTACTGTAGATACCGCTTGTTAAAAAGAAACCTTACCGCTGCTCCATTATTCACTTTTTTTTTTGTCTTTCCCTCACTCTCTCTCAGCCACGTTGACCAGCTATTCTGCTGAATCGGCAGCAGAGCGAGACAACAGCGCCAAGTACCCCGGCGACGGTTACCATGGCAGCAGCTTGAACCTCTGGCAGCAGGGGGGCCGGCTGGTAGTGTCCTCCTCCTCCTCCTGCATGGTAGCAGCAGGAAGAGCGAATGACGCCTTCCTGTACAGGGTGGAGGACAACATGGCCGCCTCCACTTACAGCCTCAACAAACTCCACCCAGACCGAGGCCCTAGCTGCGCTCGCTCGTCAGGCTCCACCCACTCCATCCCTCTCTACCTCATGCCCCGCCCTAATTCCGTTGCTGGTAAGATGGCAAATTAATGACGTGTGTGTGTGTGTGTGTGTGTGTGTGTGTGAATCATGTGGTTTCCAGTCCTGCAGTGCGCTCCCACACACTCTTTCCTGTTAGGAAGGAATTCACTCTTCAATCACTCTTTCTCGACTATGGTGAGCTCACTAGCGACAGTGAGCAAACAAAGCCTTGCTTCCATGACAATTATGTGTCCACTCTGGGCGAACGGGGCTTTGAACACACAGGAGCATTATGGGGTTTACCACACTAACGGCGTCATTTCACCTTACCTGCCAAGACTCCAACGATCCCCTCGGGGTCGTTAGATTTCACACTCCACCACTGCACTTCAGGATAACAGGAGGAAATCGGATGAGTTTTGACTCTTTATAGACTGATGATTACAAATTAAAAGTATGCCCACTGCAGCCTTTTTATTAGGAATGCATGAATCAATATGTGCATGTTCACAATGGATCAAATGGCAATGTGTAATGTGAAAGTGTCATTCGTTATGACAAAACGATTGAGAATTATCACCAAACTAGCTGCTGAACACAGTGGAGTTTTTAGCAGCGTAAGAGCCACAGGAGTTAATGGAGACCAAAAACAGAGCTTAAAGGGGAGTGAATGTTGGACTTAGCAACTCCCAATAAATGATAACGTTGCTCTGTACCTGCTGGATGTGTAATGAGGCAACTGCTTGCTAACAAGTTCGACATATTAACACAAAATGGTGATAACACGTAAGTGTTGCGTTCACATGTCACCAAGAACAACAGTTATTGCAGCTTTAAATGACAGTGAAATAAAAAAACCTGTGTTAATTGTTCAATTGTCTCTTCATATATGCTAAAAATATATTAAAAAAATTGTTTTTGAGTATTTGATAGCAAAACCCCTCTCTTCTGTTCTTGTATAACGTTATTGTGTTTTTGATGACTCATCTTGAAAATGGGGGGCGAATACATAAATGTATCCAGTAAAATGTGATTTGGGACAAGTAGCTGACCCCACCCATCAGGTAAAACACTTGACCGTTGGCCCGTAGGTTGTAGCAGCTAGCAGAGGTATATCGTAGCGTGTGTCAGTTGGCAAAAACCTGGTTTACATTTCCAAAAGAGCGTGATTATGTACTAATTTCTTAATTTGTGCCTCACAATAAATGTGTGTGTGTTGGATCTGTAGACTAAAGAGGGAACTGTCTGCTATCATGTGAGCCATATTGACCTTATACTGGGACAACATGTCAAACAAACATTTTTGCAGCTTAAATTAGCTCCCAGTAAGTAATAAACGCATTTCAGTCAGATAGAATAGTGGTGTAACGGATCACTAAACTCTCGGTTCGGGTCACGGGTCAGGTCATTTTTCGGATCAGAAAAAAAAGGGGGAGGAGACACTTTTCATTTTCATTTCCATTTATTACATGAAAACTTACCACAAGGAACCTTTGGTGTCTACATACCGTTACAGTTTTGTCCACCACCCTACTTTCGTTATGATTCTATTTTACGGGGAAGCCAAAATGCTCCCATACGTGCGATTTAAATGATCACTTTTCAAGTTCTTCTGCTCCGCCGCTAGCCATCATTGACTTATTAACACGCCCTGTTCGTGTTACTTAAAAAGCAATGTCAGCATAAAAACTTTCACTCTGCGATCGCTAAACAATTTAGATTAATCCACAAGTAAAAAAAAAAAAAAAATGCAATTAATCTGCAGGTTACGTGCGTGCCGATCCGTTAGAATTCTTTTCTTTTTTCCAATTTTTTTTTCACACACTCTGCACCTCCCCTTCCTTTTAGCTTTAGCAACACATACAGCTTCACGCCACTCTTTTCTATATTCATCCTAAACTTTGAGGATTAGTTCAACATTTACCAAATGTTTGCTTTCTTCCCAGATTGATACAAATTTCATGTCTGTCTGTTAAGTACGGTGCTGGAGTCACGACGTGGTTAGCCTAGCTTAGCATTAAGACTGGAAGCAGGGGGAAACAGTCCTGGCTGTCTGGATAAAAAAATAAAAATAAAAAATGCATAGCAACACCTCTAAAGCTTACGAAATAATGTGAAACTCATATGTCTAATCTGTACACAGACAGACATGTGAAAAGGATGGAACGGATGAAATGTCTGTAGGCTGTGATGTGTAGATACAAAACACCCAGGCTGAAAAACTGACAACGCCTGGGCAACATGTTCGTATCTCATCTCCCCTTTCCTTGTTTCCTCTCTCTGAGTCTCATAAAAACTAAAAACCGTGAGCGCTTTGGGAAAAGGAAGGAAGTGACATGTGTGACGTTTCTCAAAACACACACACACACACACACACGTACGTACACACAGGATGCGAGGCGCAGTCAGCCCTGACATTCTCTGTGGTGTTTACAGGATAGTAACTGGATTGATTGGATCAAACTTTCGGTAGGTTTCTCTCTGTTTTTGTCGGGAGTCGAGACAACTCAAAGTGTCTGATATTTATCATCGCTTTGTCAGCTTTCGGTTCAGCTTTACAGCGGCTGTAGTGGAAGTCAAGACACTGCCCACATTCTGCCCGTTCTTCACTTCGGCGATGATGGATGAGAGAAGGGGGACAACGTCGGATTTTCTTTAAAAATGTAACTTTGGACCACAAATCTACGTGGCCACTGTGGGTCTTCACACAGTTTGTTTCAAACCCTTGGTTTTGTTTGTGGCTGTATTTATACAGTATATTAGCTTGTTCTGTTGTGTCCATGCAGGGGTTCCTGCAGGTTGTGGATTTATCTGGTGTGGTCGACCCCTGGGCACCGCTGCGCATTAAGATCAGCAACAAAAAAAACAGCACTGAATTCACAAATTGCGATGTTATGCACCATTTAGGAACATTTGACGACGCTATGATGTTGCCAGGGAACCAGCATAGAAACCAGGAAGTTACTGCTCAAGGCCAGGAAATAGTCCTGCACAAAACCCTCGGTAAAACCACAACTTGCTGATTTTACATTTTGTTTTTTGTAGGGATTAAACTAACCAAATATAGCATGTTGATTATTTGCTTTCGAAGTGCTGATATACAGATTTTGTTACCTTTGGACAGAACCAGGCTAGCGGTTTCCCCCTGTTTCCAGTCTTTGTGCTAAGCTAAGCTAATCAGCTTGTATTTACCGTACAGAAATGAATGGCCTCGATCTTCTAATCCCCCTCTCACCAAGAATCAGCGTATTTCTCAAAATGTGGAACTATTACTTTAAGAACAAGTCAGGACATGTATAGCCTGCTTTTGTATAAAGGCCGGAAGCAGGGAGAAACAGCTATCCTGGTTCTTTCCAAAGAGAAAAAAATACACGTAACAACACCTAAACACCTAATGCTCAGTTAGTTAACACGCTGGATCGTTTTTTTTTAAATCCGCACACAGCCACCTACTCATCAAAAATCATTACGGGGGTTTTTTTAACTCTCAATTACTGCTATAAGCGTCTGAAAATCCTGTAATCAGTGGTATAGTTCTTGTTCTGGCCATTAGTTTAAATGAATTAGTTTCTGAGAAATCCGATGAGAAATTCTACAATACCCATGAGCCTCTGCTGCCATTGGGAGAAGAAGCCAGTCAGAGGCGGGAAAGCTGTAGCAAACTCAAAACGCTTTGCTGTTGCATTTGGGAGCAAAAGTGGACCATCGTTGTTTAATTTCCGCCAAATGATCCCCAGAATCTGAAAGTAAACTGATTTTAAACTGTTAAATGTGTTTATCAGGCTTGTACAATGTGTCAACTTTGGCTTCCACTTGCCATTAGCAGCACAGGCCTCTTGTGAGTTGTGGTTAACGTCTGTCCTTACGTTTTATATGTACCTTTGACATTCTATCAAAGGACAAGATATTTTCTAACACAGTTGATGATTCATCCTGAAGAGTTTCATGCCCATCCAAAACTTGGAAGTGCTCCAAATTTTACTGCCTACTATGGTCTGTGCAGAAAAAGAACCTTTCTTTGTCATTCTCTCTCTCTCTCTCTAGCCACTAGTTCTGCCCACCTTGAAGATCTAGCCTATCTGGATGAGCAGCAGAGGCACAACCCTTCAAGGACGTCCCTCAGAATGCCCAGACAGAATTCTGGGAGTCGTAGTCAACAGGACCACAGAGGTAAACGCACACATACGTGCGCTTTCAAAACACACATACAGACTATTTTACAAGCAGCATTACAATACTCCTCTCCCTCCCTTCTTCTGCAGTTCGATTCACTCCCTCTCTCAACCTGAAGCCCCTCTACTTTGAGGTTGCTGGTCTGGTGTCGGATTGGCTGTTCACCGGCAGGGAGTGGCTCTTCCAGGAAGTGGACGCCTGTCTTCGCAGTGGTGACCCATCAACCAGTCGGGGGGTGGTGATCGTCGGCAACATGGGCTTTGGGAAAACGGCCATCATCGCGCGTCTGGTGGCGCTCAGTTGCCATGGAAACCGCATGTGGCCAAGCGTTGCTGGCAACCAGACCACGCCTAAACGTAAGCAATGCAAAGCAACAAACTCGGTACTCTTTCAAATGTATTTTTTTTTATAGCACAGTATATTCAGATTTGTTTCATCTCTTAATATTTATGGATAACTAAACTTTATCAGTCAATCAAATCCATCTTCAAACTCAATTTTCCAAACATTCCTGTACATTGAGAACATATATAATCCTACAAAATTTGCTTGAAGTTTTGAAAAACTTAAAGTTAAAGCTTCAGACACCTCCCTGTTGAAGGCAAAATAGCCGAAACAATGAAAAGGGCGTGAATAACGCATAGTGTGCTGGAGAACGGTTGTGCATTGGTTTTAATTTGGATGACTTGCATCGAAGTTCACACTGGTCTGCACCTCGCTGTGAGTGTGTATTCTCAAAAAATGGAACCATAACAAAACCCAACCACCCGTCTGAATCCAGTCCCCATGAATCCCAACCATGCCTGCACATCCAAAATATGTATGGACGGTTTGACCTGCCACTCGTTGACACAGTTTGACACAGCTTGCAACAATCTACAATCAACAACCTACACTTTCCAGTAGTGTCTACAATGATTTTCGAAATCATTCTAAAAAGCGCTCCTTATAACTTCAGATCTTGTCAAATGACCATCAGATTCAGACTTTTTCTTCAGTATGAACAGTAATCCAGGTAGTTGTTGTCTGTGCAGGAACTGCTAGTAGCCAAATCAGCATGACTTTCCATGATACAGATTTGCCACAGGGTGTAGATACACAGAGGTGTGGCTAGTTTTATGTTCAATCCTAAACAGCTTTTCACCAGCCGTCACCACATTTGCTGGGTCATTTAGAATAAAGCTTGACTGATGGTGTGCAGATGATGAAGCTGTTTACGTTGTGGGACTTGACAGTAGAGGGAAAAGGACAAGCTGAAGTTAGGGACCGTCTCTAAAGTGGATGCAAAACAGCCAAGCGAGCTTTTCAGATTTTTGTCAATCGCTTTCTCCCTTTCTCCCAACTTAATTTTTCTCTGGACCTCCTCCCGTCATTGCATGCACAACATCATTTCTTTTATTATGCAATTATGCAACACAACCTCCAGTTTTTAAAGAAAAATCATGCAATTTGACCCAATGTAAATCTAAATGTATATTCCTGTTAAAACTCCTGTTCTATTTCCATTATTCCTTAACAGTTACACAGCTTTTATTTACGCTCAGCTTAGATTTGGGGGTACGAAATACAAATAATGCTTCGTTGTTTGTTTAATTTAGCTACATGGTAGCCAAATATTATGTTGTTTTGTAGATTTATGTCGGCAGCTAAACTTATACTTAAACATATGAAGAAAATAAATAGCAGTAGAAAACCAAATACAGGTGTTTTTGTGAAAAAAACAAATATAGATACAGATAGTAGCTTTGCACTACAGCCCTAATTCATGGTGACTGGACCTGTCTTTTCTTATGGATTGTAACGGTTTATGTCAAAGATGACAAAATAATTGACTTGTAGGCAAATCTGCAAGAACATGTGCTCATGCACACAAAATTAGGTCCAGAAACGAAAAGGAGTCATAGTTACAGAAAGATAAAAAGGCCCAATGTCGTTTTAGAAATGCTTTATCGTATACAGTATACCCTGTACTTGGTAGGCGCTTGAAGGTGACAAAGTAAATTTTTGGCAGGACACCCAGTGAGTTTTCATCCATGAAGACAACCTTTATTAGTTCTGCAAGAGGCAGCCGAGTCATCATGCAGAAGCCAATGAAATCAGCCAGACTCCCAACCAGCGAGCAGATATGCAGGGGAGAAAACACACGAAAGCTGCAGAAATGCAGTTCGGAGTAAAGAAGGCAGAAAGCAGGCGCAGGGAAAGAGAGAGATGGGTTGTGTCGTTACATCTTTACTGAGATTTAAAATGTAGAAAAATTCTGATATTCTGCCCTCCTGATGTAGAGGCTGGTTCTTTCTCCCACGATTCCCTGGGAAGAGGAGGAGATGAAGGAGGAGGAGGAGGAGGAAGCTGTCCAGGGACTCCAGAGATGAGGAGGAGACAGGAGGAGGCACTGAGGAGGCTTGCAGGACAGGTTATTGAATGTATATCTACTGTATCACACAATAGGTTCCTATAAAGCAGTAGTTGAAAGTAACTAAGTACATGTTTCTTTAGGTATCTTGAGTATTTCCAGTTTATGCACTATATTTCAGTGGGAAATAATGAACTTTCTACTCCACTACATTTATCTGTCAGCTGTAGTTACTGGTTACTTTGCCAATTAAGATTATAAGTATAAACCATGTAATAAGCTTAGAAAATATGCAGTTTTTTTAAATATTAAACTGCCCAAGAGTACAAAGTAGTTCAAATGAACTTCACCTCAACCGGCCGCAACATTAAAATGCTGTTTGCACGTTTATGCACCAGTAATATTATATCTGAGAGGGGCTATTCTGCACCTAGTACTAGTACTAGTACTTACTTTTGATACTTCAAAAGCATTTTTGTCAATAATAGCTCCGCACTTTTACTTTTACTTAAGTGAAATGATTCGCTTGCTTGCCGAGAATTAGACGAGAAGCTTGATGCCACCCAGCGGTCTGGTTGTGCGCCTGGAGCCAGGGGACGATTAGCTTAGCTTAGCATAAAGACCGGAGAAAGGGGGAAGCCGCTACCGCCGCTGGCTCCAGCTGCTTATCTGCCCCACAGACACGAGCGTGTTATCAATCTTCTCACTTAACTCGCAGCGAGAAAGCAAATAAAAGGACAAACTATTCCTTTAAACCTCGTCTATGAAATTATTTCTCAACAATGAGTGAGTTTTCTTAAAGCCAATATAGTTAGCATAGTTAACCTGAGTGCGATGCTGCACGCAACCTGCTGGTGGTTAATGTGGATGGACACAGCATGCTTTTTTTTACTGACCTGGCACAAAACGTCTCTCCAGTTGAAACGGCTGGTCAAGAAATCCTCAATAAGGAACTGAAGGTGTTGCTAAAAGACACAAATAACACAGTTTCTTCCTTTCTGGTCTTTGCAGGTAGTCTCCTATCACTTCTGTCAAGCTGATAACTGTCACACCTGTCTGGTTCCCGAGTTCGTGCACAACATGGCGGCGATGCTAAGTGACGCCCCTCAGCTGTCGGCCTATCGGGAGCTGCTGCACCGGTCTCCACAGCTACAGAGCACGCTCAGTCTGCGCTCCTGCATCCAGGATCCGAGCTCTGCCCTCCAGAGAGGAATACTGGAGCCACTGGACGCTCTCTACAGAGGTACTGCACTCTGCTAGCTTCTATTCCGTTAGGTGCCTGGTTTAACTTAAAACCAGGTACAGTACTACATCTGTTGCGTTTTATATTGCTTTTTTTCAGAGAGGAAGTTGCACGTTGAAGGGGCGGGGCTTATTATACTGATTGATGGGCTGAACGAGGCAGAGTTCCACCGGCCGGACTACGGGGACACACTGACTTCCTTCCTGTCCCAAAATGTCCAGAAATTTCCTTCCTGGTTGAAGGTCATTACCACCGTCAGGACGGCTCAACAGGTATACACACACACATTATGGTAAATTATGCATGTATTAAAGCTACCAAAGTTTGGCATTTTTAATAAAAAAATATGCTTTTGTGTTCAACCCAGCAGCATCCAAAGTCCCTAAGGAACAATGTATGACTGCCTTTCTTAATAGCAAAAACACACTTAACACAATAAAACTTTTTAGACTTTGATATCAGACTTTTGTGTTTGTAATCAGTCAATTAATTCACGTTAAAGAAGTCTTGTTTTTACAGTTTGAGAATCTAAATCAATATCCATGTGAAGCTTTGTTCTTCTCCACATATTAGTGTCGTGTACACGGGGCTGTAGTAGGAGCGATACTTGGTATTAGTGTTTAGAGGGTGTTGTCCTTTTTTTTTTTTTTTTTTTTCAAACTTTCCAAAACTAAAACATGACGCAAAGAGCAAAAAGCTAAACCCAAATCAAAGTGCAAAAGTGTAAGGAATGCATTAAACTCTGAGTTTATCTGCTCTAGTGTAAGATACAAACATCAGCGTTACTATCTTACTACCTACAGTGCTAAAGTAGAAGCGTTACTTCCGAAGCCAAGGACCACATCGCTAACCAACTGTGACATTAGTTTGTGGGGTTACAGGTTTAAAAAAAAAAAACCCTGTTCTAGCAGATCCACGGTGTAGTGTTTTTTTTCACTGTGTGGAAGCTCATTCTAGACGTGTCCATTTACAAAACGTGTAAAAAAAAAACAGCCAGCAGGGTGAAAACGAATCAAGATTCTGATCTTTAACTTCTAATTATACTTCATCATCAAGTGCATATTTAAGGGTTCTCGTTTTAATTTAAGTCAGCTGGAAACATGAAAGGTCAGCAAGAAACAATATTTTCAACAAACTTAAACAAAAACCTTAACTTAGTTAGTTAGCTGGCTACGGCTGATTGAATTTGCCACTGAGAGTTGCCATTTCAGCCAGCTATTAAGCTACTTTTGTAGCTTTTGTACCTCTGTCTGGAATCAAGGACCCATTGTTTAAAAAAACTCCAGGGAATTTTGAGTGGTAAATCTGGCCCCGTTGTCATTTTAAGCTACGTACAGTATGTGCTGTGGCAGTGTGGAAAGCTTGAGAGGTGTAGCAACAGTACAGCAAACGGTGTGTTCACCTACTCCCGTGTAGGAAGGGTCTAGCCTGCTGCTCATAGCAAACTTACCAACAGTGCTGCCAGACCACTGTGAGAAAAACTCAAATTGCAGGTGACTTTGCTGTCAAACAGACCTTTTTTGTTTTCAACTTCGACCTGTTCTTCTTCTCGATCAGGACATCACTGCTTCTCTACCTTTTCACCGCATCTCTCTGGACAGGATGGAGGAGAACAGCGCCATAGACCAGGACCTGCAGGTAGCAAGCACGCAGTCCGCCTGCTCGCCTGTCTGTCTCTCTCTCTCTGGCTGTCTGTTCATCGGTATGGCTGTCTTTCTCAGGGTTACCTGCTGCAGCGTATCCACAGCAGTGCTGAGATCCAGAGCAATGTGTCGCTGAGCAATGGTCGCCTTGACAACACGGCGCTGGCCAAGCTGATCGGCCACCTAAAGAGCCTGAGCAAGGGCTCGTACCTCTACCTGAAACTGACCCTGGACCTGATAGAGGGAGGATACCTCGTCCTAAAGAGCTCCAGCTTCAAGGTGAGGATGGGTAGGAAAGAACAGAGTGAAGTGGAGCTAAAAGAAGGATTGTAGGAAAATGAAGTTAGTCCAGTTAGTCAGTTATTATTACTTACCTGCTTGGTAATTGACGTGGTTATGTTACTTTTTAAAGATTTTGTTATTAATAAACTATAAATGGCTGGATTTTCTGAAGTGTGCTAACTTGCAAAAATTGCTGTAAACTGGTAAACATTTTATAAATTGTCTTAAAACTTTGTTTGCATGTGAGCCTTTGTATGGGAGTGGCAGTTTAAGCACTGACAGCAGTTGACGTTAGTTGAAGTGTGTGCACTGTGAATATTTGAAGTGGTAATATAAGCAATGGTCAGTAAATATTGCGTTGATGTATAAAGGCTGAAAGCAGTTGAAATGTCAGATAAAGTGGAGAGATGAAAACTGGTGAAATGTCACTTTTATTGAAAATAAAAGCACTTGCAATTTCAGTTCAAGCGGAAGCGCCAGAGAGGCTGAAAGCAATTGAACTGTCATTTGGGTTTTTTGCTTCTGTTATCCAATTAGTTATTTATTCTTTCATTTATTTATTTATTTAACACAAATGAATAAATCACTGACTTATTTATATGTGTAGTCAGTCATTTAGATATGTACCAGTATAATCATTGAATTATTTGTTTGATAAATAGTAAACAGGAAGACTTTAAATGTGTGTGTGTGTGTGTGCGTGTGCATGTGTGTATAGGTGGTTCCTGTGAGTCTAGCAGAGGTCTACCTGCTGCAGCTCAACATGCGGTTTCCCACCCAGTCATCTTTTCAAAGAGTTCTGCCTCTGCTCAGTGTTACTGTGGCGTCACTGAACCCCCTGACCGACCAGCAGGTACACACCATCACTGTGTGTGTGTGTGTGTGTGTGTGTGTGTGTGTGTGTGTGTGTGTATGTATGTGTGTATTCATGTCCCCCTCAGAATGAACCTTAACCTTTCATCCAGCTATCAACAGGTCAAAATTTTAGTAGTCAGTCCAATTTGTTTATGAGCAAATACCTGCAAACCTAATGACATTCAAATCAGCCTTAGCTGTACGTCAAGTTAAGTGCTAATTAGCAAATGTTAGAATGCTAACACATTAAACTAAGATGTTAATTATTACACCTTTTCTCTCTTTGACGTATTGACGTATGGAGCAATAGACTTGACCTGTGAGTGTTCCTCTCCTGCAGCTGTTTGAGGTGGTGAATGCGGGCACTCTGACTGGAGGAGCGCTGCACTGGGTGGAGTTTGTGCACCGTCTGGAGCAGCTCTCGCCCTTCTTGCTGCGGCGCAGCGACGGCAGCAGGATGCTCAACCACGCCTCCTTCAGGGAGTGGCTGATGTGGAGGGAGGAGGGTCAGGGTGACAGGTTCCTCTGCGAGCCCAGGTACACCGACAGACGGGCAGCGAGAGCGCAAGAGTGGACGAGACGTAGGAAGAGAGAGAGAGACGTTTTCACTGAGCTGTCTGTTTGTCCTCCTCCAGGAGCGGTCACACTCTCCTGGCCTTCTGGCTCTGCAGACAGGAAGGAAAGCTGAACCGACAGCAGACGCTGGAGCTGGGGCATCACATCCTGAAGGCTCACATCTACAAAGTTAGCTCACACACAAAGTCTTCAAGTGGCTCAGTATAGACGGTAGTGATGCGCGGATCAGGGATTTTAAGGTGCTTTCACACCTGCCTCATTTAGGTCTGATGAATCGTACTAGATTTCTTTTCCCCGGTTGGTGCGGTTCGTTTGGTCAGGTGTGAAAGCAGCAATCGCACTCGGGTGCGCACCAAAAGCGGACCAAACAAGCGTACCGAGACCTCCTTGAAACGAACTCTGGAGTGGTTCGTTTGTGGCGAGAACGTGATCCGACCTGTAACCGACCCAACTGCAAAAAATACTGATCATTTTTGGACTAAACCAGCTGCCGTAGTCATATTTTCGGAAGATGAGCATGTCAGAGTTAAGAAGAATTCATGCACGCCTCCGCTTGAAGTGACGAGCGACGCGCCCTCGCCGTTTGCGTTAGAAAGTTACATATTGTGGTTGTCAAACAATGTAATAGATGCCGGGGACAAAACCAGCCCGCGCAGTCGTCTCGCCATAGTTGCGTTGTTGGGTTTTCCTCTTCTATTGGAATTTTCCCGCACGTAAATTCTGACCAATCGAAAAGCAGTTTAGGAAATACGCCATGGCCAATGAGTGATGTGGATGTTGTCATGTGACTGCATTTTGGTTCGTTTCAACTGGTTTCGGACCAAAGCAATCAATGTGGTGTGAAAAGGAACCAAAAAAGCTGAAAAATGCTACAATGTATAGTTGTTTGGCCTCGTTTCGGACCAAATGAACCGAACTAGAGGTGTGAAAGCACCCTGAATACCTGCACGCACCCGGCCTGTTATGAGAGCCAATCCACACCACCCAACCCGCAAAAATATGCGTTAATCAACCAACCCGAGCCGACCCGCAAACCGCCAACTTTATGCATTATAGATGTCAGGAATTAGCGCCACGGTGCTCTCCAAGGTGCTGATCCTGCTGCTGGGAGCAGCTAGGGAGCTGTCCAGAGGGCTCTTATTCCCCCCGGCCCACAGTAGTTGGACGATCGAGGCTGAGTAAACATGCGAATTGTTCCAAACGGTGTTCTTTATTGTTGAATAGCAGCAAAACAAGAAACCCTTCATTAAAGACATGAACTCTGTCTCTCACTTTCCCTCTCTGTCCGTCACTCACACACAAACAAATGATGCATCCTTCACATCTGAACGGTGAATTTGAACAAAATAGTAGCCTATGTGTGTGGGTCTGTGCTGTTTGTTTCTTATAACCTAGTGTTTGGATGATGAGGGTGTGTGACAAGCATGTCCTCCTGGCACTCATTGACAGTGAAGGGAGTCTACAGGTAACGCTGTAGCTTTGATATTGGGACAAACCCAGCTTTAGTCAGGCCTTCAGCTGTAATGCCAACTTGTAAAAGTTCCTTGCTGATGTGTGTGTGTGTGTGTGTATGTTCGAGTATGTTTTCTTCATTGTCGCGTCGAACTCTAAAGTGTCCCTCGACTCACTCGCCGGCCCCACTACATGAATGCCGATTCAGGTCTGATGCGCCTGTCTTATGGCTGAAATATTTGTTCAGTGCCTCACAACTCAAGCACATTTAACGCAGTCTGTGATGGTGTTATCAGACGGGACGACCTGCCCGAATCTCTCTGAGATTACCTTACTTTTTGGGTCACTTTGCGTGCAACCTTAGCATCATCCGTTTTTAACTCTGATTAAGTCGGCCATTTCGTCCATCTTGGGTCTTCTTTCAGACCCCAAAAAAAGAGTTTTGCCGCTGGTTGTGTAGACAAAAGCTACGGATGCCACCTAGGGAAAACACTCGTAGGTGAAGCCTCAACATTCAAAACCACAATCGCAAATTGATGATAAAGCTGCTTGCGTGTGCATGTTTGAGAGAGAGTGACAGGGAGGGGAACCCTTGATATTTTCTAGTAAGCTTACCCGCTCATCGCTAATAGACGGGGGGGGGGGGGGGGTTTGACATTAGGGGTGGTTTTGGTGCCATAAACTGCACAAATGACAAAAGTAATAGGTGGAAAATGTTCAATTTCCAAAATCAGCTAAGGATGCAGAACTATTAGTGTCTAACAGTCTGTTCGGAGCCCTGGGTTGTATTGACACAGTTGTAAACACTGCCATCATCTAATGTGAGGTGTTGCACTAACGTAACAGTAACAGCAGGATTTTCATACACGCTGAGGCCACAAATATCCAGAAGGAGGGGGCAACTTGTGGAGCAGGCGAACAGCAAGAATTTAAGCTAATGTTACTTATTTTGATGCTAACTTTACTTATTTGTGTAAGGGGAGCTTCTGAGCTTTTAACCAGCGCAGCCTGTTGGTGGTCTGCCAAAGCTAGCGTCCCGTCTAACTGTACTAACTAACTGACGAGAACAATCACAAACTTTTAGACCACATTAGGACCAAATGGCTGTTTGAAAAATGAGACGTGAATGCAAGAAAATGTGGACATAAATGTCTTTTAAACTCAACTGTCCTGAGGTTTAGCAGAAGAAGCCACATCCTGTTTTTAGGTTTGTAGGTTAGTGGTGTCACTGCTAGCTGCCACATACAAAATTACCTTTAAACAGCAAGCTTTTTTCCAACAATTTGCTGGACTTGTTGTTATAGAAAATGGCTGTACATATCTGGTCGTCTGTTTTCAGTCTCACTCTTCGCATCTGTTCTCGTCTGCAGGGTCTGAGTAAGAAGCTTAGGGTTTCCTCCTCGGTTCTGCAGGGGCTGTGGCTGTCCTACAGCACGGAGAGCCTAAGCCCGGCTCTCTCATCGCTGCGCAACCTGTACACCCCCAACATCAAGGTAACATACCGCGCACACACACACACACACATCCGCACACGCTGGCTAATACAGGGGAACTGTAACCTGGCTTCCTACCTGTCCAGGTGAGCAGGTTGCTGATTATGGGTGGGGCTGATGTTGATGTCCGGAGTGATGTCCTCAACACTGCCCCCCTGCTGTGTGTCCACGCTCACCTGGGCCACAGCGATGCTGTGGCACTGCTGCTCGACCACGGAGCTCAGGTAAAAAGAAAAAAAACCGTTTTATTTGTTTGTAAGTTTTTCTGAGCTTTCATTGATACTTAGATGTTTTCATGGAAACACTGTGCTAGGCTGCTTGGAAGATTGTGCCAATTTACTGCAACCATGGAGGTTTTTCTGTGTTGTATTTGTAGGTGGATGCTCAGTCACATGATGGTTTGACTGCTCTGGGATTCGCTGCTGCAGCCGGACATCTGGCCATCGTCACCATGCTGAGTCAGCACAGAGCAAAGGTAGCTGTCTACCTGTCTGCCTGCCTGCTGGATTTTCTGGCTCTCACGATTTAAAGCCAGTATGTGCAGGATTTGAAAACGGTGTACATTGGTGCCATCCAGTGGTCATATCTAGAATAACACAGTGGTAGACAGCAGAGGGACACCACAGCCCCTCATGTCCACTGATCATTTGTAGAATTGTGTGGGACTTCACATCAGGCTTGTCTAATTTTTCTACATACAAGAATATATGCCAACAGAGTCATTTGAAAGATGCTACAATCCCATAAGAAGTTCTACAAATGGGTGCTTCCATTGGGTTCTTAAGGCGTCACTGTGCTTCAAACAAAATGCTTGTTTAATCATCCAACAGGGTCTGAAACCTCCCCCTCCCTCCAGCAGTTATTTACTCCAACAGTGTTTCTATCCAGGGATCAGTTAAAGTAAAGATATACACATTTCTTAGAACATTACAACATTTTTAACGCCCATTAACCCCAACCCACCCGACCCCACCAAACCCCTACGTCTCCATAAATAAATAAATAAATAATAATGCAAACAATAATAACAACAATATATCATGTTGAAATACAGATAAACAGGTTCGCTAGCAAACCATCAATTGACTATATATACATAAAAAAAAAAAAAAGTATGCAGTGAATAGTAGACATTAAGAATAATACTGCATGGGCTCCATGTCTTCAAGAACAGGTGTTGGCGTCCTGAAAGTCTAAATATGACTCCTTCGTAACTCTCTCTTGGACATAGCACGTTATGAAGGTGTGACTGTCTATTATTATTATTATTATTATAAGCTGGGTTCTTAGCCAGGGACACATTGATCATTTACAAAAGATGTTATTTCCCCCATAAATCTTGAACCTTGTCACAGTTGTATAACATGTACCGTTGTTCCAGCCACCTTATGACGGCGCCAGTATAAATCATTGTCTCTCAATTTGAGCCTTGTGGTATTGCAACAACATACAGCCTCATCCCAGTGTTGCTCTATTTTCCCCAATGTCTTTCCCCCACGACAAGGCCATCAAGGTAAGGTGTGCTGGAATCTCTGATAAGTCATAGAAAATTAATGCAGCACCTTTTTTTTTTTTTTTTTTTTTTTTTTTGGAGCAGACTGGTTGGAGAAGGGCTTCTGTGATTTGGTTGTGGGCCAGATCTCAACACTGATAAGAGGCAGTGCCTGAGCTGGAGATATTTCCAGCAATCTGAATTTGCCAAATTATAATTTAGTTTCAGATAATCAAAAGTGATCTAAGGCTATCTTGAATGCGGCAGAATGCGTTGTTACCCATCTGAATCTTGGAATTATTCCATAGTGATGCTTCATTTGTCAAAAGAGGCGAGGGGTGAGGCGTGGGATTATGAAAAGACAGAGATTGACCTGATTGTGTCACCAATTGGAAAGGGATCATCAGCTCCTTCTCTATTTCAGCCCAGGCAGGGGCCTCGTGAGAGAGCACATCACATTAGGATAGTGCAAGTGCAAATGAGCGGTGTCTATAAACAGTCTAACCTAGGAGGGGAGAGTCCCCCTCTGTCTTTGTATAACTTCATGCAATTAAAGAGGCTTTTTCCATGACCACATAAAGGATTCTACACATTTGTACTAATCTTTTAGGAGCTGTGCAGGAAGACTGAGTGGTAACATATAGGTTATATAGTCATTAACTTGAGGATCATAATCATTTTTATGAAGTTAATCCTACCTAATACGGATTCATTCAATTGTATCTCTTATCCAAAGTGATTCCAAGGAATCCTTCGATACGGGCATTACCTATGCTTGTTGTGTCTACTGTATAGCCTTTTAGAAGGTATAGCTCAAGCAATGGATGTGTTTGTTTATGTATTTTGTGTGTGTGTGTGTTTGTGTGTGTTGGGATGAGGCTAAAGTTGCGGTGTCACTTCTGCAAAATACTGTTCACTGCTTTGCAGTGTACCGAGTGCACAGGGCCCTGCTTCTAAGTCTCTGTCTCCCCGTGTGCGCAGGTGGGTCATGTGGACAGCTCAGGGCGGTGTGTGTTGGTGCACGCGGCTCAGCGGGGCCACCTCGAGGTGCTGCGCTTGCTGCTCAAGCATGCGGACTGGAGCTGCACTGCCTGCTGCGGCCAGAGGGGGGCGAGCAGGTTCCAGGCGGTGCAGCAGGCCCTGGTTGCAGCAGCCAGCATGGGCCACACAGAGGTCAACTACGCACACACACACTCACACACACACAGTCATTACAACCACACACACGACACAATGACAAATGTTAGAAACAAATCATACATATATTTTCATGACACACAATAATATAAAGGTGTGTGTGTGTAGATGGTGTCATACCTCCTGGATCCTCCTGAGGAAGATGAGGAAGAGGAGGAGAGACCGGAGATCAACACACCGGACAGTCTGTGGGGAGAGACAGGTACTATAAAAACTGTCTACAACTACGCAACACATGTTTATACTGCAATAATACTACTCTGCTACTCATTACTACTACTAATTTGCCACCGCAGATATTTTGATGCCTCAGGACTATTGCTAATACTACTGAGTTGATCAGAATTTATTTTGAATAAACATGTCCACATGGATTAAGCAAAATACATACATACACATAAAAAATATAACAAAAAGGATTTGTAGTGCAAACACGGATCGCATTCCCTCCGTGTTATAGCGGAGCGTCTGCCCATCGGCGCGAACGCCGGGCGGAGACATCGCAGCAGGGCCGGGATCAACGCTTCAGACATGTGACACAGTAATGTTCCAAAAGATCCACCTTTTAAAGCAGCAGGACGCTTCAACCTTTATCACGAAACAGAATTACTACAGAATCTCAAAATACCTTTACATTCATTTGTTGCCGGGGGTGCACGGTGGCAGAGCGGTTAGTGCCCCGACCTCCCAATAAGGAGATCGTGGGTTCGAATCCCGGACCAGACCACGACCTCCCTGGGTGGAGTCTGCGTGTCCTCCCCGTGTTATCGTGGGTTTTCTCCGGGTTCTCCGGCTTTCTCCCACCGTCCAAAGACCTGCATTAGGTTAATTGGTGACTCTAAATTGTCCCTAGTGGATGAATGTGTGCGTGAATGGTTGTCTGTCTCGGTGTCAGCCCTGCGACGAGTTGGCCGCTGTCCAGGGTGTACCCCGCCACTGGGATAGGCTCCAGTCACCCGCGACTCCGAACGGGAGCAAGCGGCAGAAAATGACTGACTAATTTGTTGCCTGATTCAGATGCAGCTCATGCTAATAACACTGAGCTACTATTACAATTGACCAAAGAAGCTGACTGGTTTATCTGCTTATGCCAAATGGTCTAAAGCAAACAAATTATAATTAAAACAATTAAGTCTCAGCCACTAAATTCCTCCGAATCATAATTGGTGTGAGCACCACCCCAATATAGTGGTATAATTAGACAAGTGATCTTCACACCCTTTATCATTCATAAAATCTATCTTTACTTCTCATGCAACAAAATATTATGGACGAGTACATTTTCCACAACTCTTCATAATTTTTCTCTTGCAACCCACTCAAATTAATTGCACCCCATGTGCTCCTTTATTTCTGGAAACTCAGCTTCTTACAATATATGATACTAATGGGTTCCAAATATGTTTTTTTGTATACAGTTGAAAGAGGGGAATCTTCCAGATCATACCGGCTCATTCTCGCAGATTCACTCCTACTCAACCAGACATTCGTTTAATCTTAATCTTCCCAAACATTTTACAAGCAGAGGTCAATTTTCAATCAGATACAGGGGTCCTAATTTATGGAACTCTTCCTCTCACTTGGTTCAAATCCCATCTTTCTTAAAGTCCAGTGTTCTGTAATTTTTTTCTTTCTTCCTGCCAAAACATGTAGTTTTACCAGTGTCGATTCTTAAAGATCCCTCTCTCTGTCCGTCTGTCTCCGCGTCAGCCTTGACAGCAGCAGCAGGAAGTGGCCGGCTGGCTGTCTGCCGGCTGTTGTTGGATCAGGGGGCCGCCGTCGAGCAGGGCAACAGGCGGAGTGTGGCCCCGCTCTTCAGTGCCGTGAGACGTGGCCACTGGCAGGTATGGTGGAACACGTTGTTTTGGTTTGATTCCTGCACGAGAAATTTCTGAGGCTCTTGTCTCCGTCTGTGTCTCCCTGTCAGGTGGTGGAGTTGTTATTGAATCACGGCGTGGAAGTGAACATGGTCGACCAGCAGGGTCGAACAGCTCTGATGACGGCAGCCTCAGAGGGACATCTGACCACCGCCCAGCTGCTACTGGATCATGGTAACCACCCGTTTATTAGCAGTATTACCACCCACAGCAACAATGGGTGCCAAAGCAGCAAAAATAGCATGAACACAATAAAAAACCAAAATATACTTGTTGTACCATCATGTTTTCTGCTCCTGTTTTGATTTGCTGTTGCTGATTGATTATGGTGTTTGCTCTCAATGCAATCTCACACATGTTTACCTGTTGTCATGCTAAATTCAGTATAATAATAATAATTCTAAATGACTGGGTTTTGTTGATGCTTTCACCCAGTTTAATCAGTTAGGTCCCCTCCTCTGATCCCAATGCTGATGTCCGACCTCAACATTATCTTTGACCCTAATGTACACTGAGATGAACCTCTAAGCCTCTCTCTCTGTTTCCAGGAGCCTCCCTCGACCAGACCGACAGGGAAGGGTTAACGGCGCTGAGCTGGGCGTGTCTGAAAGGCAAGCTCCCATTGGTCAGAGAGCTGGTGGAAAGAGGTGCACCCACAACTCATGCTGACCGCAGTGGACGGACACCTCTGGACCTGGCCGCCTTCTGCGGCGACCCAGAAGTGGTGCGTGAAACAGATGCACTTGTTGTATTCGCCACGTTTAAGAAATAGTGTGTCTGCCTTAGCTGTCCTGCGAAGTCTGTGGAGGACATCGGTAATGTCAATTCTCATGTCCATATTCTAACCTAAATGGATATTTACTACTCTTCTTAGTAGTATTTATTGATAGCAATAGTGCAAAAAGCTGGTGGAAAGACTCCTTCCCTTTTTAAAAAAACGAAATCTGAAAATCAAAAGCCTTTTTCTATAAATAAAACGTGCTAAATGTCGCCCTTGTTTTGTGTCCCCTCTCTGCGTTAGGTGCAGCACCTGGTGGATCACGGTGCGTCGGTGGAGCACGTGGATTGCAGCGGGATGCGTCCTCTGGACCGAGCGGTCGGCTGCAGAAACACTTCAGCAGTCATCGCTCTTCTCAAAAAGGGAGCCAAGATAGGTAGAAACATGACTGAGTAATACGATGCATGTTGTTGTCGTTGTTGTTGTTTTTTATCAGAGATACAGACAGGAAATGAGAGCAAGAGGGGGGTATGACATGCAAGACTGGTCCCATGCCAAGGATGTTGCAGTTATATAGGCACTAGGCCACCAGAGGGCCATATGATTCATATAGCTACCATGTTAGCAGGTCTACATTATGGCATTTATTGTTTCCCCCTTTTTCCAATCATTATGCTAAGCTAACAGACTGCTGTCGGTAGCTTCATAGTTACCGTACAGACATGAGAGTGATATCAATCTTCTCACTACGACTCTCAGAAAGAAAGAAAATAAGTGTACATCCCAAAATGTCAAACAAGTCCTTTAAAGATTGGATAAAATAGTGTGTTGAAGAAAAGATGGCGGAAAATGTGTAAAAAGAAAAGCGCGTGTTTTGTGGAACCAAGGAATCCCCGTTTGCTGTTGTGCCTCAGCAGTTAGGCGCCAAAATAGAAAGCGTTTCATAGATGGCCACGTGGCGGTGCTACCCACAGCTAAACCAATCACTTGTTCTTTTCCACCAAATGTCATTGCAGCATGTTTTTAATGAACGGGTTTTGAAAATACTGCTCACACAGAAATGAGAGTGACACGTACAGTAACTTTCTTGGCAGAGGTAATAAAAAATGTGTCAGATGCTTACTGGCATCACAGTGTGTGTGTGTGTGTGTGTGTGTGTGTGTGTGTGTGTGTGTAGGACCAGCGACCTGGGCCATGGCGACTTCTAAACCAGACATCTTAATGGTTCTGCTTAGTAAATTGATCCAAGAGGGAGACAGATTGTACAAGGTAACACACATACACACACACACACACACACTTTTAACCTAACACACATTTTATTTGACATTGATATTGATATTGTAAGTGTTCTGTGGTGTGTGTGTGTGTGTGTGTATTTGTAGCAAGGTAAAGTGAGGGAAGCTGCTCACTCCTATCAGTCCGCTCTCCAGAAGTTTCCAGGGGACGAGCTGAAGACGTTCAGACAGCTGAGAGTGTGTGTGCTGCTCAACCTGTCACGCTGCCGCCGCAAGACGAACGTAAGTCTTTCCCTCTCCTATACACACACGCACACACACACACACACAGGTACACAGTGGAGAAAAATGTTTAATCACAACATAAATTGTTATTTGTTTTTCTCTTTATTTTGAAATGAATTTCATCTCTCACAATCTTCTGTCCTCCATCTTGTTGTACCATCATGAATTCTTTGTATTTGCTTGCAGGATTTTAGCCTTGCTGAGGAGTTTGCTACTAAGGCGCTAGAGCTGAAAGCGAAATCCTACGAAGCCTTTTATGCCCGAGCCCGCGCTAAACGCAGCCGCAGGTAACCATAGCGACACAAGTACAAGTGGCTGAATGGAACAAACTAACCCTAACCAAATCATGAACTTCTCCCTTTAAATGTATTCTGCATTAACCTAATAGGCATGTCTTTTTAATCAGTGTCCAACCGAAGTCGTTGAGGTATACACATATTCTTTGACAGTTGTCCTGTCTGTCAGTTTAGCTGCAGAGTAAAAGAAGGCCTAATGCTTTCAGCATTCTGGTGTTTGGACCACCAGCATTTTTAAGTAAGAAGACTGACTTTTTTACTGTTTTTACTGGGCGTTTCCTTTTGACTTTCTTGAAGCCAGAGGTGAATGCTAAGGCACGACATCACAAGCAGATCATGCTAAGCAGTCACACTAGATGCTTTACACCAACTACATCAGCACAGGTTCTTGTTATTAAACCTTTGTGTACATTTTACACAAAGTTCTGGATTTAGTCGCATTCCATTTCCTATTACTAACCATGTAGTAAATGTTGCTTTTGAGGTAGTGCTACCGCATTGCCAACATAAAACCCTAGGTCAACAATCCACTGCGGATGCATGGGTAACTTTTGCGCTTTCGACGATTGCATTTCATGTTTCTAAAGAGAAACTCCACGCTAAATCTTGTACGGAGGAAAAACGTTGCAGCACTGACCTCCACAGCACCCCCCATCATCAGTGGTGAGTTTGGTCAAGTGTGATCTTTTCTGACCACATCCAACTGTGATGTAGCATCGTGGGCGGCTGTGGCTCGGTGGCAGAGCGGTTGTCCACCAATCGGAAGGTCGACGGTTCGATCCCTGCTACCCCCAGCCATGTCTCAAAGTATCCTTGAGCAAGATACTGAACCCCAAAATTGCTCCCGAAGCTGTGCCTTTGGTATTTGAGTGTGTAAGTCGCTTTGGCTAAAAGCGTCTGCTAAATGACTAAATGTAAATGTATTAGATTCACAGACGGAACTTGTAGGAGTTGCTAGATGGCCGAGCTAGAAGGATTTTTAGCCTGATGTAGTAGAACCTTTTGAAAACATACAAATTCATTAAAGCAGCTGGTAGAAGGAGTCTGTGACTGAAGACTCTGGATGAGGGACTCTATCAGAAACATGATGAATTCCTTCATTACTTTTTGTAATAGTTTGTACACCCGGACTTCTCTGCATCTGTTATTGCAGCACTCTCTCTTTATACCATCTTCTGAAATCTTATTTCTGCCTTTGCTTTCGCTCTCTCTCACCGATCAGACAGTTCCATGCAGCCCTGGATGACCTGATTGAGGCCAGCCGCCTGTGCCCATCCAACCGGGAGATCCAGCGCCTGCTGTCCCGGGTCAAGGAAGAGTGCCGGCAGGTTGCACAACAACAAGACTCTCCCCCTCCTTCATCACATCATGTTTATCAACAAAAAATGCCCATGCCCATCAACGAGGCCAGGTGCAGAGATTCAGGTTGTTTGCAGGTGCAGGACCGGGAAGGGCTTACCGAGGAGGAGGAGTTGGAGGAGGAGGAAGAGGAAAGTCACAGGGAAGGAGATGCTCCTTTTCACTCCTTTCACCATCAACATGTGGTTCAAAGTCTTGACACCCACTGCTGCCCTGGGGTGCCATCCCCTTCCTCCCTCTCCCCCACTCACCTGTACCGTCACCTCCCCAGCCCCACCCACTCCCCCTCCTCTTCGTCTCCCTGTCACTCTGCACCTCCCCCTTCGTCATCCTCCTATCACCATTTCAGCCCTCCACCCTCCCCGATGCAGCATCAGCAGCGTGCCAGCCCTATGTCAGAAAGTATGCCTGCATTGTCAGGAAATGGAGGTCCGCACCACCATCCGCAGTCCATCTCAGCCCTCCACTACTCAGACCAGAACCAGGGAGTGCAGCAGCAGCACCATCTGTCCAATCAGAGATCCTTCCAGAAGCAGAAGGCAGGCCAGTGGCTCCAACCAGTCAAAGTCCAGGTTGTCAGAACCAGTCAGCCGAGTTCCTCGGCCCACTCCAGCATGATTTTGGGAAGTGCTGCCTACTCCCATTTTGGCCAACTGCCGCAAGAACTGGCAGAGCTGGGAGAAGGTATTTGCCCGAGCCCCCTAGATATCAGGCCTAGCCTGCAGGTCCAGGCTGGGCTGAGCTCTGGAGCTGCATATCCACAAGATGATGTGGATGTTGACTTTGTTTGCCAGGCTAGACCTGCATCTGCCTATGGGAGAGAAGGAGGAGGGGATAGGGCAGGGATAAATCGATTTGGCCAGGCCCGTCAGTTCAGCCGCAACCAATCCAAAGCAGCCTACTACCCCATGGAAGTTACTGAGGCAACAATGGGGCCTCCTGAAAACCTTCCATCATCACACAGTTATCAATACCACCACCAGGGGGGACTACGACGCCCACTCAATGCCCACCCAACCTCCTCCCCCGCTCCTCCCCCCAGGCCTCTTGTCCATTCCCAGAGCATCAGCGTCCGTTTCTCCACCAGCAGCAGCAGCAGCCTCGCTGGTGGGCAGCCCACTAATAATCATGGCCCAGGCTTCAGGACCTCAGCCTCGGCCCAGCAGATGGATTTACCTTCAGAATTAGCCTCTGTCGGAGGGGTTACTGGTTACCATGATGACCTCTTTCTGATCTCCTCTCCCCAGTCAGAAATATGCATGGTAGGAGGCGGGACTTATCCTGGAGAGGCAGGCCGTTCCTCTAGGAACACTCCTTTTATGGGCGTTATTGACAGGACTGCGAGGGTGCAACAGCAGTATCAACAACAAGCTCCTTCCAGTTCTGCATCCTGTCTGGGCCCCACTCGCTCCTGGGCCGTGTCTTCAGTGGACACAGTCGTCACCTCACCTAGCAAAACCCCTGTCAATCAAGGAGGCTTCAGTCAACCCCAGTCATCCTCCATCGCCTACCACAACCGCAGCAACAACAATGCCCACAATGGTCACCTCCTCCATGACAACCAGCTCGACTACTATGAGGTGCAGCCGGGCAGCGGTCCTCAGGGTGAAGGCTCGGTGCAGGTCGCCAGTCAGAATCCCTCTTACCTGGATGTGAAGCTGGCTCGAACGCTGCCGGTGATCCATAGTTACTCAGACAGACCGAGTGACAGACAGACAGGCCCTACCTCTCCTGTCAAACCAAAAAGACCCTTTGTAGAGTCCAATGTGTAGAGAAAAGTTTAAATGTTAAGTCAGAGACAAGGGAGGAGGGTTGGTCAAGACACAGGAACAGTGTCTGAAGTGGTTGTTTGAAGAAAAAGAAAAGAAAGCTTGAGAGAGAAGTTCTACCTGCATTTTCACTTCCGCACACCTGGCCAATCGTTGAGCGAAGTGGGCGGGTTTAGGAAAGCCAAGCGGTTCATTTGAAGTATAGTGACTCCTTTATTGTTCAGAAGAGATTGCAGAAATTAAACATATAAGTTCGATATGGAACATTTTGCCTAGAAAAGAAACAAGGACCAAGGGAAGGACGAGAGTGCTTAACCACGCTCCTGCCTTTACGAAGCACAATGAGGAAGAGGAAGGGGGGTATCAGAAGTAAACACAAAAACGGCACTTGATAGCGCTAAACAAAATCCTTCCTTCCCTCCCTGTTCATCCCTGGTTTACAGTACAAATTTCAAAACTGATGTCTTTGAATGCCCATAATAGAGTTTTTCAGCTCATGAACACGACTCTAGAGAGTGACATTCAGTCAGACAAGAGAGACCCAAAAGCACCATCACCTTTGTCTGCTGCTGACGCCTTTAAAAGAAGATTTTCATTTGAAGTTTGAAGCGCTTAAGTGATCGAACGGCTGGAAACCTGGACACAGTCACTGCAGGATCCAGGACCTAAAACCTGTGCCAGTCAGACACTGATCAGTGAACCGGGTCCCAAGCCATAGTTTGAGAAACTAGGATGTTGCTGTCATTGAAGAAGCACGGACTTGCTGTATATAAAACCAAAATAATTGATATTTATCTTTTTTAAGTTATATCTGTATTAAACTGTATAAATGTTTCTCTTAAAACTGTATATTCTTTTTTGGATTTGCCTTTTTATATGTTTGCTTTGAGGGTTTTTCACGCAGAACATTGAAATGGAAACCTTCTTTTCAAAGAGCCAAAAAAAGAAGTCCAGCTTTGCTCAGTTTTGGGTTAACATCCCTTTCTGATCTGCAGTGAACATCCTGTAAAAATGCTTTTTACGGTTTTTGGATTTGTTTTTGTTTTTTTGCTTCAGGTAGAGTTATTTTTGTTTTCTATGAAGGCCTTTTGTATTCTGTAGTCCTAAAGGTCCTAATTTATGCAAACCACAAAAATTCCATCGGATATACCAGGGCCCTTTAGACCCATTGCCATGGAAACATAGTGCTTAGATGCCCCGTGAGCTAGCGATTGGCTTCTTCTACTGTTAGTAACGCAATTACAGCCAACTGACCGGTCGCTAAACCCTTTCCCCGAAAAAACAGCAATTGTCCAAACGTGGCTTAGCAACTGTAACAAGGCACAGCCTGCCAAGCTCTGTATTTCTCTGTCATGTTGAAGTGGTGCGCAGGAGCTGTACACATACTTTATACATGTATACTCGCGCGAGACGCCAGAGGGCGTACTAACAAAATGGCATGCGAATAAGCAAGAAGTCAACCTTAAACAGGGCTTAATCCCAGGGTTAGGGAACATTAGCAGCTCTGCTCTGCCGCTTATTGTATTTTGTGAAGTTGGAGGAGTTGCCGTTTTCAGCCAACTCATGGAGCTACTGTTAGCTTGATAAGCTAGCTAGCTAGCTACAGCTGAAAAAATCAGCCAGCCAAAGTTGTCATTTCAGATGGCAAAAGGAACGGTTGACGGATAGAAATAAAAAAAAGCTGCTTTTGTTTACTTCTGTCCTAAATCAAGGACCCATTGTTACAAGAATTACCAACAAACTTTGAGTGGTAAATCTGTCGCCCTCATCAATGTAAACCAAATGTTTGCTGTGTGAGAATGGACAGTAACAAGGGGAAGGGGTTCGCCGACGACCAATTCCGGGGCTAGTTTTCCAGCGGGGGTGTGACTATGTTCAGAAAGCTTGGCTAAGCTTTCATTTTTTTAATGTATTTTATGAACATGAATACCTGTTTTTTTTGTACATCTCTTTTTATGTTCTAATGAATCAGCAGCTTGGTTTCCGAGTCGCTGATGGAACCTCTGACCTCTCTGTCACGGTACAGTCTCTGTGGCCACTGCCCTTATTTCTTACTGCTCAGGAGTTTCCAGCTGTGAGAAGATGACATAATACTTAATGCTTAACTCTGGTTCACAAGCCGTTTTCACGGCTGCATGGTATGTAATTCTGGCCAGTTAGAGTGATGAAGTACATTATTAGCAAGTTGATTGGATGCTCAAGAATTTAAAATAATCACAGAGATAAAGCGTGGAAACAGCTTGTCCCCGATCAGCCGGATGACAGATTGTCCATAATAAAACAACGTGCTGTGCTGTACATGTAGGATGTAACCCTCAACCTGCTTAGGGGTCCCAAACCCCGAGTTTGAAACACCACAGGTAATCGAGCATTACTCCGCCTAGTCCAACCTGGTGGTGTGTATTCCCTTAGTGGGATTACTGTGGGCTTTTTTTCACTGTGTGTAAGATGAGTTCATATTTAAAACCCAGGACGGTTACAATAAGAACATCATTATTAAACATTTAGAACAACATGAATGTGTTTTTAAGCAGCTCTTGGAATTGCTGACTGCTGAATTACCGTTACAAAGAAGAATAAAGCTGAATGAAAGACAGCTGTGTAAGTCTCTCTCTCTCTTTCTTTCTGGGTGTGTTTCTACTGTACATGGAGATTGGCCCTACAGGGGCCATCGATGTGGACACTCACACAATCTTTTGCGGTCACGTGGTCTAATTAGAAATGCAGCTTGAAGTTGTTATTTATTTAGCTGCCACTTGGGGGCAGTGGAACAAGCTGTTAACAAACTATTAACATATTAACAGTTATAAAGCTGTTACAGCAAACATGTTTTCAAACAGTTGCCTGCAACATTAGCATTCATTTGAAGTGGTGTTACTGGCCAAATGTAAGTCCAAAATCCACTTTCCTTCTCGCTTTGCTACTGGCCAAGAAACGGTCAGCAAGTAACATTCAGCAAGAAAGCTAATTCCCCAAAACGTCAAACTATTACTTTACTGTTACAGCAGGGGCCTGTACCATGAAGCCGGTTCAGCTGGCTAGCCAGATATGTTTAAGCTTAGTTTGTGCCAATCCTGGGTTTTAAGTACTGTGAAAGTAGCTCGGCTTTAATCAGTGTTCGTTGCCATGGTATCTTACGCTGCACGGCTAACCTGCTCTGGGGCAGGTTATGTTCTGGATTTGAGATCTCCGATTTAAGTTTGACCAATCAGCTGTGAGCAAAAAAAAAAATATATATATATATATATATATAGATGACATAACTAATTCCCAGCGTCTGTTGCAATGGCTTCACCTTTTCCACCAAATCCTGAAGAGCACTTCGTAGAAAATGAGTTTTCAGGGACAGACAAAATCCCCTCGACTTTCCCGATACGTAGCCTACTCGTTTTTTGATGCACTTATGGTTTTTGTTACCTTGTGTTGTTATATTGCTTCCATTGTCTTCCTCAAATGTAAGTCGCTTTGGATAAAAGCGTCTGCTAAATGACTAAATGTAAATTTAAATGTATGAACGATACAGATTTTCCGCAGAAGGAATCCGTTATATTTGGGAACTTCTTGAGCCGCACATAACAAATATGACTCGCCGAAGCCACGCCCTCACTGTACCGCACATGGTCAGTGTTGCGTTGCGTTTTTTTTTTTTGCAGTGTATATACATCATTTTACATTAATGACCTATAGAATGCTTGTTTGTTTTTTTTACTCGCGCATTAATGCAATAAGCAATCTTTCTCCAACATTCTTCTCTTGCGTCGGCAGCAGAGACAGCGTTACTGTGTGCTTGAAATACAGTTTTATACAGTTTCATATTTCTGAAGAATGAGCTCTTGCGCCTCCGCTCGAAAAATATACTCTCGCTTGTTTAGTGCCGACGTCACGCCTGAGCTGACAGGAAGCTGATGAGCTGCGTCATGGTGCCAATAAGGCCTGATTGCATCGGTTTGGTTTTGTCAACTCTAAACCAATCCCGTAACCCTGAGTTCCTTCAACTATAGTTACTATAGAAGGTATACCTTCATGGTACAGGCCCCTGGTTGTGGCTAACTACAGTACTTGGGTCGTGCCACCTGTCTCTTCAGCGGTTAGATTCTCTGGATGTCAGTTTCTGAAGGCGCCTGTGGGATATTTCAAACGTAGCGATTTACTGTGCTATGACTGCTTTTAAATAAATAGTCGCCCACACCTGATGCAGCCTTAACGGCTGGAACAATATCAGAAGTTTAAAATCGGGCGAAAAACACAACTGGGCCCAAAAAAACGCAGCCATTTCATTGTTGTTGGGTGTTTTGTTTTTTTTTAATTTAATTATGCCTGTTTGTTCATTTACGGTTGTCCCAGTGAGATTAAGACTTCCTTTGGGAAGGTGACACTGTCAAGACATAAACACAAACAACACCCACTAATGCACATTTGCAAATTTCCTGTGAAAGCTTTGTATCAGGCACTAGCGCTGAGTCCTGAAGGAAGCGAGGCAAAAAACTAAACAAATTGAAGCTCCATGTTTGTAATTTGGTTAAGCACGTTCAAAGCTATGGATTTAACAGCTTTTGGTAGAAATGCATTAAGTAACCAAACTCGAACACCAGTCATCTGAATACACATAATGAACATATATTTTATTGTTTAAATACAAACGGCTTACTAACGGACAAATGGAATACACTTTGTTTGTGCACTATATTTTGTGGAAAAACTGTACTGAGTGGGATTCTCACCCCTCAGATCTGGGACAGGTATAGATACGGCATGAGGTGACAGGACAGACGTCCTTAGAGTGCAATCTATAGTGTTGTGGCCTACAAAAGCAGTGGGATGTAAACCATTTTCACAAAAGCTAAACTGTTCTGCAATACCGTGTCTTGTGACTTTTTAAAAGTGCACAGCTTGTTTTACCGTCATCATTATGGAGCATAATATACAGCAGTATCCTTCAGTTTAACGGAGACCCATTCAACCGTGGACGCTTTCACACTTGGCACAAATCCAGCTGCAGCTTTACGCTTTGATGTGCAAAGGGCAGCGTTTTCCAGACATTACAGCTTTTGTCCTATAAAGCTATAGGCCTAAATTTTTAATCAATTTATTTATTTTTAATTATCCAAAAATCAAAATAGCAGACATGAGTGTGTTTCTGAATGGAATGTGTATATCAAGGATAACATTTCTTTTATATATATTCTTTGTGCCAAGGATGCTCAATATACATCAGTATCAGTAAGTGAAATAAAGCAAAAAATAAAGCCTCGGGTCAGCTTTGGGTCTCACATTTGGCAGGTTCAGTTAGGTCGGGTGTTTTAAAGATACAGGTATACAGATATGGGCTGGGTTTGGGTCTCAGTTTTAGGATCGTGCAGAACTCTAGTGGGAGGCCACAGATACTGCAGGAGCCCGCCTGCACACGTGGTTTACTCCACGACGGACGGTTTCTGAGCGCCAGACGGGCTTGCGTGTATGCTTCTGTATTAAGGGGTCACTCTGTAGCCACTGTAGGTGCGGCGTAGTTGACATTTGCCTGCGCACAAATGTTACCACACAATCGGGGCTTCGGCGACGGCAGCGATGCCACGTGGAACTGTGATTGGTCGGCTTGGCCTGCGTGTGTTCCTGAAGCCGTACGAAACGGTGAAATGTTAGACTCCTTGCCATTCCCAAGCAAAATTTCAAATGTATTTATAGATTGAACCTAATTTGGCGCGATACTACTTTTCTTGTACGGCAGTGCTAGGCTTGCTAGGCTTCGTTCGTTAATTATCCAAATAAAAGAAGAAATAGTTTAGGGGGGAAAGTTGTCGGTTCAGTAATCTGTGAGATCAAATGGGTCGGGTTGGTACGATAACAGCCGAGAGAGACGACGATTGAAGCTTCCTCGCAACGATTTTATCGATTTCACTAAACTGGCTTTTCTGACAACGATCCAGGCCATTTGTGTTTCAGCGGATGACTTTGTAACTAGGTATTAACAGAGGCCGGTAGAAAGCTGCTAGTCTGTTGGCAGGACAGTGTTTGTGTCCGGGGAAGGGGGGGGGCGCGTCTGTTTAAAAAGTTTGGGGGGGTAAAAGGGGGTGGGTGGGAGGGAGGGTGTTGGGGGGGGGGGAGGGGGGGGGGGGGGGAGGTCGGGGTGTCAGAAGTCACACTGAGGTCAGGGCGTGGTGGGTGAAACCCCCTCGGTCAGGGTCTTGAAGTGGACAGACAGAGACTCTTCCTCTGGGTTCGGCGGGCGTCTGTACTCCTCCCTGGTGATCAAGTAGCCCAGCAGCACCCCGAAACACACCAGCAGGAGCCCCAAGACGTTGGCCAGGACCCCCTCTGGGGCGAAGCCAGAGTAGGTTGGCCTGGGCCCAAAAAGAGAGAGAGAGACAGAGACGGACACGAATCAGATGCAAATAGATACAAAGTGTAATACATGTACTGTATATGTCAACATAGTATGTACTGAATATGTAAATATACATTATATAGTATATTTGCTGCTATATTCATGTTCAGAATATCATTTACAAACCCCAGTTTTTATACTATTTATAGTCAACATATTTTCAGCAAAAGCCATTCAGTGTATTTACATTCTGAATTTACTTCTCTACCAGCCTGGATTCAAACTGCCTTCACCTTCACACACGAGAGAATCACAGGAAATGATGCAGCGCGTAATCTGGCGTTTCCGTTTAGGTCACTGATATCTGCCTCACTGACATCATATCTTTCCTACAGACGTATCAGTGCTGGATTAAGCTGGTGATAATGCCAGACCCAACATTTCCTACCGCTGCACATCACATGGTGATCTGCTGCATACAGTGATACACCAGCCGCTCTTCTGTTGGAAGTTCTGACAAAGCAGCTGCTCACTGAGTGTTTGCGGCAGTATTAAAACGCACTGGCTGTTACCCCCCAGTAACCACCGGCGTCACCACATCAACCTGGGCTGAAACCTTAAGGATTGTAACACAGGCCTGGATGTTTCCTCCCATCTTAAAAGGGTCGGTTCACTCAATAGACATTTTCTTTAGTGGTATCTAGCCGTGATGATAGTTTTGGTCTTCTTTGTCCAGGTTTTGAGATATTTGTCTCTGAGGTTTCTGCTGCTACACCAATACAATGGAGGGAAAGGAATTTCATTTCAACTGCTTACATAACAACGGACACATCAACTACGAACACGTTTCAGCTGTCTCAACTGAACTAACTTCAACTGAAATTTCTCATGCTTTCATCTCTTACACGTCAACTGACGAAAACAGGTGCAGTCCAGCTGCTTTCAGCTTTCAGACACAACGCGACAACGGCACCACTGCGCTCTGAAACCTAATCTTTCCAAGGGCTTACGCCACGACGGCTCACGCACTTGCGCCAAAGTTCAACTCGACCGAACTTCGGGCGCAGAGTGCGCTGAACCCAGCGGCGAGCGTTGTGTCGGAAAGGGCCTTTACTCCTCACCAGTTAGTTTAGCAACTTTCAGTGCTAACATACAAACTGACAGTTCAACTGCCTGCAGGGCTTAAACTTGAAACTAAAATTTCAAATGCTTTCAGGGATGAATTACACTTCAAACAACGCCTCAACCCCTTTTAAAGCTTACACTACAACTGCTTTACGTGCCTCAATTTAAACTGCTTCTCTCATAGGACATCTCACATGCAAAGAATTAACAAATAAGACATTTGAACCTGTTTACAGCACTTGCAGCTGCAATTTTTGGTGTAAACGAGCACACTTAACATTTTCGGGAAGAAAATGTAGCCTTTTCCAGTTGGAAGTACTTTCTGTCAAAGAAATAGTCCAAATGAAAACGGCTAAAATTCCATTCACCTCCATTGTGTTGGTGCGGTGGCAGAACTCACAGGGATGAATGTCTCGAAAAACGTAGGCGGATAAACTATGCAAACTAATAAACCAAAACTATCAGCATTGTTAGACACGGCTCAAGGTGAGTGAGTGAGTTTTTTTTTGTTTTTTTTTTAGAATGATGGGATGAATGGCGACACGGGCAGATACAGCTGGACAGTCGGACAGACGTACATGATGCTGAAGAGGAGCTTCTCCGTGATGCCAAGCAGGCTGCTCCCAATGGCCATAACCAGCAGAACCAGACCGCAGAACACATGGACGGGAAGGTACGAGGCTCGTAGCCATGACGACGCAGCAGGAAACAGGAAGAACAGTAAACCCATCACCCACTGGGAGAAATTGGGGGATGAAACGTTAGTGTTACTGTTATCATGCACATTCCACTTGAACTATGTATAGTGCGTGTGTTTCATGTTTGTATATCCCGGTGGGGACTTAAACCTGAATGCACACGGACGCATGGGGTCCCCACGGGTTTTTGAGGGTTAAGACTTGGTTTTAGGGCAAATGTTACTATTAGGTTAAGGTTAGGGTTAGGGTAAGGGGCTAGGGAAAGCATTACGTCAATGACTGTGCCCCCACAACATGTTAGTGCAACAAACGTGTGTACCTGTATGCAGAATAAGACTAAGGTTGCCATCCCGCACCAGCTGTGTAGAGAGTACATGTCTGGAATCTTTGCGGCTCTGTGGAAGTCAAACACAGCTACAAAACCTACACACACACACACACACACACACAGAAACAGTAGTTTAGTTATCTTTTTCTTTCTCTTTCTCACACACACACACACACACACACACAGGTATAAACTTCTTAACTTTCACTCGTGCACATCTGCCTGTCTCTCACCTATGATGCTGATGATGAGGGCGAGCAGGTGAATGATGCCGTGCAGCAGCTTGACGTTCCTCTTTGCCTCATTTTGAAATACTCTGTAGACCAGGATGGCTAAAGAGAGGGAGAGGGGGAGACGGTAAGGACTCAGCCTTAGCACATGGTGGCGCGCGTTCTACGGGGCGAGCTACCTTTTTCTTTCAGTGCAGCGCGAGGTTGGACTCTGCACGAGTCCCAATTGTGTTCGGTTGAAATCCTCTCTTTTACCCACCCGCGTCAGCAGCTTTATGCCAGTTCCACTAAGCAGCTTCACACTTCTTTCAACAAAGTGGCCACAAAACAATCCCATGTGAGGCCTTTAGAAAGGTTCTGTTCTCCACGTCCACTCTCCTCGATTCGAGTGTTCAAATATAGTTTAAGTGGCCAAAGCGGCGGATTAAGGGTGGATACAGATTACGGAGGGAACAGGTTTGTTGTCAGATGTATCCACAGGAGTGGGCAACAAAAGCAGACGTAATCACAGTGAATCAACTTGGAGGTGTATGCGTGTGTGTGTGTGTGAGGACCCCCCCCCCAGGTTGTTTCCATCTCTTACCACCCCCCCCATTGTTCTCCATCTAATGTCCAACTGACCTTTGCTTTTATCGCTCTAATGCAATCTAGCTGTGTAGCAGACAGCTGTGAACCAGTTGAACTAATCTGGTTACTCTCATTAGCCAAAGTACCCAGGGCTGCAGGCACGAAACAGAGGAGGACGAACAGCGACATCTCACTTTGTCTTTATCTCTGGGACCTCAGGCATCGCCAGGATTTTGCTGCAGCGAAAGTTTTGAAATACAACTTTCCAGTTTTACATTTTGCTTCTGTCGGCTGGAAATCCTTGCCTATTCCAAATCCCCGAAAGGTGTGGCTGTCTTAACCAAACTGCTCTAGGTACCAAAACTTAAGCATTCCTTCCATTTTGCACATAACCACATTCCCTGCTATCTTCGCACAGTCGCCGCGAGCTGGGTGAATGCCGTCTGCCGCGATAAGGCCTCGGCTTCGCTTGAGGTGAACTAGTTTGCGTGGCGCGTCGTCCGAACATATCGGACGTGTTTCTGGCTGTTCAGAACGGCCACACTGGACGTCGGTGTGAAAAGTCCGCAGTCACAGAGTAGGAGCGGGACACAGTCCTTGTTAAACACCACACTTCTCTCAATCTCTCCCCGTCCCCTGTGAAGAAGGATGAAAATGAGCTTAAAGGCCTGGTCAAAGCACAAAGTGGCTCAGGGAATTTCATCCACGTGGCTCTGTGAAATAATTGTTTCTGGTGGCTTGGTGACATAGGGACTACTTGCCGGGCTAGTTGGTGAAGTAGAATTTTGAAAAATTGTTTAAATGCATAATATTATGAGCCTTTTGTCAGATTGACCACAAACCTTAGTCTAGCATAGCCAGACCTACTGTATCTTCACACTTTGTTTTAGCGCTGGATAAAGGTCGGGCTGAACCCATTCTGATTCTGGTATTGGGGGTGGGGTGGGGTGGGGGGGTGGTCTGGCTTGTTTGTATTTCTTTAAACCTTTTCTCCTTCTCTCTTTCTCTATAAATCAGACAGACAATCAGACTTGCTGGGTAGGTGTGTGTGTGTGTGTTGGGGGGGGGGGGGGTTGATGGGTGTCTGGGTAGTGTTAGCTTAATGCAACAGGTCAGCAACACAGCGCTCGAGGCTAGGACACACATACACAGACGCACACACCAACAGGCATCCACGCTCCGCTGACCTCTGCTTCCAGTTTCACTCAATTTGCCGGCAAATTATCCGAAAGTCACTTAGCGTAACCATGACTACAAACTGATGCAAGAGCAGCCGGGGTTACTGTCAAGCTGTCCGTGGCGTCAACCGTGTGGTAGGCAGAGACGACGACGACGCACTTCCTGGACGAACCTAAGTCTATTTTTAGTGTTTTTAAACAGCTAGAGGGGCGGCTCCAGGGATAGCAATGTCTGTCTGACGGTCGATCCGAAGGTCCATGACCACATGGGTCACGGCTGAAATATCTCACTAAATATTGGATGGATCGCTATGTCATTTGGTAGAGCCATTCGTGGTCACCTGAGGATGAGTCTTAATGACTTTGGCTATCCCCTGACTTTTCCTCCGGCGCCACCATGATTTTCACATTTGTCGTTCAGAGTGAAATATCTCCTGGATAATTGATGGCCATGAAATGTTGCTACACACGTGCAAGGTCCCTAGAGGATAAAAGTGGTGGGACTACGTGGGAGCAAAGGGGATGTCAGGACTTCGGCTCTCTATACCCGCTAAACATCAGCATGTTCGCATTGTCACTGAGAGCATATTAGCATGCTGCTGTTAGCATTTAGCTCAAAGCACCACTGTGCCTGATGCCTTTGCCTGTAGCCTTACAGAGCCTCCGGGCGTGAATGCAGACTCTCCTGTTTCTCCTCAACCTCCTGATTCCACGCTGTTCTGTATGCAGTTTGAATTCAAAGACGTTCGCAGTGAACGTGGGGGTATAACGCGGACCAGTCACTTTGACCTGATCCAGTTCAGCCTGGTTCTACAGCAACCCTTTTTCAGCTCCAGAGTAGGCCTTTTTCCTTCAGCTGGCTGGCCGTTCTACCACTCCAAAGTGAATTAACTTTGCTTACTTAGTTTTTGTTTGCGCCCGTAATCTTGGAGGCAAGGGGCATGCAAAAGAGGGATCCCACACACTGCAATACAGTTTTTCACCTCCACAGACACCTGGTAAAGATTAAACCTCCTCAGCCAATTCTAAATCACCCTTTCAACCGCATTTGCATACATACTTTCGACCCCATCCCTTTTTTTGTGTGCTGCTGGTCATTCTTGCATAACCTGCTTTTCCAGGATGCTTTGAGATGCAAAGTGTAATGACAGAATACCCTTCAGCCGCAGCCTTGCATTGAGATTAATGCCAACCTAGTGTGTGTCATGCAATGATCAGGTATGGGTGCAAAACTTGATGAGAAAATCAGATGAAAATAGAACTGCGTGGTAATGTCAGAACAAAATAGGGGCATTTTTGAAAAGATTTCCATAAAAGTGTTTAAAAAAATAAATGATGGGACGGGGAAACTGCTTACTGAAGCATGGAAAAAGACATTTAACAGCAATCAAAATCATACCACAGAGATGCATAATGTTTGCCCCCATCTAGCAGTTAAATAGGTGAGCTTCGGTTCGACTCGGTTCAGCGTACAGTTTCGGGCCTACAGTGACAGGCGGTGTTGCGCTGATCAGTGGCCGGCGTGGACTCACCGTCGCCCTGCAGGAAGACCATCCCCAGCACCATGCACAGAGGGTGCAGGTTGAACTCCCGCGCTGAGGCGTCCCAGGCGAAGCCCCCGCGGTAGTGACCCATCCACACGCCGGTCAGCACCACCGACGCCAAGCCCAGCACCTGCGACGCTCCCACCAGCCACGCAAACATCGGGCGACCGGGACGTGGAGCAGAATCATCCATGAGCTGAGAACGAGACACAGAGAGATGCCTTGGGCTGCGCTGTTTGCTGAGCTAAATTATATTAAGTAAGTTAAATTAGGAAGATGAGGTAGAGGAAGACAAACACAGGCGAAGTAATCCGGTTTCTTCAGCAGAAATTTAGAGTTGGAGACTGGGTCGCCCCCGCCCCTCCCCCTCACCCCCCTCCTTAAATATTGTAATTGAGTTTGAGTCATTTCAGCTTTGAGTGGAACAAAAACATTTAACTCTCTTAATTTAATATTCAACCTTATCTTGTGGAGGGGGCCCTGGGTCAGGGGCAGGGTCGGTGGGGGCCTCCAGTCCACTCTCACTGCTGGACACTGCTACACCTCACACTGAGCCCACTGCTCATTTTCCTACTGTTCCGGCCTCTTTGCAGCGTGATGCACCCTTTCCTTTTTCATCCATACTTTATATTCCTGTACTTTAAACACAGACACACCTTTCTGTACCGGTACCAGCACTTTCATTCATACATTGTATATCTTGGCCATATGTCTGGTAGCATATGTGTTCTCTTCAAAGTTAAGTAATTAAGTTACTTGAGTGACTATGTACAACTTAAAAAGCAATACTTGCTTGCACTTTGAAGTACACATCAGGTTTGATGGCCGGCTGACTGAGAAGCAAAAGTAAAATTGGCCTGCTGAATACAAATTTAGCAAAAACAACATGCATGGGCTACTTCAACTGGAGCAAAGGATCTCACAGCATCTCCTCGTGCCCTTACGCTAACAGCACACGGCATCGCTCCTTCATAACAAGACGGCTGGGATACAAACACGGAACCGACTTCCCGTGTTCTCTATCAGCCGAAGAGCCACACAAGCACGAAGGTGACGTCGAGACCCCACGGCAGGAAGTGTCGCACCGAGCGGACGGGAGTCCGGCGGGGGCACGAGCCAGAAAGGAACGAAAATCAAACGGCACTTCCTGGCTGCTCGCCCCGTCCCCGCAGCGTCCGCGCGACGGGCGCGCAGCGCGAGCCGCTGAAAGTCGTTGTCTTCCATCCGCGCCAAAGCCGCCGATCGCTCCCGCCCGTCGGGACGCCCGCTCCAGACCCGCGCGGCCCAGACCCGCACAGACTGTACCGCCACCACCGCTGGCGTCAGCGGCAGGGAAATGATAGGCTTCTGTAATGCTTTAGCTCCCGACAGTGAGTTGTCACCTGTGCCACAGTCCCTGACATCTACATGACTGTGTTCCCTATGCAATTATTTATCTCGCGCTCTGAGGCTGATAATAACATCAAAAAGAAAAAAAATAAATAAATAGAGGCAGTTTCCATGTAGGAAAATGAATGGGAATAATAGAGAGTGGATGGTGTGAAATACTTACTGCGCCGTCGGCTCTGCTCTCTGCTGAGGAAGTCCTGGAGTCTTATACTTACAGATCCGCCTTCCTCCCTCTGGCCGTGCAGAGGTAGGTGTGTGTGTGAGTGTGTTTGTGTGAGTGTGTGTGTGTGTGTGTGTGTGTGTGTTTTGCAGCCCAACCCCATGTGACCGCAGGACTGCGAGGAGGGGAAATAACAAAATGCCGTGTTATTCTACCACCAGCACCATTCTTCTTATTGTTGTCTTCATTATTATTAGCCTTCTTTTAGGTTGCTATTTAGTTTATTTATTTAGACCTTATTGCAGCACAACTCAGATAGGCAGGCTATATCATAAACAAATAAATACTTAAAACCATAGATAAATGGATTTGCCTCGTCACAATAACGTCAAGGGGGGGGGTAGACTGCGTGGATTGATGACTACCAGCTCCAGTGTAGAGGTTTGTTGCCTTGACAACACTGGAGGAGGGGGGGGGGTGTGTCTGTGTCAGGGAAACATAGCTGCTCATTAGAGAAGCAGGCAAACCCGAACAATCAGCAACTGGATTGACGCACCTAACACTCCTGACGAACACCTACACCATGACTGCTGCCACTGCCACAACTCTTACCTCCACTGACAGTAATGCTAGCAAGGCTAATTATGAAATCCACTTGTTTCCATTCATTTTCCATTAAAATGGGAAAGCGTAATTGGTATTTTTGTATTGTAAACTACTGCTTTAGAGGTTGGACTGGTGTAATCAATGTAATAGTATACTCATTCAAATAGTAATGTTTGCAGTGGTGGAAGAAGTAGGCCTACTTAGCCAAGATCCTTTATTTCTTAACAGAAGGCAGTGCAGGCAAATGATAGGGGCACCAGCAGTCTAGTTCAGTGGTGGAGGAAGTATACTTCTATCTCTGACTTAAGTAAAAGCAGCAATACCGCTTAGAAATACTCTGTTACATGTAAAAGTCCAAAATTCAAGATTTCACTAAACTAAATGTCAGGTTTTTGTGTTTATGTGCTGTGGAGTTCCTCTTTTATTTTGAAACTGCCTGCTCTCTCAGGGTTTCTGGGTTCAGGCTCTGTTAGTTCCTGTTTTATTTTGTAATTTGTTCATCCCCTCTTGTGTCTGTTAGGGTTGCTTCCTGCCTGATTGCTTCCATCGTTCCCGCCTGTGTTTATTGGTTCCCATCTGTCTTGTGATCCTGCCCTGCCTGAGTGTATTTAAGCGGAGGTTTTTCCTTTGTGCACTGCTGGTTCTGTGTGCCTCTTCATTCTTGGATCTTTGGCTCGTTGCCCAGTTTGCCGCTTGCCTACCACCAAGACATTGAAACATCTGCAGTTGAAGTCTGCCTCCTCCGCCTCCACTTGGGTCCTTTGCCTGTTTGCCATCAGCGTGACACTAAAAGTACAAAAGTATTAACGGCAAAATGCACTTACATTATTAAAGTAAAAGCACTTGTTGAGCAGAATGTCACTCGGCCTACTGATGCTTCCGCAAGCGCCATTTTAAGGTTACAGCTGATCCAGGTGGCGCACATTTTAACTAGCCTACTTTATACATTGTTGGACAGTTTAATTGATAGCACAGTATCCTATTCTCTAAATGTAGCATATGTTTTGTTTGTAAAATCTTAATATGTAAAGTAACTTGTAACTCCAACTGTCAGGCAAATAGTAGAGTAAAACGTAGGCTACAATATTTCCCTCTAAAATGTCATGAGGTAGAAGTATAAAGTTGCATTAAATTAAAATAGCCTACTCTAGTAAAGGAAATGTACCTCAAAATTGTAGACCTAGGCAAGTAGTACTGTAGGCCTACAATACGTTTAGCCTAAATGTAGTCTACTTAGCCTATTTACTTTCCATCATTGGCGTAGTTGTACATGTACATTTGGAGGCAAAGCCTGCCCTTCATGTTGTCAGTAGATTATGTTTACTTCCGCTTGCCTCCTAGCAAGCAATTTTCATAGTATGTCGGCTCGGGCCTCTCCTTTCAGTTGAGTTTTGCCACTATCACTATGATGAGCCAATAATAACCCTCACACATGTGGTATGGATACATAATGTTATTTTCCAGGTAAATGCATGTAGCCACCAGCAGCCGGCGTATGCGTGATACAGTCTCCAGTTTGTGATGTAAGCTAGGCATTACACAGCCGCTAACCCTCATTAATTCAAAACATTTTCCCACACAGCTTTTATTACACAGTGATGAGCGGTTTCACACTTTTTTCATGTTTCCAAAGTGAAATTTGTAAAGCAGCGACTGTTTTTTTTTTTTTATTTATTTAAGCAAATCTTCAAACCCCAGCGTAGGCTACTCTGGGTAATCCATGTCCGTCATGTCAGCAGGGTCATCATCGCAGGGAGCTCTCAGTGTACTGAAGTGGCTGGTTGGATTTCTCCCAATATTTAGAGAAGAGGCGTTGTTGCGCACATTTACTGCCTACCCTCATATGACTGACGCGACCTTTTTAAACAGACTAGTCATAGAAACAAAAACAAAAAAAGGAAAGTTTTTAGATGTAGGCTAGCTTCAATTGTTTTCCAAAATAACCTTGGGCACAACATGCACAGGCTGACAGGAGCTGCCGTCTCTCCTGGAATGCAAATTCAACACCATGTGCCCTGAAAAGCATATTTGGGATGCTGTATATTAAATATTATACCAATCTTAATGTAGTGCTAATAAGGGCCCCTACTGCATATTAATCGTTAGGATACTGTATATTTTTGCCTTTCTGCCCATGCCAACCATGCATCATATTTATAGATAATATAGATAAATAAAGCTATCAAATGAATTTAGTGGAGTAAAGAGTATAATATTTCCATCTAAAATGTGGTGAAGTAGAAATAAAGAAGCATAAAATGGAGGCACTGAAAGTACAAGTACCTCAACATTGTACCTAACGTCAATAACTAAGAACATTTGCTGAAGGAAAGTCATCTTTGTAAGGGCAGTTGAGTACAGCAACGACGGTCAGTGAACACGCACCCTACCTTCCTCTCCTCTTGAGGGCGCCACAGTCTCAGACAATTCCGTTCAAGCTCAGTCTAAAAGTGCAGCATTTAGTGCAGCAGCGGGATCAGTGGTGTTCAGCCTGGGGTCTGGGTATCTGTTGGGGGACTGGAGGCTCTCAGAGGGCAACAGAGGAAGATGGAGAATAATGCAGGTGCTTCCTTTCACCATCAGATGTTTGTCTAGAGGCTGTGTAGGTAAACTTGCCGTTGCGATTTTCTCAGATGAAAACGTGCTGCTGCCGTTCTGTACAGTCTGCGGCTGCTGCACTGATCTGAAACAGGAAGCATGTTTGGGAAATGGATTTGTAGTACAGGTCTGAAAATCAGGAGGGAAGGGGAGCCCACACACATGTTTATTTGGATTCCGTTTGTGAGTCAAGCCTTCCATTCTTACTTTAACTCAGAAGGTGGAAAGAGAACAGTTGTCAAGGATATCTTCATTAATGTCAGAAATTGGTGTCTGTGTGTGTGTGCGTGTGTGTCTGTGAGTGTGTGTGTGTGTGTGTGTGCGTGCGTGTGTGTGTGTGTGTGTTCGTGTGTGTGTGTGCTCTTTTTCTGTCTGACATTTCTGATTTCTCCTGTGACTCACAGGAGGCTGACTCACCACTGCTCCATTTGCTGTGTGTGTATGTGTGTGCGCGCTACATATTGACATGTTATTCCTTCATCTTTTCTCATCATTGTCTCCCTCTCTCTGTCTCTGTCGATCTGTCTCTTCATCTTTTCTTATCTTCTAACTTTTAATGACAGCAGTGGACCCATTTTTCCCACTTCCTTTCCAGTATAATAATGAAGCCCTCCTTCATATATGACTGGACACATTTCTACCTGTGTGGGTTTGAACCTGTGACACTTCTATTAGTCTGAGAGCTTATATCCACCCACTGGTGCAGCATGAGGTAACAATTAAAGAAACACTGATTTCAGAAATGGTCGTGTAGTTTTGAGAAAATCCATTTGTCCACCCTATCACCTGAAATCAGTTAGCCTTTGGTGAATTTTGGGAAATGCACATATATTCGCTTTCTTGTTGAGCGTTAGATAAGAAGATTGCTACCACTTAGAGGTTACTATGTTCAGTAAAAGGCTTAGCAGCCTGCTAGCTTAGCATAAAGTCTGAAAACAGGAGGAAACTGCTACCCTGACTCTCTCCAAAGGTAACAAAAATGCCAAACAACACCTATAAAGCTCGCTAATTGATATGTTGTATGTCGTTATTTAATCTATACAAAATATCAAAGTGTAAAAATGACAAGTTAAGGGTTTGGGGGTTAGGTGCTTAACTATTTCTTGGCTGGGCACAGTAACGTCCCGGAGTCTTACGAACTGTTTTCTAACATTTTTACCGTAACAACTTGATATGGTGATAATAAATCAAGTGTTCTGTTTTCAACTTGTTCCATTGTACCCAAGTGGCCAAATGCAAAATGCAGGTTTAATAATGTTAAATTTAATGTTATACTACTTTCATAGAATTGTGATTATGTGATCAGATTATTCAGATGGAATCAATTCGAACAAAAAGAAAAATCAGACAATCCTGGTGAAAACTGGTTGGACTCCATAAACCCTGATGTGAGTACTGTGATTGCGCATACCAAAATGTCTGTTCAGGCTTACTGTGTTTTTTAAACCTGAAATAACTGATTTCTTGGCCATTTAGGGGCAGGGAAACAAGCTATAAACTATCAACACTGTTGTACTATCACCTTTACTACCACCTGTCTGCCATATGGTGTTGGGTAGGTAGCGCACTGTGGGTTTTTAGAGCTTTTAGGCTGAAACAGCTGCCTGCTGCATCCAACAACAGCGCTGATGAAAGCAACGAGAGTGAATCAAAACAGTAAAGTTGCAGGCCGAAAAACCAATGAGAAACAATGGGCTGAAAGACCCTAAAATGCTCTGTAGAACTGAGGGGAACTGCAGAGATGGTGATGATTCTCAATGGGTATTCATGTGATTCATTGTTGATATAAAAATATTTATCATAGCCACTTTAATTGGGAGACTGTGCTTTTAGGAAAATCTCTGGAAGAAGATATTAAAAGATTCACAAAAAAAACTGCAGAGCTCAGCTGATGAATTTACATGTAGACAAAGAAGTGGGAACAAAGAGGACACCATTCCTTGGATTGCACAAAAATCTTAAACCTAATGAAAAAATGGGATATGGCCTTAAATTCTCCCATTTAATCTAAAGCAAGCAGTGATAGACATGCGTTTATTATGCTAAAGAATAGGGTAGTCAAAGAGGCATGGATTGCTAAAGCCAACATCTTTTTGACCATAATAGAAAAAGCAGGAGGTAATACTAAAACTATTTGGAGCCGGTTAAAAAAAACTAATGGGACAAAATCATAACAAAGCCAAATCACTTGAACTTGTTGTTGAAGGAAAGCTCATGAATAAACCCGCCAAAGTAGCTGATGCTCTCAATAATCATTTCATAGATTAGATAGAAAATATCATCAAGTATTTTTCCACTGAGTCAGATAGGAATGGGAATATATGTACTCAATGATTTTCTCCCATTCAGCATCACCTATTGTTTGACACAAGTAAGCAACACCTCTCAAACCACTACAGTCCCTATGCAAACAAACTCTTAAAGTTCTTGATAGGAAATCCATATACTAGCATCATTGCCATATTTAAAAAAATATATATAACCATATAAGTTGGGAAAACCTGATTACATATACAGATCTCTGTCTTATGTACAAAATCTTACATGGGCTGTCTACTCTCGTATTGAGCCAGTTTGTGAACACTGCACCAACTCCGTATAGACCTACATAAGAGAGCAGCAAGAGGTGACTGCATTAAGGAAACGTGCATTCAGTCAAACGGGTGTTTCAGTTAGGGCTCCTCGAGGGAGGATCCTCATCCCAATTCACATTAGAAATCTTAAACATGTATGCCTCTTTCAAACTTAACCTAAAGAAGTGGCTAACAAGTAGTCAGCACTGTCAACATTAAATTTAGACACTAAATGTTGCCGCCATCTCGTCTCTTCTGCTTTGCCTGTTGGTGCTTCTTGTGCTATGCCTGTGAGGTTGTATGTTTCATTATTATTTAGTTAGGTTAATATTCTCTTGCTTGTTACTGCCCCAGCAAGGTGTTTTTGCGCATGTCTACCAAAAATGTATGTCTATGCTATTGTGACATACAATAGCATATTGTTCCAATGTCTCTGTTCCAAAGACCTCCACCAATCACTGAAGTACTATTGTGCCTTGCTGGTTTCACAGTTCGGCTTGTGTGTATATACAGTATGTTTGCTGGTGTTGATCTTGACCAACTGTTCCTATTTTTATGTTTTTTAGCATTACAATTTAACTTTTATTATATTGGGCAACGTTTTTATGTATTATTTATAGCCTAATCGTTTTATCTTTTTAGGATGATTTCTTAACACCAGTCCAGGGACAGAAGATGAAAAATAGCCTCCTGGCTAATTCTGGCACAATTGACATTTACCTTTGTATTATCAGTGTTTTCTGTCCCTGCTCAAAAAACCTGAAAATAACGTAAACATACAGTTGGTCTCCCGCACTTGAAGGTTAATAAGGGCTGTCCTTTAAACGGCCAAAGTATATGGCATAATATTTTTAACTTTATTTGAATTCATTTTATGACTATTCAGGGATACAGTGGAAAGGGGGAAGTAGAAATGGAGGAGGAGATGAGAAAGCATTTGGAGGGTAATGGGATGCAATGGGACGACCTTTGATCTTCACCTGTGTCAACCAATCAATAGTCCTCTGTTCCAAAGACCTCCACCAATCACTGACGTCCTTTAAAAATACCCACGAGGCACCTGTGGAGTAGTCTGACTGAGGACACCGTCTCCATGGCAACAACATCATTACCAGAATAGCTCTTTCTTTCTCTCTATTTCTGTCTCTCACTCTCTACGTCCTTTCATCCACCTCGTGCTTTCTCTTTTCTATTTTCTTCTTTTCCTCTGTTCATGCAGAATACTTCTCCTCTCTTTTCCTGTTTCTCTATCTTCCCCTTTCCTTCATATTTCCTTTTTCCCCATCCTTCCATTCCCTGACTTCCCTTCCTTCCTTCCTCCATCTCTCTCCCTGCTTCTCTCCTTCTTCCCTTCATCTTTTCCCCAACCTCCCTGCTGTGTCGCATTCTCTTACCTTCTTTCCTCCCTCATTTTCCCCAGTCTCTTTTTTTTCCTATTCCCTCCACCTCCTCCTCCTCATCTATCTGTTTTGCAGTCACATTGTGCAAAGAGTGAATGTATTTATAGCTTCAACTATGATTCCTCCTCTCCTCCTTTTCCTCTCCTCTCCTTATATTGTAAACAATGATGAATGAAAGTGAGATTTTTAAATCTTGTCACTTGTTAATTCTGAATGCATCATAATTATTAAAACAGTTTTGACTAACTTCACAGGCTTATTCCCAAATGAAGCCAGAGTCCCACCACAGCTCTGTTATGCTAGATTCTGTTCCATAAGTTTGGTGACAGGTTGATGTTGAACCCTGCGAGGCATTTCTGCCTGTTGCACCTCTGCATCATCCTTCATTGATGATTCACCCTTTTAATCCCAGAACATTTTAGGATGGTGGGGCAGTGGTCAGGGACGTCTCCCTGCCGCTGGATTTAGATAGTCAGGTGGTTCCACTATGTGGCATCTCGATTCCCCCAGCTCTTTCCCCCAGAAAATTCCTTTTTCTGCTTCATCGGAGAGATCTTTTTGGACTTTTGCTGCCATGAAGCCAATGTCTCTCAGGTAGCCCTTGATTTAGAGGCTCACTAAACTATGGCAGTCCACTTCCACTGGACAGATTTTTGATCTCCAGCCTCTTTCTTGGCATTCTGCCACTAGTTCAGCATACTGCAACTTTTTCATATCCTTCCTGGATGCCCCCTTTCCATGGAACTGTCAGCTCAAATAAAGGAATCCTTTTCAGTAGGACAATGTCAGGTCTCAGTGTTGTGGTGGCGGTGGTGATGTCAAAGGGGAACCGTAGCTGCTTGTCAAGGTCTGCTCTCATTGACCAGTTGTTTCTTGGGGCGAAGACTGGGGCAGTCCAGACGTCCAAACAGGAAAAGCTGCTTCTTGTGACACTGAGGCTTCTCCTTTGCCAAGACTCTCATGCTGTCTGTAAGTTCTACCAGCTTCCTTAGCACTTGGTCATGCTACCACCTGTAACGACCCTGGTCCAAGACAGTCTTGCAGCCACAAAGGATGTAGTGGAGCCATTTTGTACAGGCCACAGTTCGCTTCAGAGCTGAACCATCATGCCAGATTGGCTGGGCTAGGTAGCATGCGTGGTATATGTCTATTGCCTGAAGGATCTTTCACAGTTTTCATCCCATTGGCCTTGGGAGAATGTCCTCCCACTTTATCCACTGGCCCTACTGATGTTGGCTAACAGACTTTATTACAAACTTGCTCCATTCTTGTCACTTCTGTTACCACCAACTTCGTTCGTTCTTTTGCCCAAGCTTTGACCCAGCATTGGAGAGGCACCTCGAAAGTCCAAGCCACTTCCGGATGTAGTTGCTGGCATTGGCATCCAGTTTTGTACTTGTTGTTGTTGTTATTTTGCACATCTTCAGTGGCCATATCACACATTGATAAAGTATGAATTGGTAGCACCAGCCTTTATATTTGTCAGGAAGGTAGCTCTGGTCAATCCTCCTTAATCCCTCTTTCAGGTGGTCTGTGAATGCAGCTGCCATGTGCTTGTCTGTTAGGTCATCTGTATATTCTCTGCCCAGGCTTCTAATTGGTTGCTCTGCGAGCACTGGGACACTCCTGCCACTTGAAAAGAAACTGTGTGCACTTGGCTACCTTTTCTAATTGAGAGGCTGTAGGACTTGGCAGGCTTTATTTTAATCATGGTTCCGCAGTGCAATGCTTCAGAATTGACCAACGGTATATCATTCTTGCTCTTTTGGAATTAGGATGGCCACAGCTCTACGCCACTCAGGAGGAACACTCTGTTGTTTCCAGATCACCCTCATCAGTTTCCATAGGTCTTTCAGGACTTAAGGGCATCTTTTGTAGAGCTTGTATGTATACGGATGTAAAAATACTAATGTAAGAAATACCATTAGGCCTGGGGGCAGAGCTTGACCTTGCTCTTCTTAACATGTCATTTGCTTCGCTCAACTTTGAATTCTGTGGATGGAGTAGTTGGTTGGGGCACATAGCCAGGGGACCCAAGAGGGAGGTGCTTTCCTGGATCTGAAATCTGCTTCCTTATGTAGTCCTCAAGTTGTTTGGTCGTCATGACCAATGTGCCACTCTTTTTCTCCTCTAGCAAGCTTCTGGCCATCTTGAAAGCGTCTTGTAGGAATTTTGAACGCTGACTCTCTTTCTTCTTTCTCCTCTTTCTGATGCGTTAAGCCCACCTGAGTGATGTTCGGTGGCTCTTGACTTGATTCCATAAGGTTTTCAGACCTTCCCTCTCATGTTCCTCTGCCTTCTTCCAAGGCTTGCACAGTGCTCTTCCTTCTTTCACAGGCTGAAAGATATTCTTTTCCCTTCTACTCTTGGCTGTAGGCATGTATTCCTTCTTCCCAGTTTGACAAAACCCACTGAGACATTCATCATAGATGAAATCACTAAAGATCTTCAAGTTGTTTTCCACTTTGCCTTTGAGAGAGTTCTTCAGGAGTGCCAAGTCACCGTCCAACTTTCTCCAAACCTCTGAGTATTTTGCCATTGGCCACAAGATCTTCTTTTTCCTGCCACGATCTTTCTCTTTCTTTCTATCCTCGGTTGCTGGGGTTCATTTCTGCTGCTTGGAAGTTCAACAGGGAGTTGGTGTCTCTGTTCTGATGGGGTGTGACCATCCACAATAGTGGGCTCGATAGCACTGTGGAGCTTAACCTGGCTTAGTGCTCTTCTTGTCTCATCTGCCTAGGCAGTGCAAGGTTGCCTTCGGTCATCCCGGGGACACTTCTTCTTTCCTCAGTGTACTCTAAAGCCTATCAGAGTTGTTATCTCCATCCAACCACAAATCCAAGACCTGAGAATCTTCTCATTTGTCATTGCCATTCCATTTGTTACAGTGAGATTGGTTCTGGTTGGTCCTTCTTCCATCCCACCTTTTGGAGGACCGCTGGGCTGTCTTTTCTTTACCATGCTTGTAGTTGGGTTGGGTTGGTTGTTTACAATGTATTTTTGCAAAGCACTTTTGTTTCTTAGCGAAACTTTATGGTAAATGCTAAAATGGTACATTATAACAAGAATAATAGTCTACCGCCATGCTAGCTCTTTGAGGCCATACTCGGGCACAACGGTGATTTGAGCTAAATGCTAACATCAGTATGCTAACATGCCGATTTCCTCAGGTATAATGTTTATCATGTTCACTATTCTAGTCTAGCATGTTAGCATGCTAATGTTTGCTAATTGGTACAAAACACAAATTGCAACTGAAGCTGATGGGAATGTCATTAGTTTTGCAGATATTTGGTCAGATGATGGCACTACATGAAAAGTCAGAGGATCACCAAAGTGTTTACAATTCACCCTGAAGGGGGCATGAATGTTAGCCTGACTGCATCCAGCTAGCCAGGCCTTTCTGGTGGGCCATCTACAACAGAAGCCTCGTAGTCACTGCTTCCATTTTTCACTAGCCTGCGGTCTGTTTGTGAGGTCAGGTTGATCTGGGCCCAGCTCTTTCTCCTATAGTTTCTCCACCAAAGTTCTCCTCTCAAACGGATCTTGGAGGAGAGATTTTACTGTGTTAGGGTTGGGTCTTGGAGGAGTAGCCTAGTGCTTGTGGCCCCCATTGTCATGTAGTTAAAAGGACGCCTGTAGAGACTAGTTCTGAATATAGCAGTGGCTCTCTCAGGGTGATAAAATAATTGCCCTTTTTGGATTAGATTTGAGAACACTGATTGGCAAGATTTTATGTCATTCGATCTTTAATCAGCAATTGGCTAAACTGTTTCACAGACCCGCCTCCTGTGGGTGACTACCCACAGCTGTTGAGACATGCAGACAGGGGAAGGGGACGTTCAGGAAAAGTATATATTTTGCGCAGTTGATTTTCTATCATATTTTCCACATATTACTGGGTGCGTTCCATATTTTAAACACACACATAATGCCAATTTGTATAATATATTCTATTTAGGCTCAAGGAGGGTGGCACCCTAGCGCCCGCTATTGGCAAGCCACCTCTGGCTAAACCATTAGAACACAATCTGAAATGATGAGGGCTCATGTGGGCGAGACTATGTAACTTTTGCTGAACCTGTGTTTAGTCAAATTACCGCACAGCAAATCTGGGGTCAGGTAGCATGGGAAACTATACACATTGTATAGAGAAGAAGGGGTCGGGTGGGGGTATGGATAAATAGAAGTCCCCTATTTTGGCCCTGGTATTACAACAACAAAACAAAAAAATATTCCAATGTAATATTCCAGTGTGTTATCTAAAATATCATATTTGTCGTAAACTATTACTCTCTTCAGCATCTTTGTACACAGTGCCCACAATGTGTTTATTGTTGGCATTGTAAATTATACTCTGTGTCATCATTCTGTTGTGCACATTACAGTGCATATGTTATAGTTATATAATCACAACATTTTTGGGTAACAATAGGCAGCACAGTAAGTCAAGCTAACTTGAATTTTGAATGTATATTGTAGGTTTCTATCTAGTTGCAGAGTCCCTGGGATTTGCACCGTGCTTTCATTATATAATTATTTGAGAATGTATTATTATTATGATTATGAATAGATATATATTTTTTAATTAATGGTTTAGTCTGTAATATTTCACAAAATAGTGAAAAATGGCCATCACATTTTCACAAGGCCCAGGGAGATGGATGTCTTCAAGCTGCTTGTTTTGGTCAACCAACACTCCTGAACTCAAAGATATTCAATTTATGAAATCTCATGGCTGGATTAACCTGCTAGGAGGCCTTGGGGCAAAAATGACCTACTGGGCCCTTATTAACAACCCCCATTTCTCACCAGTTTGCGTTGTGGTACATTTAGGAGGGGTCACCTTTAGGCACTTATTTTGTCAGTTGATATTGTGCTTTACTGGTACATATTCAAATATTTTCAAACAAAGTTTAAATTGACCAAATCACAACAAACTAATTGTCAAACAGTAAGCCTGGGGCTTTTGGTGGCCCCTGGGGCCCTGGAGCCCTGAGACAGTTGGTAGTATAGCCCCAGTTTGTGTCTCTCACACATATCACTTAAATTACATTCTAGTCACAGAGGTAAGCATCCAACGGAATATTTATTTACCCAGATGGTGAATGGTGGTGCAAACAAACCAAGGCCCCAGGAGGTGCACTGGGCTTTGAAGCCAATTTGACATAGTGGCCAAACTGTGGAATTACAACTTCCGGGTCCATCAGGTGATGCACACTGGCCCAAACATACTTTTGTTCTATAGACTGACATTGTAAAAGAAGCGACTGTGAAATGGTGGATGATTTATACATTAATGAAACAAACAGGTCATCGGCGTTGAGATTGCACTATCATTCAGGTTACCACTGAAATATTATTATTTTTGACCCAAAACCCATTTATTAACCCGTTTATTTAATAGCAGTCAGATTAATGGTTTTCTCACAGGTAGTCATCTGCTAAAAAGTGAAGACTTCGATATGTACTAACCAGGAGTTTCTATGAGGTAAACCTAAATGTTTCCGAAGTCAACTGGTGGTCATTCGTGAGGACCATTTAACCAAACATCACCAAGCAAACTATAGGGACTAGGGTTGCCAACGTCCTGAAATGGAAACACGGAATGCTGGCAGTTAAACCTGAACTCCAGGAGGGCCTGTATGAGAAACCGACCTAATGATGATGCAATGCGGGATGAGAGAGGGCATTAATTAGCGGTGATTGTAAACGGTAAGAGCAGAGTTTTTTGCTTACTCACCAAACTTCATTCATAAAGCATACAGTTTTGTGTCCTGTTGATGTACAAAGGCACACACATAGTGAATTTTAGATGTTTTATTAATCAATAGGGAGCACAGAAATGTCTTAAGATGACATGTTGAAATATGTACGGCAAAAAAGAGGATCCATATCATCTACCCACACTCAAAAGGCACCTCTTGACGTGTTTGTTTGCAACTCCAACAACATGGCAGATTGTATCGCACGGCATTGTGGGTAGAGTGTGGCCTCACTATAGGTAAAAGAATACCTGAGAGGCACAAACACAGGAGTATAATTGGTAAACCATCCTTGAGAAAAGCAATATCTTTACAACTGAGAGAATGTAACCTGTGATGTTGGGCATTTTGCTTAATATATAATGCAAAAAATTACTATTAGGCTACAATTTTTTTATTTATTATTATTTTTAATGACCAGTTGATTAACAAACTAATAGTTTTAGCATTACTTGTTTTGCTCAACTAATTGGGAATAGTCTTGAAAGTCTTGTGCGGTCCTTGCCCGTACGATGTTTAGGTCTTTAGTAAACAGTTAGTCCAAGTCAGCAGCTCCATTGTGGGTACTGAGGCACCATGTGGGTAGAAACATGGGCAAGTAAGGTGAAGTAGGCAAGAAAAACAAACCAAACGGTGTATCTGTCTGCCTGCCTGTCTATCTATCTCTGCCATGTCTGCCTGCCTCCATTGGTTTCTATGGAGTCTATTTTAAGCCCCAGCAGACTGGTCACGTGGCAGGAGGAGGACGTCAATAATGTTGTTGTTGGTGGTGGGAGAGAGAGAGAGAGAGAGAGAGAGAGAGAGAGAGAGAGAGAGAGACACACACACACACACTGTAAATATGGAGGAGGCAAAACGGTAGGAGGTGAGACGCGTCCTGCTTGTTAAATTACACGTTTTCATGTGAACTAAAAGCGCCGAGCAGCTCTACGGGGGACACACACACCGAGCCTCTGCGGAAACCAAAGCCGGGAGGAAGCGACCTTTGCGCTAATACGCGTTCCAGGAGGACCCACCGACATCCACGGTACTGTGGGGTTTATTAGAGAGAGGGTGCGTGTGTGCGTACGTGTGTGCGTGACCATACAAGAAGGATATAACGCTACCTACCAACAGGCAGTTAACTGTCGGAGGTTTCTTGAAGAATGGTTGCAGAGTGAAAGGGGAAATGTTGTGCTTGCCATGCCATTGCCTATAACGTTACTTCTAACTTACTATGCAGTTAGCGTTAACATCGTGGCTAACTTAGAAACAGTTGCCATAGCGTTACTACTGTAGCTAGCTAAAGGACATAGGCATACACTTACAGATACAACAGTTAACTAGTTACCAAACAGCACTTTACACAAGTTAACGTTACCTGTGTGCCGGCAGTTTGAGACCAGGAGTTTACTTAATAGCTAGCAACCAAAAGTTAAACAGCCACCATCTACAGTAACGTTACATGCCTAAAGCTAACAGAGGGCAGTAGTTAACCCTCACTGGTGGCTAGCAGGCAGCAGTGAGTCGCCAGTGGCTACTAACTGTTAATGCAACCAAATAACCTAGTAACACAACAGCTAACTTACTACCAGTAGCAAGTGAGACCAGAACTCATCCTCTGTATGCTTGAAAGGTGGCTATAAACCAATGTGGTATTATTTTATACTCTACCTTGTCCAATCTACACTTACATTTATGAATGCATGCGTTCCCTTATGAGAACCTGATATATGGGTACATTGGTCACACATTAATAATCTTGACTAATCTTGCATTTGTCTGGATTTTTGCTGAGTCTTCTTGTAATTGCATTGTGAGTGAGGACAGCAGCTTTCCCCAAATGATCAAATGAATGCTCAGCATGAAATATGGCAACCTCTTACTTTATGGCACTAAGCTCAATGTCGCCTGCCGTCTTAAAAATATCTTGTGCAGTATTATACAATTTGCAGTAAAAACTGCATATCAGCCACCGTGTTGTCTTGGCACTTACCCGGGATGTCAGTTGCCACGAAACAATGAGGCGATGCAACTGTCAAAAAAAGCACCAAACAACAAAAGTGACTTTGTTGTGTTTGTGAATTACAAAACATTCCGCCAAAGGATGGCCCTAGAGCTTATGCTTTTTATAGTGCGAATTGGACAGCAACAGGGGATGGCTATCGGTAGGAAGCAAATAGTTCGTACATGAACTGCTGGCAACAAATCTGTGGATTATCCTGAGTAACCGGGTCATGATTTCTGGAAAGAGACATTGCTGTTGAGTATTTCAATTGTACTTTTTTGGCGCATTGAGCACCACAAGCCGAGTGCCATATAGCCCCATTATATAAATAAAAATGCAGACAACTCAACAGCTGACATCTCCAAACTTCAGCAAGTCACACCAAAACAATCTAGGTGGATAAATCGCACTACAGGTAAGAGTAAAAATATGTATTTCTGATTTTGGGGTGAACTGTCCCTTTAAGGTCATAGCATTGACACAGCTTGATTGAGGGTGAAGAACGTCAAGGATTGGCCCTGCTCGCACAAATCCACGGGTCAGCAGGGTTTTCTGTTGCTGTAAAAACACCGACAATCACAACTTGGCCAGTGTTGGGCAGTAGCGGCGCTACAAGCAGGGTCTTTAGTAGTTTAACTAGTAAATTATTGATCATGTAGTGCGGTAGCCGCCACACGAGCTAACGTTACATCTCCCCAGGCATTTCGAGTAAACGTGAGCATTTCTGAAGCTCAAGTGCAGCTTTCTGCTGCGGTCTGAAATGGAACTGCTGAGGATCACTTTTGCCATGTTGCTGTAGCTTAGCTTGCTACATTTCACTGGAGGGGTAGCTCCCTACAATTTCCAAGTAGCTTGCCTAACGCTGGACTCGGGATGCCATGGAGTGGCTTAAGCGTGCCATACTGGCAAGTGAAAACGGGGCTATTTGATGAGACTTAACATGTACCACAAAACTTAACCTGCATCTTCTTGTGTCAGCGAAAAGGGCAGTAGCCTAATGCAAATGCTTCAATTAGAAATATAAAATAGGCCACCCTGATCTCATGACAACAGCCGTCTGTCTTACTGAGTTTCATTCAGAAAATTGGCATATCATCAGGGGTGAATCATGTTCACAGTTCAGGCCTGCAGCTCATTTTTGTTATCGAATAATCTGTGGATTATTTTTTTCTTGATATAATTGTTCTCTTGGTCTACAGTATAAAATTTCAGGAAGTGGTGAAAAATGCCCATTCCAGTTTCCTAAAGCACTGGGAAATGTCTTCAAATATCATGTCGATGAACGTAAGATGTTCAGTTTACAAAGACAGCAAAAAAAGTCCTCGCAAATGAAAAGCTGGAACTTTGTCACCAATGTTTGTTTTATTTCGTTTTGCCGTGACCATTGGTAGCGCTCCAATGAGGCGTTTGGCTACATCTGGGCCATCTGGGCACTTTAGAAAAGGAGAAGGAAAAACAACTAATGAGTCGCCAATGGCGTACAATAAAAGCATACGCCCAGGTCATTTGGGAAGGATTGAAAAAAAATAAGCATACAAATAAAATACTGATCAACTTTACTTGGCCAACACAGATCCTGGCTTTAGTTGGCACTACTCCTGCGTCTGCCTCATCAGTGCCTTTTAAACATTACATCATCCAGATGAAAGAGGGAATACCAGGAGAGAGAAAAGAAGGAGAAGAAAGAATCCATCACAACCAAAGGAAGTAACTAGCAATAGGAAATAAGAAACAAATGGACAAAATAGAAGGATTATCTAACCTATCACAAACCATTTTAATGACTACACGGGATTTCTGGGATTTGAAGTGCAAATCATTTTTTCTGCTGACGTCCCACAGATAAAAAGTGTCTTGATACAAGGCTGGCAAACGTTCAGTTTCTTCTGTGCAGTTGATTTGGGTAGGTGACATTTAGTCACTCATTCTGCTCATTGAAAGTGCCTCAGTGAATCACAGCAAACCAGTCTGTCAAGATTTGACATTTTATGAGGCACCAAACCTCCACACGCGAGAAAACTACAGGTAGATCGGCAGGTAAATGGATAGGTATGATCTCTTATAGTTCGGATAGCTGTTCTAGAGGTTTTGTTCACATCATTCTGCTCCCTGTCTCTTGTTTTTTTTTTTTTTGATCCTGGCTCTCCTCAGTAATCCTTTAAATCATCAAAAACGTGGACGCTCGGAGAACTTCATTGCGTACGTGCTGGTGAGCAACTATCTCAGGAGAGAATGGGACTCCATCGTGAAACATTGTATCCGGTTATCGTAATACATCCCTGGCCCCTCCTCCCTGAAGGGCCTGACCCCCACCACATAATTCCAGCTGGTGATAGTCTGGTCGGGAGGACAGGGTTTAGCCCAGAGGTCAGACCTTACAGGTCAAGGGTCACTCTGTTAGTTACATAAGAGCTTTAAGGGCCATGCCACTGACTTTGAGCTTCAGTGTCCTGATTCTGTTCTATCCCGTTCGGCAAAGAGCTAAAGACACATGATGTGTCAAAACACCAAGGTTCAAATTCCATGAACGAAGAATGCTTTATGCTCTCGGTATCCATTTAACACCGTTCAGTTCTTTTCTGTTCTTTTCCACTCTGTTCTGTTCTACTCTTCTATTCTTTTGTGTTCTGTTATATTAGATTCTGTTCTGTTGAGGGCTGCAGCTATTGATTATTTTAGTGATTGAGTATTCTACAAATTATTCCATCGATTAATCGAGTAATCTGATAAGAAAAACGTTTGCTTTATTACGAGCAATAGTAAATAGCCCAAAAAGAAAATAAGATGGGTCTCTTTAAAAAGTATTTGGTCCAAAAATCACCATTTTTATTGCTTAAATTGCATCCAATAATAACATATATGTTAAAACCAAACCCATTTAGTGCATTTATGTGCCATATTACATTCTGGGTTATAAAGAAAACATGTTCTGAAATGCAAAACAAACACCTTTTATGTTAGAAGTAAGCTTCAACCTAACTAGCTCAGGCATAACGGTCTTCTCAGGCATTTGTGGGAGGCAAAAACGAGTGGACAGGAACTGTGACTATCATAACAATAACCTGAATGAAGCTCAGGCTTTCACAAATTGAGCGCAGCATTTTATTTTCTGTGGTCATTTTCTTGAGCAAAACCTAGCTAACTTAGGGACATCATAACTAGCCACCGTATAGATTTACGTAACTAGCCAGTACAGTTAGCCATAGTCCTCAATATACCATGTGTTGGGTCCGCTCTGTGGACTGGATGCTTTCTGCTGAAGCATAAACTTCCTGCTATTGTGGTAGGCTAGTTTGGTTTTATTATTGATTTATTGATGTATGCAGTTTAATCAATAAAAATGTAGATTTTTCTGAAAGTGAAACCAATTAGTTGTTCATTTTATGAGACCTGTCTTATTTTATCTTTATTTTGCACTTAGGGTGCTTTCACACCGGCCTCGTTTAGTTCGGTTGAATCGTACTAGAGTTCGTTTGCCCCGTTGGTGCGGTTCGTTTGGTCGTTGCATCAGAACGTTGTTTTCAAGCCGCAGCCGCGCTTCATTATAGAAATGTATCGTCTGCATATTGTGGTGGATACAACCAATGTAATAGATTCTGGCCGGGGACAAAACCAGCCCGCGCAGTCGTCTCTCCATAGTTCCGTTGTTGGCTTTTCCTCTTCTATTGGAATTTTCCCGCACGCAAATTCTGACCAATCGAAAAGCAGTTTAGGAAATGCGCCATGGCCAATGAGTGATGTGGATGTTGTCATGTGACTGCATTTTAGTTCCTGTCAACTGGTTCAGACCAAAGCAATCAGTGTGGTGTGTAAAACGAACCAAAAAAGCTGAAAAATGCTACACTGTTTAATAGAGGGTTTGCACCTACGTCACGGTTTGGTCAGTTACCCGGATGCGCGGCCATAGTGGAGATACTCGGATGTTAACAACAGCACGGATTGCACGGTTAATACACCACTGAAGACTAATTTCTACTAATTTATTAAGTTTAAACCATGAAAAAAGAAGCAAAGAATGGGCAGCAGCATCCTTATGTTTCTGCTAGGTTCGATCTACACGACGTTAGTAGCGTGACGTTAGTGAGTCCTCAGGTGATCGTGGTCCTTGTTTTCCGGTCATATTAACGCACGTCACCGAGTCTGTATACAGGTCGGATCTTTAACCTAGAATACAGTAATAATAAGTATAGCACCAGTAAATAAATTTCAGTAACATTTTATTGAAAATATGCAAGTCTTGTACTATTGGAGAAGGTTAAGAAACAAGATTAGAATCTGATTTTTAGCCAAGAAATAACAAACCACAACGTAATATCAATATGAGAGTATACTATTACACTACAACATTAGTTAAGATAGTAGCCTAATATTTCCCCTAGCTGACAAGAAATAAGAAGAACAAACGCGAATGTTGTCAAGATTCTTTCCCTTGAAATCCTGGTTCAGTCTGACCAACAACCACAAGCGCCTTCTTTCCTTACAGTTTTTTGGACCCTTCTCCTTGATTTGTTACTATTTTTGGCAGTATATAAATTAGTTTCAGTGGCATCGTTTACGTCCAGTATCGCCAATATGGCCGACTTCCGGGTTGATGACGTGTCGTGAAAACACCCTATTGTTTGCCCTCTGTTCGGACCAAATGAACCAAACCAGAGGTGTGAAAGCACCCTTACATTCACCAGGTGGCAGAAATACAACTCCAAATACATGCTAATGTTGCATTAATAATAATAATAATAAGAATAATTAATAATAACTGCTGGATGTGTAAATAACCGATTGTTTGTTATATCAACTTAAAAGGTGATAATACGCCAATGTTGTGTTCACAACTTGTTTCTGCGCCCCCAAGTGGCCAAAATAAACAGTTATTTCAGGTTTAAAATTAGCCAGTACAGTAGAAATAAGGCAAAGATTAGAGGAAAGTCTGAAAAAGATAAGCATAACTTGGTGTAGCAGAAATAGGTTTTTGTCTACTTTCCTCCACTGCCTGTGGACTCTTGCGACTCCTCAGATTTACCTCGTGGGGGGGTACCGCAGTGACCTTCACTGTCCTATAATACAACGTGTGCGACGTGTGTCCTCCTGCTTGATAAGGAAGCCTGATGACGCAAAACACATTGCACCTTGCACTTGCAGTAAAATGCCTAAAGGGTTCAATTTAAAGGTGGTCGAGACCAATGGTGTGCGGCAGGCCCATTTTTATATTTGCCATAATGTTAAGAAATGGAAGCAGTAAATCCTCACATTTGACAGTTAATTGATTATCCAAATAGTTGTGGATTGATTTCCGCCATTTTAATCGACTAATCTTGACAGCTCTACATACAACTGTAGTCTTTAATATGCACGTGATGTCACTTGTGAAAGGACAGCTACTGCGTGTGTGTGTGTGTGTGTGTGTGTGTGTGTGTGTTGGAATATGCATATTTGTCTCCTTTCTCCTTGAGCCTGCTGGGTGAGCGAGAGCGAGAGCTGATGTCATACATAGTCATGGTTGAACAGTTGTGTGTGTATGTGTGTCTGTGTGTGTGTGTGTGTGTGTGTGTGTGTGTGTGTGTGTGTGTGTGTGTGTGAAAGACAGAAAACCAGTGAGAGCGAGCAAGAAATATAGAGTATAAACAAATCCAGCTAGAGACTGACTATGACTCGGACTCTCACTTGCTCACACTCGCTGTTTGTTTAGGGAAGAGGTGCTCAGGTGAACCGTTACCACGGCAGCAAGCTCCGCGGTTGCCAGGCAGCACTTCCTGCTCCTCTTCAGAATGGGTGGGGCCAGGTATTTTAGGAACTGATGGTGTGAAGAGGAGGAGGAGGAGGAGGAGGAGGCAGAGAGAGAGACAGAGGGAGAGAAATTTATATTTCTTGATGCTTCGGCAACACTGAGACACATGACTCAAGCGGTAGTGTGCTCTATTATATTTTCAAATACGTTTTCTCTTTCTTTCGGACTTTCTTCGTGCGTGTGTTTGTGTAGCTGTTGTTCAGATAATGGAGTAGTTGGCCAGCAGGTTAGTCTGTCACAGCTAGTTAGCTCCATAACACACACAAACATGCACTCACCCACAGCATTTCATCCCATTATCTAGGCCCTGACACTGTTACCACGGCACCCAGCCAAGTTGCTGTAGTGGCAAGGACTTCCTGTGACTTCTTTTCGAAAGTTCTTCGTTGAAGAAAAGCCACATACTGTAAATGCAGCATTAGCCAAACGTAGACAGACCAGTTTGGATCCCGAATTTCAATTCCCGCTCAGCTTTTGTTAGTTTTCATAGTGCATTAACAAATTCAAATGTTCTGTTTTAACCGTGACAACTAACCAGACTCGGGCTGCAGCAAATGATCATTTACATTATCGATGATTCTGCCAGTTATTTTCACACTTAATTTATTAATTGTTTGGCCTATAAAATACTGCAATTTCTTAGAGGCCAAGATGACGTCTTCGAATTGTTTGTTTTGTCAGACCCAACAGTCCGAAACCCAAAGATAAACACAGAAAAGCAGGAAATCCTCACATTTTAGAGTTAATTTATTGTCCAATAAAGACGCAGGAACCAATGACTTGGTTTGGATTTTCTGCTTTTCTTCGTCTTATGTGTAAACGAATTATCTTTCGGTGTCGGACTGTTTGGACAACAGACAAGGCGTTTGACGACGTCATCGAAGGCTTTTAAGAAATTGTGATCAGCATTTTTTTTCACTATTCTCTGATGTTTCTAGAGCAAAGAAAATAAATCATTTGATTAATCCTCAACATAAATTATACTACAGACTTTGTTGTTTCCTCTAGAGTTTTGCCAACCCTCCTATTCAGGCAATAGTACATTGCCAACTCGATCACATGCCCTTGTACAATGTTCCTGTTTTATAAAGTTTTTTTTTTTTGTTTTGTTGTTGGGAACTCTCATTTTATTGATGTTGTGATTTCAGCTAGCGTCTAGTGATGAATTTGCTAAAAGAAATGCAGCTGTGGCAATACTCAGTGTTAAGCCAGCTTCTTCATTTACTGCAGGCTAAAGGTGTTTATACACAGTATCATATTGGGAAATGTCTGCGTTTTGAAACTGTGGTTAAAACTTAAAGCCCCCTCCATCAAAGATGCGTTTTGGCTTATTGTTGGATGCGTGAGCTTCACTGTGCAGAATGATGGATGTGCGGGGTTTGACGCTAGACGGCAGTTTCCGCGGTCATCTGCTGAAAGCGCCAACGTTTTTCTGTGCTCGCACTGAATCGTAGTTTAACACGATTACATACGAGCACGATCTGTGACATCACAACTAGTTTGGAAGCCAACCAATCGTGGTCCAGTATGCGACTTTACACAAGTGTGAAGTTTTGAAATGCATTCCGATGCAGCCAGTTTCTTTTGCCGCTCAGCAAAATAACCCAGAATTGTTAGAGGTCCAGTGCACGTGCACTTAGAATGTAACTCCTTCCAGTAAATGATAATGTATGAATCATATTAATGGATTCTGGATTATACAGTGAGGTGGGAGGAGTACTTTTTTAACTTTATCCTATATCAGAGACACTTTTTTACATTTATTTTTCAAGGTAAAAACTTATGTGCTAAAACTTACTAGATTTACTGGCCATCTAGACCTTTCATGTGAAATGACTGGTGGCTGTGTGGTAATGTTGAAGTTGTTCAGGTTTCAAACTTGAAATCCGAGGAAAGAATCTTTTCAGGATAGGTGTCGGATTTGTATGTAAGGAGGTCAATGACACAATGTCATTGCGCTCTTTTTATTTTTATTTTTATTTTTTTTTTTAAAGGTGTTTTTTCATGTCCACCCCATTCCATACATGATTGGGACATAATATTAGAAACACCACCACAACTACAGCTTCAAAATGTACCTTAGTATTTGAACACAGTGCCAAAAAACTGCCTATTAACTGCATATTATTTATTTTAATATTTATTGCAGGGCTGTTGTACTGGATTGTATGTGAGTGTACAGGTGTTAGGGTTATAAACTGTGTAGACCAGTGTACTATACAAGGAAACCATTTTATTATAGCCTGCATGTGCAGTAGACAGTGGGCTTTACATGTAGATGAGTTTGTTTTCTGTGTAAAACAGTGACACATTAGACTTGTAGTACACATTTTGCCAGTTTACTGTACCTGTAAACCACCTCAGTGTACATGTTAACTAGTTATCTGTACACGAGTAATGTAAACTAGTTTCTTGTAAACCATTTTGCGCTAGTTCACCTGCAGTTAAAGGCCAGTAAGCAGTGGGTCGAGCTGACATGATGATGACGACGGCGAAGCATCCGCCCACAGTGAGATGCCCCCTCCCTCAGTCAGCATTAAATGACTGGGATCTGCGTTTTTGGGCTCGGAGCCAGCAGACCTCAGACAGACCTGCTCAGCGTCTGTGTGTGGTGTGAAGAACAAAAGAGTGTGTGTGTCTGTGTGGAAAACACAGGCTCGGTTTAAACATGCTCCTTTTTTTTTTTATTTGAAAATCACATTACAGCTAGGCTGAGCCTCACTTGTGGCACACACACGCACAATGGCCCTCTGACATTCATTCAAGACAATTATTCAGGATGACGGAGTCTGTGACGTAGTTCTGTGCGTCCTGCCCCCCCCCCCCCCCCCCCCCCCCCCCCCCCCCCC
>WNGW01000003.1:207422-242759 GCA_011952105.1 Coreoperca whiteheadi | reverse complement strand
GGGGGGAGGGGGGGGGGGGGGGGGGGGGGGGGGGGGGGGGGGGAAGACGAATATTAGTTTCCATAAATACCTCCCGGCGGCAGCAGTAGCAGAAATGTGAAAAAGGAGCGACAGAGACTGGACTTAAGACGACACACCTCTCTCTTTATGAACGTTGTCTTTTTTCATGATTAGTGACAAACCTTGGCCAGCACTTAGTGCAGCATCTTTGTTTGTTTATTGGCCACCAACGTCTGATGGTTGCCACTGACTTAAGTTAAGATTCAAGCTCTAGGGGGCACAGCGAAAAGGTCACCGCCTGTGAAAAATAACAGGTCAACAATTAGACCAATGTCGTTTTTGTCACGTCTCGATATTAGTTGCTTAGTTCATCGCTCCAGAGTTTCTGCAACAATGCACCTTCCAGAGATCATCTGTGAAGTTTGAGCGTTTGTAGGTGGACGGCTTTCCTTTTGTCCGCTCACGCTAACTATTCACGTCTTGTTCTTGCGTTTATTCCGAACTAACTGGACACATGAAACGCTTTCTGTGTAGCAGGAAAGAGACTTTAGCCCGTGAGAGTGTAAGATAGCAGCTTTCATTATCTGGATCACAGTTGCTTTGAAGCAGACACGCGTAGCATTCCTGTCAAAGGCAGAAGTTAGGAAATGCAGTAAAACATTTTCAATTTTATTTTATTTATATAGCGCCAAATCCTAATAGAGGTTATCTCAGCGCACTTTTCATACAGAGCAGGTCCAGACTAGGGCTGTCAAAATTGCTCAAAAATCCCATCTGAATATTCCCTCTAAAAAAACACGAATATTCGAACTATACGAACATCTGGTTGCGCATTTTGCCAATGACGCGCATTACGTCAATAACAGGACAAATGAATACAAACGAGACATTACTACTTGTATAGGTAGTCTATTTAAGTTTTAACATATTTGACCAGTGAGGTCGCTTCTCCCACGCGCATCACGCACTGACTGTATCTCACATAGCTTGCATACAACCTTATCTCGCGGCTCAACAATTTTACCTCCTACCGACCAAAATCCAAAGTACTTCCTGACATGGCTTTTTAGAATTTGGGAGGTTAAATCTGCTTTCTCTGCTGCGGTCGAGTTGGGCTCTGCTCTTCCTGCCATCTTCCATGCAAGACGCATTAACTTTCAGCAGTGACGCTGTGCCAGACAGTGCGACTCCTGTGACCTGTGCATGAACCCTCAGCCACGCCTCTACTCCCGCGGGCGGTTTTTTCCACTTTTTTTTTTATTTTATTCGAATATACATTTTCACCTTCGAAATTGTTTTTTTTTTTTTTAAACTATTCGAATTTAGAATATTCGTTTACAGCCCTAGTCCAGACCGTACTCTTTAGGATATTAATGACAGACACCTAACAATTCCCACCATGAGCAAGCACTTGGCGACAGTGGCAACATTAGAGCTGCAACGAGTAGTCAATAAATCGATTGGTGGATCATAAGAGAATGAACTGGCAACTCTTGATAATCGACTAATAATTTATCAAGCAAAAATTCCAACGAATTGATGATTCCAGGTTCTCGAATGTGAGAGCTTGCTGCTTTTCTTGGTCTTGCATGACCAAGACCATGACCATGTCTGTACATTGAATATGTTTTGGTTTTGGACTGTTGGTCGTGGTGTGAGACTCTTGATGAAGTCACCATTTTTTGGGGGGTGATTTTTCACAGTTTTCTAATGTTTTATTGATGAATCGAGTACATAATTGGTAAATTAGTAAATGAAACTAATTGCTGGATGCAGGACTACCAGCCACTAGCAGCCTTATCTTCGTCGGCTTCAGTTAGTGTTCTGGATCATTTCTGTTTCATCCATGCTGATTATTTTAGGAGGCGCTAACACTTGATGAGTAAAGTTGATATCCTCTTCTATGAGCTGCGTTATGTAGCATCTTTACCGGACCTGGGTACAACTATCATATTTAACCATTTCTAATGGTTAGGACATATGGATGGATATGGGTATGGGTGAGTATAGCAACTGCAACTAATGATTTTCATTGTCAGTTAACCTGCTTACTTTTTCCAATTAATCGACTGAGCTTTCGATCTACTAAATGTAAGAAAATATTGAAGGGGAAAAAAAATTATTTTAGTTGAGATATTTGTGTTACTTGTTTGTACCGTCCAGCAGAGGTTCAGTTTCCTATAATAGAAAACCAGCAAATATTCATGTTTGAGATGCTGGAACCAGTGAATGTTTGGTATTTTTGCTTGAAAAATTACTTGAAGAATTCTTAAAATTGTAGCCAATCATTTTTATGTCAAACAACTAATCGATTAATCCACTAATTGTTTCAGGTTTAGTGGAACATAGACAGCGCTGGGGCTGGGGATTGAGCTTTCAGTACTTTCAGTACCCACTGTAATGTGTTGATAGAGCTGAGTAGTGAAACCTGTCAAGCACTGAATGCTTAGTCAGATTGCCCTTCTTGTTTATGCACTCTTTGATTAGATATTTTCTGATGACAGAACAATTGTTGTACGGCAGCTGGTGTTTAGACAGAATTAGATACTGATGTATTTGATACAGTTTGACTTGTTTTGTGAAATAGAAAAAAGGCTTTGTAGAAAAACCTTATGTTTCTCATTGTGAGGTGGATCTGCAACTTCTTTGATGATTTATTCCTCTTTTAACTTTGGCCCCACACAAATACAGTATATCAGGGAATGGATGATGGACATGAAACCTTGTGCAGACATTCATGGTCCCCAGAGGATGAATCCTGATGACTCTGACGATCCCCTGACTTTTCCTCCAGCACCACCGACGAGGTTGACATTTGTGGTTTGGAGTGAAATGTCTTGACAACTGTTGGATGGATTGCCATGATTTTGGATGCAGACATCCATGTTCCCATCAGGATGAATTGTAATAACTTTGGTGATCCTCTGGCTTTTCATCTAGTGCCATCATCAACTTTAATTCAATCCAATACTTTGGGTCATCGACCCAATACCTGCAAAACTAATGACATAACAATCAGCTGTTTGCGCTTAGTGCTGTTTTCGCGAATGCAAACACTAACACGCTCAGATGGTCAACCTAGTTAACATTACCTGGTGAAACATTAGCATGTTAGCATTGTCACAGTGATGTTGTTAGCAGGCTGTCGTTAGCACTTAGCTCAGAGTACAGCCCTACAGAGCTGCGACCATAACTCTGTCTTGTTCAAGCGAAAATGCCAAACAAAGTTCCAGCTTGTCAGTTTGGGAGGTTTTCTGTGATAATCTGAATATTTTCAGGTTTTGGACAGTTTTTGTTTTAGACAAAAAAAGCAATTTCATGAACACCTCGGGCTTGAAGAAAGACATTTTTCTTTTACTACAATTTCTTTTACGAATGATGGATTAATCGAGACAGTGATTGGCAGATTCTTTGGAAATAGAAATGATCGTTGCAGCAAGTATCGTTTTGGTACCAGTTTAAGGAGGCATACCATATAGAGCGCCACTGCGAGTCCACCTAGATCTGACCAGTGCAAACACGGAACCTAACTCTATGCTTCATTCATAATCTTTACGTAAACATTTTTAGCCAACTATGTGAAAAAGCTTGTCTTTGTGGTTTTAAGCTCTCTGTGCTACATTAGTGTGATGGCATCCAGTCATATTAGCACCGAGGTATAATCACCAGTCTGTATTCATTTCTACCAGCATTCACTGACTGGACAACCTGGATGCACAGTCTGTCTTTCATTCTTTTTACTGCGTCCATCCTGGTGCAGGAATTTCTGTGTCGCTGCAGCGAGCTGTAGTCAGTCAGAGACTGATAGGAGTGACTGAAATGTTGCCTCTTTGTCAGACTGTACGTTAGTGTGTGTGTGTGTGTGTGTTTACCAGACTATAAATGTCTTCAGTTTGACGTCAGACGCTGGCTGCTGTGGAATGCTGCTCTCTTGCCAAACGGACTGTTGTACACACACTCACAGACCAGTCTCACACACACACACACACAGGGACAGAGTGTGTGTTATAGTGGAAGGGGAGACACGTGCGTCACAGTGAAACTCCAGAATATTTGTTTAGGTAATTTAGATGTGAGTGCCTGCACACATATGCGCAGACACAAGGCCTTATATATCCCCAGTTCTCTGTTTTTGGACTTTTTACCAACTTTTCCTTGCAGCCACAGCGAGTGAGCGAACTAAACGCAGGGCTAATAAGCTTGGCCTTATTGTGGATGTTGGTGTTTGATTAGCTTAGAACCCACGTGACGCAAAAGCAGGTGAGCCAAAGAATGAGAGGTGACCAATTGGAATAGCTTCGTCTAGAAAGGTCGTAGGTGAGACGACACTGTAAGTAAGTCCTAATTGAATTTCCTCCTTGGCCAGCAGACAGGTCATAGAATAGCCTGACGCCCCAACATGTTGCAGTGTGTGGCGTTTTCCAGGAAGTAGCCTGATCCAATAGCAGGGGTCAGCTGGAGCCAGGAGAGTGTAGCCACCACAGGCTTGTGGCAGGTCGGGGACAGTGCCCCTAGTGAAGGGCACATTGATTGGTGCGGATGGTGATGAGATGCTGAGACCCCCCCCCCCCCACCCCACACCCATCTGTGTATCAGGCAGCATGTTAAACATGTTGGCTCCTGACCTCTTGGCTCTCTGCACTACCAAGAGCCACCCTAAAGAAATAGTCCAAATGACGTCATACAAGCTCACTCTCGCTTTCCCTCTCTCTCACACACACAAGTGATCAGTGTAAGCTGATTGGAGCAGCTAAGCTGGTAGAAGCTTCCGATCTGAGTGCTGCTTAGGTTTAGCATTGTAGCTAATACATGAATACTGTAAAAACCGAAAGAACCACACACACAAAGTGTGTTTCCATCCACCTGTACTTACATGCATTTTACTCAGTTTTTGCATAAAAAAGCCTGAGTGGAAACTCACGAAATTCCAAAACATTATGAAAAATCAATGTCATCTAACAAGCTTTTTACGGTATAGGGTTGGTGTATGGATTTAAAAACAAAACGTGACAAAGTGCATTAGAGACAGAATTTGTGAATAAATGAGGACATATACGAAGCATGTGACTTAAACGTCAACTGAAGAGGTGAAAACATCAGATCTGTGTGGAGCGACGAGGAGACTGTAACCTTCCTCAAATGCGTTTATGAAATTGCCATCACGTTTTCCACATTGTTTTCGTTTGTTTGAGGTTTGACCAGAGCACTTTTACGTCATCTTGTTGCGCCCTCTCCTTCTGCAATGTTTTAATGGCACGCGACTGGAGAGTGGGCGCCGCCAGCTGTTAATATTCGCCTAATAACTCCTAATATTTGCATAACAGCAGTGGATGGAAACATGAAACTTGACTACAGACAATGATGAATGAAGACGGCTGTACTGAGAATCCTGCAAAACTGATACGGAGTATAATCCAAATGCATATATTTTGCAACAAAAGCAGTGTTTCCTACAGAATGGGAGAGTAACTGTGGTGGGGATGGCTTAATATTTATCTATTGAAAATATTATATACAGGCTATAATATTTGAAAGAATACATTCATATATTACCCTATTTTTAGTATGTCTTATTTCACCATTCTACCGAATTCGCCACCTTATTTTAGTGTTTTTCCTCACAAACTAGCGAGCGAGCGTTGAGGATTTGAAAGTGTGAAGGGAGGCTCGAGCTCGCGCGGGAACGTATTTGTGCACGCGGAGCAGAAGTGCTCCCTCGCAACGGTGCTTTTCTGCCCGCAGACACTGTTCTGCGCGCTCATGTCACGTGCAGAGAGCGAGAGAGAGCGGGGCAAAGAGGGGCTGAGCGACATGCGCTGGACAAAAATACAAAATCAATACGCGGCGGTTAATGTTGATATTGTGGCAGGCCGCCACGAATAAATAATGTATGGGGAAATACTGCAACAGTCAATGTTCCAATGGCACACGAAATACCACGTATACGCACTTTACCTCCAGGGGACCAGATAACACCAGCCAGTTGCAGCAGGAATCTCTCCAAAACACTACACTTCATAGGGAGAAGCTTTAATGGCGATGACAAATTTGAAGTGGTGACGATGAATTCTTACCTCGCTGAGTTCCCATACCTTTCATGTCACGAGGTGAGAAGTCAGCTACCGCCAATCTGGGGCCTGAAGCAGGAAATCCATATTAATCTGTCACACTGATTAGCCCAAGTGGCGGCCACAAATCCTGGAACTTACAAAGCGGTGCGTTTGTCACTGATTGAGGGGAGAGACACGTTTACAGTTTTAAGGTTTCCCATCACGTTAATTTTGTTTTGCTTTTGATTGGCCTTCCTTTGTTATTGCCTTCTGAGTGTGCAGCTTTTTCCTTGTCTGTCAAAGCACTTTGTAAACTCTGTATTTAAAGGTGCAATATAATGGCGGTTTTCCAGCAACAGCTCAACTCGACTCGCCTCAGCTCGCTTTTTGCTCCATTTTCTATTGCAGATAGTACCCCCACAATAGTACCTGGTCGTCATAGCGACGCCGTGATGTAATCTTCTACGCGACACACACCCGCTACCCACACACACAGGACAATGGAGGAAATCGAGTGCATGCTGTTTTTGATCCTCGGGATGTGGCTGTTTTTCACAGCAAGAAAACAAACGCTGTCTCGTTTGACCGCGGCGTATTCTTCCGAGTTGCCGTAATAGTAACGGGTATATCACACAGTCTCTGGCCAAGCTATTTAAAAATGGCGGGGTTGTTCAGGATACTCCCGTCTGTTGCGTGCAATGATGACGCAGTGAAAAGTGACAATTCTCTCTGACCAATCAGCAGTCTTCCGTGTTTTCCCGTCACATTTCAGTATCGCCTCAGCTCGCTCAGGACCTCGCCGGAGGGGATACGAAAAGAAGAACCTGGAAGCAGGTACAAGTTTTACACAGTGGAAAACCAAAAAAAGGCAAGTCGTGTCAAGGCGAGGCGAGGCGAGGCGAGCTGATACTGTGTGGTGGAAAAGCGCCATAAATAAACTTATTATTATAATTTCTGTTCCTGCAATCCTCTTTTCTTTCTTTCCGCCATAAATAACAGCAGGCTTCTCTGATGATTTGTCTCTGTGAATATGTTGGCACGTGTTAACATATTCTGTAGTGTCCTTTAGCCTAGCCACACTGAATACAGGCTAGGCTAATGCCAAGGTAACACTACAGTAATAAGTCAGTGCTAGCTAATGCTAGGCTAATGCTACGCTTGTGTCTATATTTAGGCAGCACGGCAGGACGCTGTGTTCCTCACTTATTGCAACTCTATCACAGTTCATCTGAATGAAACGGGAACTGCCTCTTTGCGTGCGTGCGTGTGTGTGCGTGCGCAATGAATGATGTAATAGTCTGATGTATCCTTGACAACATTTTCCAGACTAATCAATCTCTCTCTCTCTCTCTCTCTCTCTGTCTCTGTTTCTCTGTCCTGCAGTAGTGGAGGTGAAGAGCAGCCTCCCATCGGGCATGCAGAGTCCAGTAGGAACAGCAAGCGAGCAGAGAGGAGGAGGAGGTGGAGAAGGTGGTGAGTTTGGAGTCCACTAAGAGTCCTTGAGGGGCGGTTCCAGGTCTCAAAAAGGGGGCTTGATTTAGTGGCGTCGGCTTTGCTAGATGTGTGTTACTAAAACAAGAAGACTACGGAGTCTTTCTTTAACTTCCTTAATGCTGTCTTCTAGAGCCAGACCGGTAACTCGTCCAGGTTGTCAGCTGATTTCAGCTCATTGCAGATATGTTGGAATCGGCGTATATGTCGGTCGATAAGTAACAAGAATTGCGAGAACAGAAATGCAAATCTGGGTTTGAAATACATTCATTACAGAGTTTGTCCACCAGAGTGCACTGTCAAGTTGATTTTTTATTTTTTTTACACAGTAATATGTCTCGCTTAGAATGAGTCTTGGCCGCAATTTAAAAAAATAAATAAAAACAAATCTAAGGGATTCATATCAAGCTTGTTTGTTCATGTTGAAATAAATAATTATTGGCCGATGTATCGTTATTGAGTTTTTTAAATTCACAAATATCAATATCACTACTGACCTCATCGGTCAGCCTACATTGTCATCATTCTCAACAGTCTTCACTGGCATCAGACAGTTGGAGGAGAAAACGCAAGCAGCCCAAGCTGACCAATCACGGCTCTCGTGGTGTCCATGTGGTATCTCTGTAGTCGCCAAAAAACCCCACAACGAACAACACAATCAGCAGTGTAACTGCGATGAGTGTTGACCTCTTGTCCGTTGCTGCTTTTCCAGGTGGGGGTACAGGCGAAGGCCCAGGAGGAGGGGGAGGAGTAGGAGGAGGAGGCGGCCCAGTGGACCTGCGGACAGAGCCCAGGGTGGGGTCTCTGTCTGGGGGTGCGGCGGTGGACACAGCCCTGAGAGAGCAGCAGCTCCAGCAGGAACTTGTGCTACTCAAACAGCAGCAGGAACTCCAGAAACAACTGCTGTTTGCAGAGTTCCAGAAAAAACATGAAGTGCTCACAAGACAACATGAAGTCCAGCTGCAGGAACACCTGAAGGTAGATAGTCAGGTATTCACTCATTCTATTAGTCTCTGAATCCATAGCTGGCTAGTCAACATGAACAGAAATCTTCCATACTGACTCTCGCCTCTCGTTTGTTGGTTAACCAGCCTTATAGTGAGTCAGCTGGGTTATTTGTCACTCAGTAAGATGTGTGTGTGTGTGTAAGCAACAACAGGAGCTGTTGGCAGCAAAGCGGCAGCAGGAGCTGGAGCAGAAGAGGAAACTGGAGCAACAAAGACATGAAGAGCAGGAGAAACATCGACTGGAGCAACAACTGCTGCTGCTGAGGAACAAGGAGAAAGGCAAAGAGAGTAGGTTCTGCTGCTACCACTGCTATTACTACCATGCTATGCACATGTTTGCTCTGTGTCGACAAGCCGCCTGATTGCTGTCCTCTCTCTACGATGTGTTTTGGAAAAGGTGCCATTGCCAGTACGGAGGTGAAGCTGAAGCTGCAGGAGTTCCTTCTCAGTAAGAAAGAGCCTGGCATCGGTGGACTGAACCATTCCTTCTCCCCAAAGTGCTGGTGAGGATTGCAGAGCGCTCAACCTGTCCACGGACAGATCAGCCACATCACTGTAACATTACGTATTGACCACATTAGCCCTGTGAGGGTTAAATACAGCATTTTGAATGTAAATGGAAGCTGCATCTTCTGTTCAAACAGTTGTTTAGTGATTACAGTTTCAGTAAACTGCACTGTCTGAATGGGAAAACCGTTTCTTAGTCACAGATCAGAGAGTGTGGTCCCTCCTCATTGCCTGGTGTGAACAGTGTCCTGTCAGGACAGCGAGCTGCTGCTCCAGTTTGTGAGGCTTGAACGGTTTTATATTAACGGAAATATTAAGCGGTGGTAAAATTTGAAATGCAGAAAATAGCACCACTTTTTTATGAACATTGAATTATGTGGGTAGGTAACTTTCCAAAGCCATATTTATGCCCGGATATGATGACAGAGTTAATTAAAACTCATGTTGACATTGACAAATAAGTCATTTATACTGTAAATAAACATTGGCAAGCCGCTCGTGTGGCTTAAGAAATAAATTTAGCCTATATGTAGATAAAAATCTACTCGGCTGAATGAAATGATGCCATCAGCCCGTCCAATGCCACATCGGTTTACGGCCTATAAAAGTGCTGCATCTTGCACACATTGCACAGGCACGCGCAGCGATTATGTTGAAAACCCTCTGGCTGCCTGTAGCCTAATCTTCTCTTTCACTGTCCAATTCGCCCTTGAGTATTCCCTTACATGCAAGGCATCAGTTTTAGTTCTGTAATGTCACCCTGTCTTTAGAAATGCACCGTAACAACATGAAGATATCTCTCAAATAATATAACCCTGTTATCATCATTGAAATCAAATACATAATAATAATTAGCCAGATGCAAGCCGTCGTCGTTATGAGGGGCAGTAACGCGGCCAAAGTTAGATTTATGACCTCTGAAATAGTCAGTTTGGACAGAATCACAACTGTTGCACAGCTGCATTTTCCCCGCTACACAAAAGAGTGAGGTTTGTGTGTACGTCGGTTTCTCCTCCGCATCCGGGCGCGAAGTCAGTTTAAAAAATGATTCTGTTTTTGTCAAAATGACTCCCAGCAGGGAAAACTTAGCCCAACACTAAACACACTCCCACCTCTTTCAGCTGCATAGTAGACGTTATGATGATGATTTGACGTTTTCCTGACGTATGCGGTTTGGAGTTTTAGACATGGGTAAAAATGAAATGCAGAAATAGCATCAGGTTTTTTCATTTGTAGCCTTTATGTGTATAATTAAATAACTTAGGTAACTAGTTACCAAGGTTATATATAGTATATATGAAATGATATGACCATGATGCCAGAATGAATAAATATTGATATTTGGCACGATTCCATTCACACAGTATATTTTGCAAACCTAGTAATATTGCTGTAACACTTCTAACACGGCGTGGGGCTCCTCTATAACAGTTCTGTCTTGTCTGAATAAGGCTGTAACACACATTCACATACCAGACACCTATGTTTAAATGCCAAAAAGCCATCGCTTTAACAGATAGATGAATGTAATGTTTTCCAAGTCTGAAAAGGGCTATAGATGACATGATGTCATTTCAACAGTTCCAACATCAGCTGGAAATGTTTCACCGATCTAAAACATCACAAGAAAATGTCAGGTTTCAGTGTCAGTCCTCGCCAAGCTCCATTTTGCACCAATGTTCAGCAATAACACAGGGGTAAGTCAATCGAAGAAGAGGCACAGAAAATATTTCCACACTCGCAGTAACAGGAAATAACAGGAAAGGCATTCTAGGAAATGTAGGAAGTGACTAAATGAAGTACAAGAACATTAAGCAGGATGACGGCAAATGAGTTTACTGAAACACTTCATCACTCAATATTGCGAAACAGTTTTACCAGCCAGCTAACTCGCTTTCTCCTTGTGTTTGTGTGTGTGTGTGTGTGTGTGTGTGTGTGTGTGTGTGTGTGTCTACAGGGGAGCGCAGCACACCTCCCTGGAGCAGGGCTCTCCTCCACAGAGTAACACGCCGGGAACCCCTCCCTCCTACAAGCTGCCCCCCCTGCTGGGCAACTACGAGGGCAAAGATGACTTCCCGCTCCGCAAGACAGGTAGGAGAGAGTGTTTGCGTGTCTGATTTGTCACTTGCCATGTAAAAGTAGTTTGACGAAGGACAATACAGAGGTGGAGTGTGGTGTGTTTATATACTATAGACACTGTTTCAGATATAACTGATACCATGTGAGTTCAGAGATCAGGGTGTGTAACTGGTTCTGTCCCTACAGGAATTCATTAATTGACTGTTCACTAAGCCCCGTCCCCCTGAGTTACTATCGCTATGTCTGTCAAGCTTTCCGTTCTAACATGGCGCATATGTGGTTTACAGTGAATAATGGTGGTAGATTTCCCATCGAAATGCAGACATTTTTGAGTCAGTGTGGTTGCATCCACCTGTTTTTATGAACATTTTCAGTTTGCACACAACAAAACAACTGATTGGAAACGCAGGAAATAAAAAAAATAAAAATAAAAAAAAGAGCAAATAAATCATGAGACGTAAATGACGCATTTGACTTAAAGGTCCCCCTATATGGAGGATCGGAACTGCCAAAATGCAGAAATGCATACAGAAATGTAAAAAGAACAGATAGAAATAAATGGGGTAAAAATGCAAATGGAAAATAATAATTAAATAAATATAGAAAAAGAAACAAATAAATGAACAAATGTTAGTCAGTAAGTCATATTCTTCCTCCGCTTGTTCCCGTTAGGCGTCGCGGGTGACTGGAGCCTATCCCAGTGGCTTTGGGCCTTAGGTGGGGTACACCCTGGACAGTGGCCAGCTCGTCGCAGGGCTGACACAGAGAAATGAACAAATTAATAAATGAAATGAAACATTAAATGGGAAAGTAAATAAATATGGGAATTAATCTTCTTCTTCTTTTCCTTTCGGCTGTTCCCTTTCAGGGGTCGCCACAGCGAATCATGTGCCTATACAAACGTTAATAAATACAGAAGCAAATTAAAACAGATTTCACTTTGTGTCACATTTTATAACATTTTTAATGCTTAATTTAAATATTATTTTTGGTGCATTTAATGGAATATTAAGTTATTTATTGAGTTATTTATTTATTTTTGCCAGTTCCAATGCTCCATACTGTGAAGCATCCGCTGCACTGGAGATATGAGAACTCTGTGTGGACCTTCCTGTTTTCAACATCGTTTTCTTTCGTTTGATGTTTGACCGGCACTTTAATGACATCATCTTGTTGTGCCGTCATCTAGGTTTAAAGGCATCCAACTGTTGAGAGAGAGTTAGCCCCAGCAACTGTTTATCTTGAGTCACCCAACTCCTAACATTTGCATTACAGTAAAGAATATAATATCGGATAACATTGGCATTCAATTTGGATGGAAACTTGACTTAAGGTTTTCTTGATTTCATACAAAAGTAGAAAAAAGCAGGCTGAAATGACAACTGTCATTGGCAGACTTTACCAGCTGTAGCTAGCTAGCATATTAAGCTAATATTAGCTCCATGAGTTTTATAAAATGCCGTCTCTGGCTGACTTTTTAATCTTTCCAGCTGACTGATCCATGTAGAAGACATGGAAATGAAAACAACGCAGTTCTTGTATTGCAGTGTGTAGTTCTAGTATTTTAGTGCAGTATAATAAAGAAAATGTAAGATCAGAATGCTATAGCGATAGCGATAGCATCCAGTGGGAAAATACTACACAGTGGATGTGTAGTATTGAAAAGGGCTTTATTTATTTTTTTTACGTAACCTGTAACCCCACGAACTAATGTAATAGGTGAAGCTTGGATACTGCTGTAGCTAATAAGTTAGTTAGAGGTACATGCTATTGATATGATATAGCCGGGCGATATTGGCTTTCTGTTTCGCTCAGCGGCCTCCTGCTTGAATGTGTAGCTATGTGGATCCAGTCCAGTGTCATACGAGTGATACTTAAGTAGGCCCATTGCATTATATTTGATCTGTTTACACTAAGTAGCTAATCAAAGGAGCTTATAAGTTTTACCAAAAATCTCCCAAACTTTTCATTAGTCATTCAATCACTGAACGTTTTGTTTTTCTTCGAGCTGACAGCATCCGGCTGTTAAGTAAGTAGCCTTCCTCTTGCAGGATGAATATACACTTAAAGTTCCAAAAGTGTCTTCTTTTCAACCAATATTTCCAAGCTCAGAGGCAGAAATCACTTTCTTTTGCGCCCCACTGCTTTCCAGACATGCTCAACACATGTCAGAACAGCCCCCCCGTCATGGCTTCTTATGTAAATCAAATCTTTAGTTTGTAGTCTGTAGTCTCGCTTTTTAAATACCATCCACTGTGTCCTGGGATACTGTATCCAGGCCCCTGCAGCCTTACACATGATGACGAAAATGGAAGGATTTATAGCATACATTTAAACCGCTGGTGCAAAATGTCCAAGTCTTGCTTAGTCAGATCTGACCAGTCAAAGGGTAAGCATTAACAAAACATCCAGGTTTTCCTGGATTCAGGAATGCTGGATACTGTTCAGGCAGCTTAAACCAATAAAACCAGGATGCTTTTTCCTGTTTCTGTCCCTTGCCCTTAACTTTGGCTTTTAGCTCTGCCAAACAAAACACTGCACTTCACAATGATACATACCGTATAACACAAGAGATACAAACATGACACCAACACTGTAAAGAAAGAAGGGTTGCTGCTCGGTGCCAGTGATCGCTAACTGTTTTCCGCTCCAAGCGGAGTCGTTTTCATTCCCTCTCTCTCCCCGTCTCTCTGGGTCGCTCGTCCAGTCTCGGAGCCCAACCTGAAGGTGCGTTCACGGTTGAAGCAGAAGGTGGCAGAGAGGCGGAGCTCTCCACTGCTTCGCAGGAAGGATGGAACCGTTATCAGCACCTTTAAGAAGAGAGCCATAGAGATATCAGGTGAACGCGCGCACACACATCATTCTGAGAGAAGTTCATGGCTGACAATAGACAGAAAAACTCAGTAGCAGTGTTTGTATTGTGTAAGCTCACTGTAAATAAATCCTTTTAGTTATACATTAGACATATTATCAATTAAGTTGAATATTAATTCCTCTCTCTCTCTTTCTGTGTCTCTCGACCAGTCTCTTCCCTCTGTAATAGCGCCCCAGGTTCAGGTCCCAGCAGTCCCAACAGTTCCAATTCGGCTATCGCCAATGGCAACACGGGATCGGTGCCCAACATACAGACTGAGGTAACTTTTTAAGTTATACTCTCCAACTCCTGTAGTACACAGCTGGTTTCATTTGCCCCATTCACTGCGGTTCAAGAAAAGTCCGTTTATTGGCACATTTACGAAAAAACGTGTTTGACCAAAGTGCTTTACAGTGAAAATTTAAAATATATCAAAACAGAACAGCTATAAATAAGTAATTTATAATATACTTATTGCCTGTGTTATTAATATACTATAATATATTTATAATAAGCAATTTTATATTAATAATAAGGGGGAGTCAAAGGCAATTTTAAAAAGGTGAGTCTTTAAATTTACAAGCGGTGATAGATGGGGAGGAGCTGATGGTAATGGTGAGGACTGATGGATCAGGAGATCCTCATTTCTGTTGTGTCCTGTGCAACTTCCATATACTATGTATTCGGTTGGGTTTTCTCAATTTGCAGCATTATTTACTAAATGCTGTGCATATATTGTCAAATTGATGGAATGTTGTCCTCATCTAGCTTTTGTTTTGCAAGTGTGTTGCAGTGCATTTGGGCTTTTATTAGACCAAATGTAAAATAACACAACTAATACTGACGACAGTTTGTTTGTTTGTCAAATTTTAAAGCAAAATCAAAAAGATTTGTTGCATGTGGCCCAGGAAAACTATCTAAACCACCAGTGGAATTTTCGGGCGAGATGAGGAGGACCTCTGTCTTACTTTGATTAAGCTGGAGAATATTTGATGATAAGGAATGTTAAAAACAGATCTAGGGCTGCTGCGAGTAGTCAACATAATCGATGACGTCGACACTGAAAATGTACCAACATCAATATTTGTAGCTGATGCGTGGCTTTTCATTGTTTCTCTTCAATATCATTAAGTAATCGCTGCGTCATGACGACAGCGTGGCGGTGCGGGCGTGTTCCTTTGTGCTTTAGAGCGTAACCGCTCTGAAACGATCAAAAAAAAATATCGTTTTATGTCTCTGATTCGCCGGCCTTAGGCGGGGTACACCCTGGACAGTGGCCAACTCGTCGCAGGGCTGACACCGAGACAGACAATCATTCACCCTCACATTCATTCACCAGGGGCAATTTAGAGTTACCAATTAACCTACACATGCATGTCTTTGGACGGTGGGAGGAAGCCGGAGAACCCGGAGAGAACCCACGGGTAACACGGGGAGGACATGCAGACTCCACCCAGGGAGGTCGTGTGACGTTGCTCTGGTCCGGGATTCGAAACCCATGTTCTCCTTGCTGGGAGGCAGAAGCTCGAACCACTCTGCCACCGTGCACCCCTTGAGAAAATGTTTAGGTTAGAAGCTGGACTAATTTTACGTTGATTGACGGTGTCAGTGTGTGTGTTTTAATTTTTGTCATGTTGGAGTTGCCAGTTTAAACCAACAGTTTTTCCCTCTAATATGTAAGCCTTTGTTCACGTTTTGTTTTGCGCCGCATTATACAATGACATACAGTTTGTCAAAATAAACTCAAATGAAACAGTCTTGATTTATAAAAAATTTTTTGGAGGAAAATTTGCCGTTTAGATGAATCAATTAATCGCTAAAGTCGTTGATTGATTAATCGATAGAAAAATAGTTGTCAGTGGCCACTCTGAACAGATCCCAGCAGAAGCGTCTATAATGCAAAGTAAATGGGGCCTAAATGGAACCTTGTCGTACACAATAAGCGACAGTAGCAGGAAAAAAAGAAAAGTGATCATAAACAACCCACTCTAAGGCCTTGCAGTGAATGCCTGACTCAGTACTGTGATGCATCTTGGAACCTGACTGTAATTTGTGCAAAATGTTCAGGGACAAGTTGTGAGAAGGACGCTTTTTCCAGGGCCGTAACTAAAAGGGACAGTTTCAAGATTGGCAGGAAGTTATTCAGTACAGTCAGACCTAGGTTTGATTTTTGATTAAAGGTTGAGTGACGACATCCTTGAAGGAGGATGGGACATAACCATATATTATGGATAAAATACTGGGCCCAACTGTATCAAATACTTCCTTAAGAAGGCTGTGTGGAATTTTGTCCAGGAAACAAGCAGTGGGCTTCAAAGCTAACAAGACTCATTGAATTGGAGCGTTCTGGTTTTGTGTTGCCGCACAGAAGCATCATGTGTGGGGAAAAGGTTTATGGCTATGAACAAACTACATCTGAAGAAGGAATAAGTAGCCTCCCATACACACGCAGTTTTATGTGCAGGTTAGCTTTCATATGAGGACTGAAGTCTGATAGTGTAAACATAGAGTTGGACAATTTTGGTTATTGGCAGATGTGTTATTAGCTAGTGATATTAGATTATTATTAAATATAATTAAATATCCATATAAGCAGCCAAGCCCCAAAGAATGCAACTCTAGAAGAAAGATTCTGAGGGTGAAATTACTTGAGAGAGATACTGTCAGTCGGTGCTTACAGTAGATGTTGAAAACACTGGTTACCATAGCAACCTGGATGAATCTACAGTGTTTAACCATCAGACCACCCTCTCCACTACTGCTAAGATTCCGCAGAGCAAGACACCTAAACTAATCAGTCTGCCTGTCTGTCTGCAGCTGAGATCTCTCCATCAGACGCTGGGGGCTGATGGGACATTGAGTCCTCTGAATCTCTACACCTCGCCCTCTTTGCCGAATATCTCCTTGGGCCTCCCTGCCAACACACACATCACGGTGGGTCAACGCAACACACACACATTCACCTCCACAAAAACATGTAGGCGCACACAAATATATAGATATATATATCCATATAAGTAAAGACTATACATTTATACCCACATTCATTTACTCTCAGGAGGGTTTCTTCTTGGCCTTAAAGGCGTTTCTGTGGGCGTGATGAATAGGAGCAAGGCTGTCACATGACCCGCGGTTACCACTTGTTGTTGTCACTAGTGATTGTGTGGCGTTTACCTAAACTTGCCTGCGTGGTAACCATGGTAATGCCCCCTCTACAACCCCCCCCCCCACCCCCCCAGAATCTGTCTACTCAGCAAGAGGCAGAGCGTCAAGCCATCCAATCCCTGCGAGGGGGCGGAGCTCTAACAGGGAAGTTTCTCTCCACCTCCTCCCTACCTGCAGGTAAGCTTTACCATAGTTGGTTGAATTATTATTTTAAAGTATTACATGTTAGATATTCTGTATATAAATATGTATGTAAACAAAAGTGATACAATGTAATTCGTCTATATTGAGAAAACCTTTCCTCAGTTTTGAAATGTATTTGATTATTTCGCACTAGTAATGATTTAATAATGTTTCTTGGCAGGGGTGGGGCATGATGTGGAGACACCGCCCCCCAGCTCGCATTCTGCCCATTCCTCGTTATTGCAACATGTACTACTACTGGAGCAGGCCAGACAACAGACTGCTATGCTAGCTGGTACACACACATGCACAAATACACTGAAGTCCAGGCTTATATTCACAGTGTCCACCCATAGCATCCAATTTATTGTCTTTCTGCTGTGACGCTCCGCCCACTCAGTCCCCATGTACAGCCAGTCGCCACTGGTTACGGCAGAGAGAGGCGTGTCCGGCGGCATGCGGGCGGTCAACAAGCTGCCGCGCCATCGGCCATTGGCTCGGACCCAGAGTGCACCTCTGCCCCAGTCCCCCCAGGCCCTGCAGCAGCTGGTGGTCCAGCAGCAACACCAGCACTTCCTGGAGAAACACTACAAGGTACACACACACACACACACACACACGCTCACACACACCCATTTCACACACTAAACTTACCTCGTGTGTGTAGATACTATCGAAGGGGACAGAGCTTCCCAGGCCGCCACCCACCCACCCAGAGGAGACCGAGGAGGAGCTAACGGAGACCAATGACATGCAGGAGGATAACGGAGGGGCAAGCCTTCACAGGTGTGGCAACCAATCAGTCAGTATCAGTGTCCGATTCATCTCTATCGATATTTGTACACTCATTGTCGTTGTCTGACCAATCAGGCTTCAGACGGAGGGGTCAGACGACAGCACGCCCCCCTCTGAGCGACTTGCCGTGCACGTGAAGAGCGAGGAGGAGCACGGGGGCGTGCACGTGAAAGGGGAGAGTACCGAGAGCGAGCTGGACGAAGAGGAAGAGGAAGAAGACCTCGTCCAGCTGAGGGAGGGCGACGAAGAGGAGAGGGGCAGCTACGCGCAGGTTTGTGTGTGTGAACGCAATGTAAATGGTAAATGGACTGTACTTGTATAGCGCCTTTCTAGTCTTTCTGACTACTCAAAGCGCTTTTACACTACATCACATTCACACACTGATGGCAGGAGCTGACTGCCCATCAGTACAAATTAAACTAACCAGTCACACATCGAAGGCGCAGCTTTGGGAGCAGTTCAGAGTTCATTATCTTGCTCAAGGATACTTCGACACACTTCACACCGGGGGAAGCCGGGATTGAACCGCCAACCTTCCGATTGGTGGACGACCCGCTCTGCCACCAAGCCACAGCCGCCCGTCTCTCTGTAGAGACTGAACTCTTCAGCAGCTCCACGCTCCTCACATTCCCAACCAGGAGCCCTTGCACCCCAGGGGGTACGTGAAAGATTGTGGAGTAGCTCGACTAATTTAAAAAAAAATCGAAAATTGGGATTTGATCAAAAAAATATATCCACATATTTGTCTTTGTTGTTGTTGTTTGGAGAAAAGCAAGAACCCAATTAGGATTACAAATTGGTGTGATGCTAATCTTTAGAGAATTTATTGTCACAACATCTAGTAAAGTACCAGCTGCGACAGGCTGACTCCACAGTGCACACCTCCCACCAACCTGAGTCAGTTGTAACACATTCAAGCCATGCGCTGCCATTGGGAGTGCATGACAACTAGTTAGCAAGATAGCAGAGAAGTTGAAATAGTTAGCTAAAAGCAATGCTTTAAATAGTTGAATAAAAGGATAGGGGTAATTTTTTACTTAGGGCTGTCAAAATAAACGCCTTAATAACGCGTGAACGCAAATTCATTTTAACGGCACTAATTTTATTAACGCAGCGCGCATTTTCTGTTCGACCCATGGCCTAGCCCGTGGTTGGAGAAATCTGCAGCAGCCACAGACATAAAGGATGCAGCAGCAAACAGACGGTTTCCCCCACAGCGCCGGTCGACTCGATTCTGTTGAGCCCTGGTGCATCTGTGTGCATCTTCCATAATCACAAACATCCACACGGCATGATAGAAAACAGAACGCGGGTCAGTATATCGGGTGAAGGGGGCTTTTTGTTGCGTGCGCGATGCGCGAATACACTGCAAGCTCGCTCTCGCTCATATCCGAGGTAAATCATCAACACCATCTGCACTTCTGTGTTTTATTGAACTCTACATTACAGTCGACTAAAACGAATGCGCAGGTTGCTTTTCTGAACAAGAGTGCTCCCGAGTCCGTGTTTCTCACACCGGTCACGTGAATCTCGTCTCAGTTCGAGTGCAACCGAACTCAGAGCAGCTCCTCCAGGTAGTCTCGGGTTCGGTGCCCTGGTGCACTCCCAGGTCCACATGACAGCTTTTCACGCGAAGTGTGCCCTGTTCTGAACTAAACTGCCAGTGTAAAAACTGCCTTTATTTATATTCTTAAAATGAGAGAAATCACTGCTTATTCTGAATTTAGAAGTTTAGGCTTAAGAGCTGAACAAGTTCTTTAAAAAAACATCTCTGACCTTTGATCCATGTCTAGTCTTCATGCTCTGATGGTTTCACTAATAATAAACGTACATTTGCATAAAGCATGCATATTTGTACATACCATGTTGATTAGAGCATTCAAAGCTTGAAAAATATCAATTTAAGGTACATTTAGAACTGATAAAAATGTGCGATTAAGTTTCGATTAATTGCGAGTTAACTCATGACAATCATGCGATTAATTGCGATTAAATATTTTAATTGATTGACAGCCCTAGTTTAAACATTTAGCCAAAAGAAATGGATCAACTGTTGAAGTAATTACATGAAATGAAAGGATCAGTTGGCTGGAACACTGTAAACATAATGGATAAATAGTTGAAACATTTAGCTACAAATAATGGATTAACATCCACTTTTAAAATCAGTTGAAATGAGCACATTTAGAACATCATGGGTGGGATCGACGAAGTGGTGCTTGACCTCATCTAACAGGAATGTGGGCGCACATCAGACCAAAAAGGTTGAGAAGCACTGCCCTAAGGTCGCAGGTCAGCCTTGAGCTCGGGACATTTCGGCTACGCAGCCTCGTCCCACAGAGGGATGAATCACACAAACGCATCATGAGCCGACCTCCTGCGGATTCCGTCTCGCTGCGTTTGCTGCAGATGTTGTTGTGTGTTAGCTGTGTCTGACTCATCACAGCTAACTGTTGCCCTGTTACTCGAGTACAAACCTGAGATGGCTTCAGGTGTTTTTCACCCTTGCACGATTGTTTTCACACAGTGTGTTTGGGCATCACTCTTGAGCATTCTTTTTGGGTGTTTATCTTTTTATCGTGCTACTCCTCCCGAGAAATTACACATTGTGCTTCGGTGAGCTCGTTACATAACATGCCTGTTATCTGCTCTCAATGACAAGTGCAAGCGTTGAACTGACCACAATTCGACAAAGGGTGTTTTCCTGTCACAGAAAAGACCTAGTGTGATTAAATAGCTAGCTGATAAGCTGTCAAATGTCTAACAATGGGGGACTTTGACCAGTTGGTAATGTGGATGCAGTTTGAATAGTTGTATTATGTGCGGACCTGCTGATGCTCCATAATTAAACCAGAAGTTTACTTTTTAATGGCATTAACAACACAACACATATGATTCCTTTAGATGTGCAACATATCAACCTTCACAAAAATTGAGTAGAGCTGAATGCCAGGAGAAAACTTATGAACTACTCCACATAAACCCCTTTCCTATCTATTCTATCCTCTGCCATTTTCAACAGGTGATGCCACATCTGGGTCCTTTCACATTTCCATTGCACTGACCCCCTTACCCAGCCCATGTCTCCCTGCACATGCCTGTCTGCCTGCTAGTCACTGTCACCGGCAATGGACTGGTGACATTGCGGCTTTATGCAAATACAGTTTAAAATGATCTGATTTGATTGGCTGTGTGAAGACACAATCCAACTGGTTAACGCACAGATGCAGGGCCCAATCATGAAGCCGAAAATGTACAAACACAGATTTTCCCCTTCCGAATATGGATTATTCAGGACAGGACATGCAGTGAAGAAAATAAGTATTTGAACACCCTGCTATTTTGCAAGTTCTCCCACTTGGAAATCATGGAGGGGTCTGAAATTGTCATTGTAGGTGCATGTCCACTGTGAGAGACATAATCTAAAAAAGAAAATCCAGAAATCACAATATATGATTTTTTATCTATTTATTTGTATGATACACCTGCAAATAAGTATTTGCACACCTGAGAAAATCGATGTTAATATTTGGTACAGTAGCCTTTGTTTGCAGTTACAGAGGTCAAACGTTTCCTGTACTTTTTCACCAGGTTTGCACACACTGCAGGAGGGGTTTTGGTCCACTCCTCCACACAGATCTTCTCTAGATCAGTCAGGTTTCTGGCCTGTCGCTGAGAAACACGGAGTTTGAGCTCCCTCCAAAGATTCTCTATTGGGTTTAGGTCTGGAGACTGGCTAGGCCACGCCAGAACCTTGATATGCTTCTTACAGAGCCACTCCTTGGTTATCCTGGCTGTGTGCTTCGGGTCATTGTCATGTTGGAAGACCCAGCCTCGACCCATCTTCGACGCTCTGAGGGAAGGAGGTTGTAATCTCGCATTACATGGCCCCGGTCATCCTCTCCTTAATACAGTGCAGTCGCCTTGTCCCATGTGCAGAAAAACACCCCCCAAAGCATGATGCTACCACCCCCATGCTTCACAGTAGGGATGGTGTTCTTGGGATGGTACTCATCATTCTTCTTCCTCCAAACACATTTAGCGGAATTATGACCAAAAAGTTCTATTTTGGTCTCACCTGACCACATGACTTTCTCCCATGACTCCTCTGGATCATCCAAATGGTCTTTGGCAAACTTAAGACTGGCCTGGACACGTGCTGGTTTAAGCAGGGGAACCTTCCGTGCCATGCATGATTTCAAACCATGACGTCTTAGTGTATTACCAACAGGAACCTTGGACACGGTGGTCCCTGCTCTTTTCAGGTCACTGACCAGCTCCTCCCGTGTAGTTCTGGGCTGATTTCTCACCTTTCTTAGGATCATTGAGACCCCACGAGGGGAGATCTTGCACGGGGCCCCAGTCCGAGGGAGTGTTGTTTATGTTTAGCTTCTTCCATTTTCTAATGATTGCTCGAATAGTGGACCTTTTCTCACCAAGCTGCTTGGCAATTTCCCCGTAGCCCTTTCCAGCCTTATGGAGGTGTACAATTTTGTCTCTAGTGTCTTTGGACAGCTCTTTGGTCTTGGCCATGTTAGTAGTTGGATTCTTACTGATTGTATGGCGTGGACAGGTGTCTTTATGCAGCTAACAACCTAAAACAGGTGCATTAGCAGCTGTATCATACAAATAAATAGTTAAAAAAAATCATATATTGTGATTTCTGGTTTTTTATTTTTTTTTGTTTTTTAGATTATGCCTCTCAACAGTGGACATGCACCTACGATGACAATTTCAGACCCCTCCATGATTTCCAAGTGGGAGAACTTGCAAAATAGCCGGGTGTTCAAATACTTATTTTCCTCACTGTAGGATTGGCAGAGTAGATATGTATGCGGTGGCAGGAAAAAAAACACATTTCAGTTGGACTTTAAAGCTGCACTAATCATTATTTTTATATTAAATATGAATGAAAGGACTTTGTATAGTGTGAAGGTGGGTGTTCGTAGTGACAAACTGACAGAGAATTAACACCCATCTCTGCTGCCCCTCTCAGCTCTACAGAGCGTTTCAGCGACGTTACTGTTCTGGTCCGGTCTCACCGCTCTTATCACCCTCATTTCTAGCAGCAGCAGGAGGCAGTTTTCAGTGCAAATGCTCTTCTACAAACCCACTGTACACTACCAAACAGCAGACACACAAAGTTAGCAACCACCTGGTGAACATGGTGGAGCATTTAGCAGCTAAAGAGGCGGATATTTCACCGCTAGAAGGAGAATCAATATTGGACTTGGCCAGAAACACAATTCCAAATAAATGCTAATGCTGCTCCGTTTCTGCTGGATGTGTAATTAGGCATTGTGTTTACAGTTTGTCGCACACTCCCAATGCGGCCAAAAAAACAAACAAACAATCAATGCGGCTTTAAATATTATTGCAGTTTTCACAGTGTAAAATAATTCCATGCCATCTACAGTTTAGTTGACTGCACAGAGATTTGAACAACATTCCCATGTTTATGTCCGGTGATGCTTTCCCTCAGGTGTGTTGTGAGCAGAAAACATTGTAAATAAATGCCGTATATGATGTCGCGTATGTGCACGGTGGTGGTCAGCTGGTCATTGGCTGTAGTCTTTGCGGTGACATCTAACAGAAGACGTACGGGAACGCAGCAATCGGCCTTTGTCCATGCTAGCGTCCTTAATGTTGTCATGGTGTGTCGGGACGCTTGAAGAAGAAGAACACCAATTTTACACATCAAAGTCTGTTTACAGGTCTGGGGAGAGTGATACTGCAAGGGGGGCGGTGTCTGAGAAGTTGCCTTAAGTGATGTCAGTTGAGTCAGCCGTGGTTGGGGCCGAAGACTACAAGATGGAAGATTAAACAAATCTGGGGGGTGTGGAGTTAGAAAGAAGTGAGCTTACCAGACCTCTGCAGCCCGCTCGTCATCTCTCAGCCACAACTAGCATAACGCACCTGAATCTGTATAGTCGAGTGACGATGTATAGTCGAGCTGCATCGTGGGTAATTTAGGCAATACGGAAGACCAATGCATGGGATAAAAAAAGACGATGTCTACGATTAATTTTTTATTTTAAAAAAATGGCTCAAGTCCATCATGAGCCAGTGTTCTAAATCGATGGAGTACTCTTATATCAGCCGGTCACATGTTGTCTTGCCCACTTCAGTGCTTTTTTTTTCAATAATATTTTTTTTTCACACCCCTGGCCCATCTTCATTGGTGAAGCAGCTTTTGTTTGAGGGGAGGGTTGAATGGATCAGTCCACAATGTACGATCCCATTTAACTGGATGCATTTCTTTTACAAGCACACAGGTACAGGATGAGTCATCGGAAGAAAGCTTTGACATTTTACGGAAAACACTTCTGTATATATGTGCAATGATTGTTAGAGGGTAGGAAATGCATACTTACTACAAACAAACTGGAAAAAAGGCAAACCAGTGGGAAAACATGAGAGCCTCACCGCTGGGTGTCCAGTTGAACTTGAGCAGAGAGACTGACACGCACACACACACACACAATTGTTGACGCTGCAGTGACATCACCAGCTGGTGACTCAACCACCGGACCCATCGCTGCTGTGTGTGTTCCTCTATGTCTGTATATCTTTCTGTGTGTGTGTGTGTTTTAGTGTCCACCCACACATGATGAGTCACCCAGTTCGCAGCAGGGAGCACAGCAACACCCCCTATATATAGAGACTACAGAATACTTGTGACGGCAGGGCTCACACACACACACACATCTCGAAATCACACACACACACACACACACACACACACACAGGCTGTGGAGCTTGGTGATCAGTAACATTTCAGGACAGTCAGTCCAAGTGTCATGAAAACGAAACATGAATGTAACAGCTGTTGTCATCATCATAACAAGTGTAGTAGCAGCAGTTTTTATCAATCGAACGACCAGTCGATTAAATCAGTCAATAAAGCAAACATTGTGTTTGGCATGTTTTCATACAGACTTTTATGAAATTATACAGTATTTAGAATCATAGTAGTTTCAGTGTGGTGACAGGAGGGGCGTTGGTGAATGCATGTGTTTTACACACACACACACACACACACACACACACACTCTCTCTCTCTCTCTCTCTCTCTCTCTCTCCTCCATCTTTGCAGTGAATGGACTGATCTCTGATTCGTCCTTCTGCAGTGAATCATAAGTTTCCTCTTCCCATCAGGCCTTGCAGCAGCTGGGTGTGTTCCAGTCCTCGTTGCCCCACAGGCCCCTGGGAAGAGCGCAGTCCTCCCCTGCAGCCGCTGTCAATCCCATCAAACACCTCTTTACTACCGGTCAGTTCTTTTTATTTTTTGGTGCGTTGCATGTGTGTGAACATCTGGATTGTTATTGGATGAGAGTTTGACATCAGCGGCGTTCAGTCCACCTACTATAAGCCACCATGCGTGTTGCCTAGCAACAGGGAGCTGACTCTGTTGGCTGACGGCTCAGATGAACTAAGTGAACTGACTGAGATACCACAAATTCTTAAGTAGTGTTTTGTTTATTGTAGCTCATGTCCTAGTGTGTGAGTGTTTTTGAGCACGTTCAAATATGAACGTTTTGCTTCAGGTTTGCTGCGTTCATTTGCCGGTCATTGGATCCACCATAAAAGCCCTCCAGGAGTTCAGGGGACAGAACCTCTGGCTTTGATTAACATAAGCTTCATCACTTATGATTATTTTAGGGCTGCAGCTTTCGATTCTTTTTGTAATCGATTAATCTAGCACTTAATCGATCGATTAATCGATTAATCAGATAATTTTTTGTGTGTGTTTTTTAAACAATCAAAACAAATAATGCATAACGAAAATGATGTGGCTGTAAAATGATCAAGCATTTGGCTTTTATTTCTAAAAAACAGAGGTATTGATTCTAATGCCAACATTTGGCTCCAAACTAAGCCTATTTATTGCAATTTTTACCCATTTAGTGTTTATAAGCGCCAGTGCCAACAATTATATAACAATACAGTTAAGCCAACTGTAAGACATGTAAAACTATGAACACAAACTTTAATAGTGAAGGCCATTTGGCCCTAGTTTTGTCTTCTTAATACAACATTACAAAATAGGATTGCACCTTCTGCAAATTACCCACCTGAGAACAAAAATAAATGAATATAAAATATCAAGCCAAACTGGTACACTATATACAGGTACTAGACTTTTTCAGCTGTAATCTCAAAACAGACCATGTTGACCAGTTGCTTCATTGCAGTTTGGTACGGCAGAAATACAGACATTCATTTTCAATAGACCGCCGTTCGAAAAACACATCACACAACATCACGTCCCGGTGTATACAGGGAATGCATGCTGAAATTACTGTTGCGTGGCTACATAAAAGTTTAAGCATATGTGATGCATTGCCGCGATTGGTCTGACTGGCGCGTGAGAGAGAGACGAGGGTGCGCGTGTGTGTGTGTGCGCGTGTGTGTGTGCGCGTGTGTGTGTGTGTGTGTGTGTGTGTAGGGGTTCTTTTTTCACGCTATACTCTCTTGCATCAAAGCTAAACATCATATCTAGTCAAACCGTATCATGACATCGCTACAAGTATCTCGCGCTATGTTGTGCGGTCCGTGTGAATGAGATCGCTGCGCGTCGTAGGAATTTAACGAGGCTTCGAGGCAAGCGTTTTTGCCTCGAGGAATTTTTGTAATCGAGTAACTCGATGAATCGTTTCAGCCCTAGATTATTTGTCATCATTTATTTTGTGGTTTAAAGTATTTTATGCCTTTATTAGAGAGTGGAGAGTAGAGAGAGAACAGGAAAAGAGGGTAGAGAGATGGAGAACGACATGCAATAAAGGTCCCTGGCCGGACTTGAACCTGAGACGTTGCCATCATGCGGTCAGCGCTTTAAACCCCGTGTCTCTTGGGTCGTATTCACAAAACATCCTAAAGATAAAGTAGCTCCGAACTGGTCAGGTTAGGACAAACTCCAAAAAATAAGGGGCCTTAGTTTAGGACTGCTACGCGTTGTGTTCTTTTGAATCGTTCCCAAAGTCTTTCAGTGCCGAAAGTAGCCCCTAAGCCGGAGAGAAGTCCTTTTAAAAACAATATACTTTCTATGAAGGCGAGTTAAATAATAAAGGTCCAGTCGGCTCAGGAACAAATAAAAACCATCCAGTAACACCAGAGATAGTTTTCACAACTCTCTGCTAATTGGACGCAGAAAATATCGCTCCATGCTCCTGTAGATTGATGAATATTTAATTTCACATTAATTGACGCAGACCCCATCACCTGTCAGCCAATCACTGTAGACACAGTAAGTTCCTTCAAAAAACACGATGGCATCCATAGCAACAGAGTCAACCCCGCCCCTTCGGAGCTTAGGAGTCCTCTCTCGGTTCCTGAGTGAAAAGTTGCTCTCAGCAGCTTTTCGAAAAGTTCTTAAGAGGAAACTCTCTCGGTGCCATTTAGGAGGACTCGTGGGGATAATGTCCCGAGAACGGCCCAACATGAGCTAAACATTGTTAAAGTCAAAGAATATGATCACATTTAGCTGGCCAGGAAATGTGAATATAACTGGATAATAGGAACGTACTGTACAATTCAGCCTTTATAGTAAAATGAGTGTTTGCTGCCTTGTTTCAGTCTAAAAGTGGATTTTCAATCTACTTTGTCATCTACAGCCTTGTAAAGCTACACATACAATCAAAATCAAACTGTGTGTGTGTGTGTGTTTAGCTGCAACAGGTAGCCTGGCTACTAAGAAGGTATACTGTATAATAACCTCTGTACAGTCTGAGTCCTGTATACTTGTCGTGTAAACAGGGGCTTCAGACAAAGCATTTAAAATGTGTGTCATATCCCAGGGTCTTATAAAATATGTCCACTAGGAGTATTCAGGAGGAAATTCAATGTCCTGCATGTCTCACACATATTTCACTTGTAGCTACTGACATCTTGTGGTCCTTATTTGTTACTACAAATTACATTGTGGAGGCCCATTAACACATATTTGTTGCTTTACTGGGGTAATTGCTTTGGAAATTATGGTAATTTATCTCGCAAACCACGGTGTTCATGTTTTGTTGGTTTCTTTTTATTTATTTGTTTCTCTATTTTTTATTATTTTGTTTTTTTTTAACCCAGCCTCCATCTGGGCCCAGATTGTATTTGTTTAGACCCTCAGCTATTATTGGCTTTTATTTGAGAATGTACGGTACTCACAACTGTCTCTTTTTCTCTCCCTCTCGCTCTCTCCAGGGCTTGTATACGACAGTCTGATGTTGAAGCATCAGTGTGTGTGTGGCAACGCTCACATTCACCCAGAGCATGCTGGGAGAGTGCAAAGCATCTGGTCCAGACTGCAGGAGACGGGCCTGCTGGGTCGCTGTGAGGTATATAGACACACACACACACATACACACACACACACTTTGCAAACAGGACCTTTGTACTCACGGCAGAGCTACGCCCACAGTGCTGTAATGCCATGGTTGGTGCACACACTGCACCCTATCCCAGCATGCACAGCAATACACTGCTGACATTCACCTCCCAGAGAAGTGTCAAAGCCTTCATGGCTGCACAGCTGAGCTTGTTTTATCATCATCATTTACTGAAAATATCTGTTTCCATCACACATAAACACATCTTGTCCACACCTATACACCACAGTTTCATTTTCCATGTCATGTATACAAGCTTTAAACATTTTAGTTTTACAGTAGTTAGTTCATAACTAGCAATTACCAAATATCCATTCAGTTTTTTTTCCCTTATGAGCAAATGTAAAATGTGCAAACCCCTTACTCAGTCTCTCTCTCCGTCTGTGCGTGCGTGTGTGTGTGTGTGTGTGCGCGTGTCTGTGTGTGAGCAGAGGATTCGTGGGCGTAAAGCGTCTCTGGATGAGATCCAGTCTGTCCATTCAGAGTTCCACACTCTGCTGTATGGAACCAGTCCGCTGAATCGACACAAACTGGACCACAAGAAGCTGCTAGGTACCTGTCTGTCTGTCTGTCTGAGTGACCACCTCCCCATCTGTCTGTCATCAGAGATGTCAAAAGTATTCACATTCATTACTCAGGTAGAAGTATAAATACTTGGGTTTAAAAAGACTTCTGTAGAAGTTGAAGTTTTCAAAGTACTGGTTTCGAAAATACTTAAAGTATAAAAGTAATGTAAGGAAAGAAATGCCATTAAGGACAAAAGCTTAGGCCACAGGGGCCTACAGTGCACCACCCCACCTCCTCAAAAAACATTTTTATAAAAAAAACTTTCTAAATTATAATGTTATATTAAAATGTTAACGTTGAATCCTGTGGGATGCACTAGGCTACCTGTTTCAGCCACATATATGCCCATTGAAAATGAACGCATTTTAGTACAATGCAAATACATTAAAGAACCATAAGTGTGACGCACATCTTCGCTGTAACTTCTTTTGACTAACGACCCCAACACTGGCTGTTTGTCCCTGCTGGAGTGGGACGTGATTAGTGTCATGTGCAGGTGCGGTGGATCGCGTGCAAACCAATAGGGTGTCGGAATGGTATATGTTTATACTTCTCAACCAACCACAATCAGATTCACTCCATCCGGATGGCGCGATTTATCCGGATAGGTTTTTTATGTTTTGTTTTTTTATTTTGTTGACAAGCTGGAATGAATTGAATCCGTGAAAATGTAAGGAGTAGAAGAAAAAAGTATTGATACCCAAAATTTTTACTTAAGGGTGCTTCCACACCGGCCTCATTTAGTTCGGTTGAATCGTTCTAGAGTTCGTTTGCCCCGTTGGTGCGGTTCGTTGGGTCAGGTGTGAAAGCAGCAATCGTACTCGGGTGCGCACCAAAAGCGGAGCAAACAGACTCTGGAGCGGTTCGTTTGTGGTGAGAACGTGATCCAACCTCAAACCGACCCAACTGCAAAAAAATACTGATCATGTTTGGACTAAACCAGCTGCCGTAGTCACATTTTCGGAAGATGAGCATGTCAGAGTTAAGAAGAATTAATGCACGCCTCAGCTTGAAGTGACGAGCGATGCGCGCTCGCCGTTTGCATTAGAACGTTGTTTTCAAGCCTCATCCGGGCTTCATTATAGAAATGTATCGTCTGCATATTGTGGTGTATTCAAACAATGTAATATATTCTGGCCGGGGACAAAACCAGCCCGCAGTCGTCTCTCCATAGTTGTCTCTGTGATGTTTGCTGGCTTTTCCTCTTCTATTGGAATTTTGCCGCTTGTTAACATTGAAGTCTACAGTAGGGGAGTAAATTAGCGGCCCCTACCTTAACCTGAAGTCTGGCTACGATTTGCGGTATTCCACACACTGTGTTAAAGATGGAGAGAGGGAAAAACACAAGTTTGGCGGGATGCAGCCAAGTGCTCTATGATAACCAGTAGTAGAGAAGAATTCAGATCCTTTACTTAAGTAAAACTACCAATACATGAGTGTAAAAATAGTAACAATCCTGCATTTAAAAATCCTACTTATATAAAAGTAAAGAAGTATTGTTAGCAAAATGTACTTTAAGTATCAACAGTAAAAGCTCTGCAGTAAAATGTCTCGAGTGACTGATATATGATTATAAATGACATGATTAGATTGTTAATACTGATACATAAATGTTTAACACCACCCCCAAGCCCCTTCCTCCCTGGCAGAAGCCTTGACGTGACCTTGAAGAATAAATCTGTTATTCTGCTTCTCTGTAATGCATCCCTAATTTACACACTCTAGTCCGATTGGTTGTTTTCAGGTCCAATCAGCCAGAAGATGTATGCTGTTCTTCCCTGTGGAGGAATAGGGGTGAGGCCAATCTCTCTACTTGCCTGTCTGTCCATACGTGGGTGTTTTAGCCCCGCTTTGAGCTCTGTGCTGCCCCCTGCAGGTGGACAGTGACACTGTGTGGAACGAGATGCACTCGTCGGCGGCAGTCCGCATGGCGGTCGGCTCAGTCATCGAGCTGGCCTTCAAAGTGGCGGCAGGGGAGCTGAAGGTAACACACACACACACACGGAAATACTAACAAGTGTGCACAGTTTTCTGAAAGTAAACTTCAAACGCTTCACTCGGTGTCTGTTTTTGTACCAGAATGGCTTTGCAGTGGTGCGTCCACCAGGTCACCATGCTGAGGAATCCACTGCCATGTCAGTACAGCCACAAGATTATTGTCACAAAATGTTTCACTACGTCACATTTTGGTGATGACTAACAGCTTGTGCCACTTTTTCTGCGTACGTATATGTGTGTCCTGCATGTGTGCGTGTGTGTGTGTGTGTGTGTGTGTGTGAGAACAGGGGTTTTTGTTTCTTTAATTCAGTAGCCATCACTGCCAAGCTGCTGCAACAGAAACTGGGAGTGGGCAAGATCCTCATTGTGGATTGGGTGAGTAGCACACACACACACACCCACACACACACACACACACAGTCTTTCAACAGTCATCTGTCGCAGGGACAGGATGTAACATTTTTGTTTACTTCTTTTAAGGCTTAAAAGCATTAATTATTCATAGACACTTGTTATTTTGGCCAGGTCTGTGTGATACATTTGCATCTTGTTTGTGCACAAAGATTAAATTTAACACCACAACATTTCTTTTAATTTAACCTTTAGATTTAGGAAGGTAAAAATCAATCTTAGTCCACACAGCCTGACAATATCAGTCAGCGTTTTCCATCTCTGTGTTAAAGCTTTCTGATGTTTACATCAAGGGAAAGACGGCATGATTGCTTTAAATGGGAATACTCTGGATGTCTTGTGCATCATTTATGTACACATTTCCCCAAAGATCAGCCTGACTCATTTGGTATCTGTGATCTCTTTGAGCTCTCCACTAAAATGAAAAGTGAAGTTCTGTGGATTTAAACAACATTTGGCTGCACAGCATGAGTTTGTAATGACTGACCTACCTGCAGGATTGGAGACAAAGGTTGAAGACTGCATTTATTCACTGCTGTTGTAAAACTACACTTCACATTGAAAGCCAGTTATTCTGACCAGGCTTTTATGCATGCAAATCTGGATCAAATGTTGACCAAACACATTGTGTTCAGACCGTCTGCATCATAACATCCCGTTAAACTTGTGTCTGATGCCGCTGTGACCTGTCACTGCAGGACATTCACCATGGCAACGGCACCCAGCAGGCCTTCTACAGTGACCCCAACGTCCTCTACATCTCCCTCCATCGCTACGATGATGGAAACTTCTTTCCTGGCAGTGGAGCTCCTGAGGAGGTACACACACACACACACACACACACACACACACTCACACAAGCAAAGTAGAGGTGAGAATTTAGAAATAGTTGAAGCAGTGTCACATGTCCCATGTTCTGCAAATGATCTAACGACAACGCTAGTGTTTCCTCTCATCATGGTACACCCACTGGAAACACTGACTGTGATTCACACACTTCAGGGACACACTCTCTCTGACCGTTAGCTATATGGTGCCCCCCCCCCAGCTGCATTGCTGCCACCCTCTGTCGAACAGAGGACTAGCGTGAACATTTGGTGGACGTTTGCTTTCTTTGACTGCTGCTTCAGCCTCTTCCGGCGATGAGCCTCCTCTGCTAGTACAACAAGAGTCACAAACAAAACGGAGACCTGCTCATCGAAACATTGCACTGTAGCGATCAAACACTATGGGGCTTGTGATTGTTTACCCGGGTGGGTTTACAAGCACTGAGGGCTTCTGCTTACACACCAGCAATGTTGTTGTCTAGCTTGGTGCACGAAGCTTTGACCCCAACTATAGAAGGCTGTTACATTTACTCAACAAGTGAATAAGAAAAGCAAACGCACACCGCCAAGTTTCCAAGTGATTAGTTGGTCATTTGAATCTACAAATATTGGTAGTTCTTTAGTGTTTGTTCATTATTTTATGAACTTGCACACGCACGGCCACACACAGGTTTCACCAAAGACACACAGTAAAAACAACTCTCTGTCTCCCTCTCTGCAGGTGGGATCAGGTGCAGGTGTTGGTTTTAATGTGAACATAGCGTGGACTGGAGGAGTAGAGCCGCCTATGGGTGATGTGGAATACCTCACTGCTTTTAGGTAAACATTATTATTATTATTATTGTTGGATACTTATCTTTTAAATCTATATAATTTAAATGGTGACATTATTACCAGGGTCGACGCTGTACTCTACACAAACGATGCACCTCTGCATCACTGTGCCGTCCAGCTGTCCCTCAGGCTATCTAGCCGCTGACAGAGAAAAGCAGGCAAGCGTCGCATAAGAACGCACCAGCAGAGCGTCAAATACTTTTTAAAGTTCTGAGCGATTCCCTAGCAACTGTTCTGCTTGTTCAACAGGTATTTGATAAATATATCATACTGTCTCCCTTTTGTTGCACTTATAAATGTTGTACAGCTTTGAGACAGTGGCACTGAAGAAAAGACAAGAGGCAGAGCTGGAGGTAGCAGAGCTTAAGATGTTGAGGTTCTCTTTGGGAGTGACGAGGATGGACAGGATCAGGAACGAGTACATCAGAGGGGCCAGATTGAGGTGGTTTGGACATGTTCAGAGGAGAGACTGTGAATATATTGGTAGAAGGATGCTGAGGTTGGAGCTGCCAGGCAGGAGCTCTAGAGGAAGACCAAAGAGGAGATTTATGGATGTACTGAGAGAAGTTAATTGGTGTGAGTGAAGAGGATGCAGAGGACAGGGTTAGATGGAGGCACATGATTCGCTGTGGCGACCCCTGAAAGGGAGCAGCCGAAAGGAAAAGAAGAAGAAGAAGAAGTCGTCATTGACTCCAATAAAATATATCCCTAAGTCTGTTTCATTCCCTCTGTTGTGGGCGCTGCTCTGAAGTTTCACCGCAGCCCACTCTGTGTGTGGAGTGTGGAGGAGCTCTGGACAGTTAATTTATACCTGTATATAGCTTATTTATAACTAGTTAACTTACTGTTTATAATTTAAATAACTGTAATAAAAAAATCACAGACACGTGAAAACAAACGCGCAAACATCAACCTCATATGATTATAATGTAGGCTATGGCGACTGCGGTCTATATGACCGCGGTGGCGGTCAGACGTATAAATGCTAAGAAATCTTGTGTGTTTTATTTTAGTATCTTCTAGGCCTCAGAAAACATCAACAACACATACTTAGGAAAAGGCGAAGGCTGAAAGGCTTGTAAATTGTATTTAAACAGAGTTATTTACATTATAAAAACCCAAACGGTCTGTCAGACCGTCTTGGCGGTTCTAGTGTTAAGGAAACAACATGCGTTAAAATGTCGTGTGTGTGTGTGTGTAGGAGTGTGGTGATGCCCATCGCCCAGCAGTTTAGTCCAGATGTGGTTCTGGTGTCTGCGGGCTTCGACGCAGTGGAGGGTCATCAGTCTCCTCTGGGAGGATACAATGTCTCCGCCAAGTGTGAGTGCTAGAGTGGCTTCCACGGTGACCAGAGCGAGAAAATACTTTTGAACTCTATCTCAAAGACATGATTGCCAAATGGTTTTAATGAGTGTTTCTCGACTGTGATTGGTGTGTTTTGGCAGGTTTCGGTCAGCTAACGCAGCTGCTGATGGCTCTGGCGGGTGGGCGCGTGGTTATGGCACTGGAGGGCGGTCATGACCTCACCGCCATCTGTGACGCATCCGAGGCCTGCGTCTCCGCGCTTCTGGGAGACCCGGTGAGAGAGAGAGTCAGAATATCATCGATAAATATTCATGTTTTAATTTCAAACATGAACCATGCTAGCCTTTTTCAACCTGGAGGTGCTAGCCACCATCTCTGTGAACAATACGGAAATATTACACTGCCTGTAAGACAAGTACTGCAGTCTTCAGTAAGCTTTGTACTTAGTCACCTCAAATCACCACAAACAAGCAGCTAATATAACTGCTCAGTGCAACACTATTGTCCATTTGAATGTTAAAGGAACAGCGACAGTTTTGGAAATATGCTTGTTTGCTTTCTTTTCCAAATTAGATGAGAAGATTGATACCACTCTCAAGTCTGTGTGTTAAGTACAGAGAAGGAGTAAGGACTTGGCTAGCTTAGCTTAGCATAAAGACTGGAAACAGGGGCAAACAGCTAGCTCGGTTCTGTCCAAAGTGGGAAAAATATGCCTACCAACGCCTCCAAAGCTCACTAGTTACATGTTGTTTAACTCGTACTTGAACTGAAACAAAAAATCGACAACTTTTCGTTTTAGAGGGAGTTATGTGCTGGAAGCGTTTCTTAGCAAACCGCAGCTAGGCGCTAAGCGCAGCATCCCAGAGTTTTGGCATCATAGCAAGGATT
>WNGW01000003.1:190240-207006 GCA_011952105.1 Coreoperca whiteheadi | reverse complement strand
TTTAAACACAGCAGATCAACACATGCAGATAAGGGAAAGAAGCCTCCAGTCAGCGGTATTATGGTCCTGGGATAGTGATAAGCATTGTGTTTGCTGGATGTATTTTAAGCTCTCGAACATAAAATGACAGAACTTGATGACGTGCATTTCTGTTAACACACGTTCCTTTTCTCTCTCAGTGTGACTCTTTGTTTCAGTGGCCTCAGGAGAAGCCATGTCCAAAGGCTTGGGCCTCACTGGAGCGAGTAATAGAGATCCAGAGTAAGAAACACACACACACACAAACACACACACACACACACACTGTACAGGAAATATACACAATGATGAGAAGTTAAAACATGTCTTGAACCTCAGTCCACGTGTATCTCTCTCTTTCTTTCTGTCCCTGCAGGTAAACACTGGTCTTGTCTCCAGAGTTCGTCTCAGACGAGCGGCCACTCGCTATTGGATGGCCCCCTGGGGACTCAGGGCCAATCGGAGGACGAGGCAGAAACAGTCAACGCCATGGCCTCCCTTAGTGTTGATGTTGAGCAGCCAGGCTCCGTTCCTGACAACACAGAAACCAGCAGGTCAGCTGTGCTCTGGGATAGCTTCACAACTTTGTTAGGGGACTGGGAACCGGCAGTACACAGAGTACAGGCATACCGTAGAAGCCCGTGCATGTGTCAGTCAGCCCACACATAGCGTCCAAAGGACTGATGTTAGTGGTTCTTCCACTATCAGCAGCATTAATGGCGATCTGCCGTAACAACAATTAGCTTGTTTATTGCTATTGGGCCATAGCAAAATGGAATTAAAATAAAGCAAGGACACATTGTAACTTGTACAAATACACATCGTATAGCCTGATGCTTTTCAGTTTTTATTCACCAAAATACATTGTCTTTAAAATAAAATAATATTATATGAAAGGGTATAATTGCAAGAAAGATATTCATGATGATATTATAAAATGTGTGTGCACCATCAGCTGGTGAGCTCCCCTCACATGATTTCTGATGCCTCTTGTACTCGATCATGAGTGGGTGCAGCTACTTTTGCTATATATTTGCGTTTTCATATATATACAGAGGTGGGTAGAGTAGCCTAAAATTGTACTCAAGTAAGAGTAGCATTACTTCAAAATAATTTTACTTAAGTAGAAGTAAAAAGTCTTACTTGAGTCATTAAAAAAATGACTTAAGAGTAAAAAAGTATTTGGTGAAAAAGTACTGAGTAACTGTTTGATCGTGATTTATTTTATTTTTTTTAAACAATTTAATCAGACAGACAAAAATACCATCTTGACTATTCATAATTTGCGATAGTTGGTAGCTAACGTTAATTCATTCATCCATAGAAAACCTATTGTGGTCTGCTTAGCGTATGGCACCATCTAATGAAATGTTTAACACTAAAAGGGTCTATATATATATATATATTTTTTAAGACTGGAATTCTGTAAACTAACAAGACTAACATTTGCCTAACCACAGCAAAAATACATTTAGATTAAACTTACCGCCACATGATTCCTCAGGTTTGACGTTGAGTTTTTTAATGCCGACATGTTTTGGTTGACACAGAAGACACCGCATAATATAGCTGTTGTTTTGCACTCTGTTTAAACGAAACATGCTTTTTATTTTCGGCCAGAACACTGGAGACAGTTGCCTCTGCCATTTTTCATGTATTTTCATTCCCTGAGAGTTTGTGAGATTGGTGAAATGGAGTCATGTGGTAGATGTACTGACGGCGTCTCTCTGGCAAAAATAAAGCAGAGAAAAAGTTAAAAGTTGAGTGTAGCCCAATGTAGCCGAGTCAGAGTACCGTTTCTTCTTCACAAATCTACTGAAGTACAAGTAAAAAGTATGGTGCAGTAAAACAACTCTTAGAAGTACATACTTTTCAGTATATGTGTATATATATATATTTATACGAAAACTCAAAGTCTTTAACAAATAAATGCATCATAAATAATATTAATTTTATGTCCGTCGACAGTGAATATAGATATCTATATACATTCACAAGCAAAAATAGACCTGGGGCATACAGTTAGCAGAGTGACAGAACACTGTCACCATCTTCTTTAATGCTTACATACAGTATTACCATGGTTTGTAGTAAATCTCATCTTTATAACCAAACCACTTCACCCTACCAAATTCAATTCCTTTCTCCTCCAGAGTGTAGCCAACACCATTGCTTTCAGCAGTGCTTGTTGCTTCTGTAAATAGTCATGGCTTACACAGTTAATCTCATAATATTGCAGACATTAAAAATTATACTGGTACGACTATGATATCATATTTTTGGTGTGCATAAATATCTGCATCCATGGAAAGACAATTTCTAAATGTTCCCCAATTTTCCAAGTTGCATTTAATTGTTCTTACTACCAAAGAATTATGATTTGGATCCATAATGTTATGTCAAGATATTTTAATTTAAGCCTTGATGAGAATGTCAAAATTAGGGGCTTTTGGTTTTGGGAGGGGAAAAAAAACATACTTTTTGTCTTGCCAATATTCAAACTAAGACATCACTGATCAAGCCAGTGAGTGATCCTTTCCAGGGCAATTAGCTTTAGAGCAGCTAGCCCAGCTATTTTTTCATTTCATCTGCATACCGTTGCAATTCTATAAGGTGTCGCTGTTGTGGGAGGTCATTATTACATAGATTAACAGTAGGGGCACTATGTAACTTTAGCTTAACAGTGGCCACTGTGGCTTAAAGTGACAATGTTTTTGTAACAGTAGCACAAGTGGAGCAGAGTCAATGTCAGTGAACTGACACAGTGTATTAAAGCAAGACGAACTTTTGAGAGAAAGAATAACACGTTATTCCTCTTACTGTGTCATCTTAGGTAAATACGAAGACCTCCATGCCAGTGCTTTAGATGGCAAATCCAATTTAACATAATTTGTTGCGTCACAAGGTATAATATATTTGTAATGTGCATATTTGGACAAGTTAATTTAAACGTTTTATTTTGAACTGCCTGCAGGTCCACAGAGGAACCAATGGAAGAAGAGCCTGTATTGTAGGAGGAGCTTAAACAAGAACCACACAAAAACTCCACATTCACTCCTTCTGGCACCTCCTCTTCCTCTTCCTCCGCAGAGTGTGTGTAGGTACACACACACACACACACACACACACAGAGTGGAATTGTGCCGTTGTGGAAGACTCCGATTGGCTGAGGAGAACATTATGGAGGCAGGAGAAGGCGGGGCCCGTGACAAACATGGAGACATCTCTTTTCTATTGGTTCATCAGCCCAAGGAGGAGCAGACGACTTGTTAGCATCTCCATGGAAACCAGAGGAGAGGGTCAGCAAGAAGACACGCCTTGTGACCTGTATACTTGACCACCTGTACACAGCACCACTGAATATTTTCCTTTCACCTCCAAGTTACCCTTCTGCCTTTCTGTTTTCTCCCTACTCTTCTTTTTCCACAGCGGGACGATGACTATGGAAAACCTGAATTTGAATCTCGTCAAAATGTCAGACACCAAGTGGACGACTTGTCTTCTTGTCTGTCTGTCTGTCAGAGAGACAGGCCGACCGAACATGGGGTTGGCTGGCGGAGGAGGAATAACCCGTTTTAAAATGAGCAGAGGAGGAGGATGAACTAGGTGCCTTTTTTTAAAAACAAACCGTCCAATCAGAAACCACAAAACACCACCGCCGCAGCACCTCAGCAAACTAACCAGCCAATCAGGACTGAAGAAACACACTGATGCACACACACATACTGTTGTTGTTTCACTCAGTTCATTTTTGAGTCCTTGTTTTCGTCATCTGGATGCCTTAATTTGTTCTTATCTCACTATTTAGCAACCTTGAGAGAGACGCCGAGAGAGAGAATTAGGAGAGTTGATATAAATATATATTCAGAAATGTATTAAAACTGCTAAGAATTGTATTTTCTTTCAAATCTTAAAATATTCATGCCAGGTATTCGCAACAGAAAGAATTTTTTTTTTTATTTTGAGGGAAGAAAAGCCTCTAAAGCCATCATTACACACTAGAAATCTCCATTAAAAATCTCTATTGAATATTAATGTAACGTTACTAATAATATTCAATCAGACTTTTATGGGATCTGGTGAAAGTGTCTCAGGATCAGGCCTGTTTTAGCAGTGTTCATTGTTTGAAAATGTAATTAATGAAACTGCATCACTTCAGACCACCACCTCTTGGTCACACGTCTCTCTCTCCTTCACTAATTTTGGTTGAGAGTCATGTGACCTGAGCCCCGTCCCTTCTTCTCTAAAGGGGATTGTGGGATTGTGGTTTGTTTTTGAAACAGCACGACGACCCCCCCCTCCCTCTTTTTTCTTTTTTTTTTGTTTGTTTGTTTGGTGTAAATACTGTCTCCTTTCCTGTTGCCCACGGTTATGTCACAGCAGACACAGCAGTGATCACTTTTCTATATCTGTACATACATATATGTATAAAAACACAAAATACTTTCTCTTTTTGTATAAAAAAGAAAAAACAATATTCTATATAAATATATATATGTAAAACAGTGTTTTATCCAATCAGATTGGATTTATGAATATATTCTATTTGGAGATTTGATGTTTTAAAGGTTTGGCAGTTTGACAGAAGTAAGCACACGGTCTGATGTCATCAGACCATTGTTTGTTTGTTTACAGATGTTGAGGATGGTTGGATATTGTTGTCTTAGTGGTTGTTGTTGTTGTTGGAGGTGAACAGCGAGCTCCAGTTCCTCTGGCAGGACCAGGCAAGCAGCGCTGCCCTCCACAGGCAAACGACAGCAACTACAGAAAAGGGGATACTAAGGTCAGAGGTCATGATGGGTAAATAGGTTGGTCCAGTGATGATGTCTTTTTGTAGTCCAACAGGGCGTTAGCTAGCCCCTCCATGGCTTATGATATTCTCAGCACTCTGACATTTTAGTTACTCCAAAAATTTGTTACAGCAACAATGTTGAAAATGCGAACTCACCAGGTGGTCAGTAATCTTCTTAGTGACTTATACGATGCCAGGCAGTTGTAAAGTAAAAAAAAAAGAAAAAGACTTACCCTGACCATGATGGGTTATCAGTCAGTCAGTCATTTTCTACCGCTTGTTCCCGTTGGGGGTCGCGGGTGACTGGAGCCTATCCCAGTAACTTCAGGCCTTAGGTGGGGTACACCCTGGACAGTGGCCCATGATGGGTTGCTTCCATTAAACTTCATACAAACCCATATAAAATCAAAGATGACGCAGCAAGTCGTAGTTTGTTCAGGATGCCACCAGTGGAAGCAAACTGTCCGGCTTTAGGGCGCCGAGTCGATGGAGGTCCAAGAGAAGTAAGGGAACGGTACGACGCTAGCGTTCGTTCGTTCGTGCCTTCTGAACCATATGTATTACTAATATTTTGTTGTAAATCCATCGGAATAGAAGAAAATAAAAAATAAGATAAGAGTCTTGACTTAAGGCCATTTTCAATTCAACTCCCTTTCAAAAATATTTTGGTACCAGCTACCATAACGACATTATGTGCTCCGTGGAAAAGAGTTAGTCAGCAAGCACGGCAGCTGCTACTACAGTTGGGGGGGGTCCGCAAAGGAAATACCTCAAGAGTCTTGGCTATTTCGTCACAGTTGAGGAGGGAGCCACAGAATTTGACTAAACTTACCTTTTAACTCTGAGGAGACACAGACAAGCTAGTTCTGAGCGGCAAAACCATTTGTTCCATCGTGTGTATTGTTTGGAAAATCGGTACAGTGTATAATGCAAAAGTAAAAAGAGTTTAACTCGGAGGAGAAGACCTGTCTTGGTCAGGGCACATCGGGTCTTTTTGTATCTTAGTTTGGGCTAACGATTTTATTTTCTATTCTGTCATTTATCCCACATTGATATCTTACCATCCGGTGAGTTAATATTTTCAACCCTTTTGCTGTAACAAATTTTATGATGCACTTAGCGACCCCGTACAGAGTATGCTGTTCCTGAATCAGGGCTAATGAACCACTTGGTGATTGAAATGGTGATTCAGGAGCGTGTTTCTTTTTAAAAAAATTTTTTTATATGAAATAATCTTCATAAGGCAGCATTACTCACACCAGGTCAAAAGGATAAATCAATTTTTGCCACATCTAACAATTGGCTAACCTTTGCAAAAATGAACTCGAGGTCTTGTTGCTCTGGTGCCATTTACTGTAAACTCAAATCTTTAGCTTCACGCTTACGCTACTCCAACCAATTAAAAAAAAACATGTAAAAAAACTACAGTTGAGTTGGCAGTTCTATTACAAAGTATCCATTAATTGAAAACTCTACTAGTGCGTTACAGCTTGAAAAAGGACTGTTCTGACAAGTGATGTTACAATTCTCCAACTGCAGTTAAACTTTAGCTATTTGTTAGCCACGTCGTTTATCACGATTCCTAAAAGCTTTAAAATGGATGAATGGGCATGGCTCAAACATGCTAACTATAGTAAGGTTGTGTGTTCACTAGGCTCCGTTTTCTGAGCGCCAGTTTATCGCTCTTGTTTTTCCCCAGTGGTTTTCAAGCCCTTCAGACCACCTCCAACCTCCAGCTCCTGTTTTCGAGCGTTTAAAGCCGCTTCTCTGCTCATTCAAGATGCCCAGTGGATGCAAAGCTTCAGAACTGGACCATTCTGTTATCCACACATATAGAAACTCAACTCAGAAACACTATTGAGTCACTCAGTAAGCTGACTCTGCGGGACACTATCTTCAACCTCACTAAACGCCATTTCCCAGGACCCTCTGTGGTGCAGCGAGTGTTGTAGCTGACGCTGCTACCTCGGGCCCTCGTCTGTTCAAAGCAATATAACACTGACTGGGACAGAGAGAGAAAGAGAACCATGTCCAGCTTTAGCGTTGCCATGGTAATACAGCAGACCGCATCACAGCTTACATCATTCGTGGAGCTCCCCCTAGCTTTTACACGTGGTTGAGTGCTGCTTGTTTGTATAATCTGTCAGCTGGAATGGACAGAGTATTGACTGAACAACAGATTGATTGGTTGATTTATTGAGCTGTGTTTCCAGGCAGTTCAGTGTAGTCTTTTTGTACTGCTGTAAACACTAAGGCCATTTTGTCCATTATACCAGTAGTCGGTAATAGCAGCGCCTTTTATTTTGGGGGGGGGGTAGAGGTGGAGAGATTGTTAACTCAAGTCTAAGACAGACAAGAATTAGCCACCAAACACGGTAGTGTATGATGGTGTTGACTTCTGAGCTCGACTGGAGTTCATGCGAGCACAAAGGAACAAAGCAAACACGCAAGTGGCAACTACCACAACTGAGAAGCCTGTCAGTTAAGCAAATAATACCCCGCTTAAAAATGCCTTAATATTTTCTCAACTGTTTTTGAAAATTACCACCACTAAGTAACAAATTCAGATTGCCTGTTGAATAATTTTGTATTTTCCCTGTCACTGGGGCATCTAGTGGCCATTAGAGGAACTGCAACTTAAAATATATTGTTTTCAACATGAAGTGTTAATTCTGGTTTATTTACAACTCGGGCCTTATTTTTTGTAGTTTTGGCCTTCCTTCCCATAAGTAGTGAGAACAATGTACTCATCAAGTTAATCTGGGAATGCAATAACTTTAATAAAAATATACTACATAAAATATACGCCAAAAATACAAAAATAAGACCCAAATTGTAAGAAATGTCGGGGGTGGTTGCTGCTTGGCCAGGTACTGCTGCCAGAGGGCACACATAAGCACAGATTGCGTTCAGAGGCGCCGCTATGGCTGTCTGGGCTCTGGTCCTGAGTCCTAATGAGAAGAAGGGCACCCCGAGAACCTGCGCCGCCAGAGTTTCTCTCCTGTACATTTAAAACAATACAACATTAATAGTGCTGGCAGAGTCTGATGGTTGGTGTCATCAGGGTGATCAAACCTCCCCCATCCAGAGGCTACACAGCTTTACTGTTGCTACCACCCACACACACACTAAGGTGAAACGCACACTTTCACACACAGACTATTTTGCTACATGAGTTAATACTGTATATTTCTTGATATGTTTGATACTGTGGTGTAAATGTAGTGTCCTGCTATGATGCGGCGTGTGGGGGGAGGGGTATTTTTGGCCTTTTGGGGGGGACAGCGGAGGTTCGGTATCAGTGTGACTGTCACTTCTCTCTCTCTTATACCTCCTTGTGTTTTTGAGGGGAGACTTCCTCTCTGTTACCTTTCTCTTGTCCGACTCGTGACTGAAAAATTGGAATACGCTGTTTTGTTGGAACTGATCACAAGCACATTCCTGAGTATTCTCTGTCTGTGCTGTCGTTTTCTCCAGATTCTTTCTTGTTGCGACAACACGTGTCTAGTTCTTGCCAACTCACATGTATATAAAGTGCATATATGTGTACACATGTGCAATACACGCTATTCGAGCAATCTATTACTGTGACTATTATTGATGACGATGATACTTGTCCCTTTTCAAAGTTTCAGCCCGTTTTTTCTTCTTGTCCTGATTTCCTGTTGATGAGTTGTGTTGCAGGAGTTTAAAAAGGGAAGGTGGCTTTTGTGATTCTTCTTCTGTGATTCTTTAATTTCAGGGGTTTGTGGACATTTTAATGAAGGCCTTTTTTATTACTCAGTGTAATGTTGTGACATTGATCCTAATTATCTGTTTCTATGTTTTTTTTGTTTTTTTTTTAAGTGGGCCTGTTGTTAAACTTGTCTGGAAACTCAATAAAGCAATTCACTGACTGCCTGTTGCATTTCCCAATAGGCCTACTCGTATACCCATAACATATATATATATATATATGTGTGTATGTATACACATTTACATTTAGTCATTTAGCAGACGCTTTTGTCTAAAGGGATTTACATACATAGTGGCAAGAAAAAGTATGTGAACCTTTTGGAATTTCACAGTTTTCTGAATACATTTATCATAAAATGTGATCTGATCTTCATCTAAGTCAAGCGTATTGACAAACATAATATGTCTAAAAATAATTACACAAAGAAATTCAGATTTTTCATTCTCATTCAATATTCAAAATGGCAGTGGAAAAAGTAAGTCAACCCTTAGAATTAATAACTGGTTGAACCCCCCAGGCAGCAATAACCTCAACCAGGCGCTTCCTGTAGCTGTTGATCAGACCTGTACATCGTTGAGAAGGAATTTTAGTCCATTCTTCCTAGCAGAACTGCTTTAGCTCTGTCATATTCTTTGGATGTCTCCTGTGTATGGCCCTCTATTTGCAATTTCAAAATCTGAATTTGAATATATTTTTTTCAGTGTTCACAAATTCAGATCTGAAAATTCAAGTTTCAGAATTTCAAAATAAGAAATTCAGGTTGCTCAGATTTAAGTTGAAAACAGCAACATCCGGGCTACCCAGCCAGGACCGGATAAGCAATCGAGCCTGAACAGCAATCGAACCGATTTCTGGCCTATCAGCGCGCTGTCTGGGAGTCAGGCACGAAGGTTGAAACCAGCAATGGCTGCCAATGAGAACGACGGGGCTCCGGTAAGTCGTCCAGTTTGTGCTTTTTATGTACCATTAAACTCAGGGCTTGACAGAAGCACTGGCCCGGTGGCTGATGAGTATGTTTGGAATCCCGAACTATAGTTTGGAACCCCAAACTGTCATATACTATGAGATAAAGAGGAAAACGCGCCTAGCGTTGACTTTGGCTATTTGCTGGAGGTGTGGTAATTAAAGTTACTTTCCGCGTTGTGCGGACGTGTAACGTTACCGGTTATGCTAACAAACATGCTAGGGTAACTTAGCCAACAAGTGACACAGAATTAGTGTATACCTAACGTTAGCTAGCCAGAATGACTGCAATGTTATTTTAGCAAGGAAAACTGAGTGATGTAGCCTTTGACTTGTTGCCAGCAGGCTCCACAGTTAGCTTCAAGAGTGCAAATATACAACAGACTACAGTAAGGAGCAATCTAAATCTATACAATGCTAAAGACAGGTTACCAATGTGGATGATAAAAATGGTAGATATGTTTGTACGGTGTCCAATCTGATGTAGTTAGTATAGGAGTTCAAGAGTGCCTGGTTAACACAGCATGTTCGTGATTATGTCCGTGATATTTCCTTTAATGACCCATTAATGCACATTGTGTCCCGTGAGTCAGTTGTGAGGAGTGGAGCTGTGATGATTAAACTCCAGTAAGAAATGCTATAATAGGGCCAGTGCCAAGGATGGCCCAGAGGCCAGTACAACATGACTGTCAAGCCCTGAAACTGCATTTAAATTCTTGGGAGATTAATAAGGGTTATGTTCATTAATGCACCTGATTTGCTCTTGGCACTTTTCCTTGAAGAGAAGTTAGAAAGGGATAGTCAAAGTAATGCAGCTAGTGTGTTGTGTAAACTAGCTAAACATGTATGTTAACAGCAAGGAGCGTCTGGTTGTTGAGATGAACAGTTTGTTTAGGTCAGTGGTTCTCAACTTTTTGGCAACTGAGCCCTTAAAATGAAGCGATGCCCACATGTTACAGGGATGAACAGTTATGCAAATGCAGTTCAACCAAATAATGCTTTTCTGTTTTCTGGAAAAATCTTTAATGAATGAATCAGAGGAGGCTGAAAATAAGATAGCAGCATCCTTTCTAAGGAATGAATGTTTCTTCAACATGAACTGTTGGTATTTTTAAACTAAAACTGTTCTGCTTACAGTTATGTGATACACTCAAAGTTGTTTTACCAATATTGGAGACTGTGTGTGTGTGTGTGTGTGTCGAAAACAGTGACAGCTTTTTTCTTTGACTAAATGGTCCCCATATAAAACTGTGAACTGATCCTTTTATCGGTGTCTCATTACTAATGTGATTTGGCATTCTGTGTTATGAACATTTATAAAGGCATGTCTTACTGTAAAGCTTTTTTGTTGTTTTTTTTAAAAGTGAAATTAACCAAATTCATTTATTCAGCTAGCCATCATTATTATAGTTTATGGTTAAGTGGTTGACTATAAAGATCACGTATATCTCGTATGTTTTCTGCAGGAGGATGGGGTAGCTGAAAACTCTCCATTGTTGCACCTGATGATCCTGACTACACGGGCAAGATCGTGAAGGCTGCAAGTCAGGGGGGTAAACGTCCTCTTTACACTGCTCCAATTCGAGAGGAACTCCAAACAACTCCTTTACATCCAACCAACGACGTGTTCAGCGGCATGCCTAAAGCAATGTGCCAGAAGTGTGGAGGAGACATTCCACTGCAGCTCCTGATGGAACACATCAAGTCTTGCAGCATCATTGATGTTGACAATGATGAAAACCAGGCTAATGTGGAGGCTAACGGTGAGCATGAGAAGAGACAATGTAAGATTGAATGAATTGAGCATTTCCAGTATATTTATTAACATTAAACATGGATCGCCTAAAATCACAATTCCTGATTAGGGCAAATAGTTTGTTGGAAAAAACAAAGTAATGACTTAACGTAGTGGTTTCTTGCCGATTTTTGTGCATGGAAATGTTTCCAACTGACTTGATCGAGGCACATGCTGCTTCATGTGGGGAAAGGTACAGTATATACTGTAACTCATTTTTATTGTATATACTTGTTTCACTCACAAGAAGATGTAAAATATTAAAGCAGTTTTACACATAGGACAGAAGTGTAAAAGTGTTGTGAATGTGGGCAGTGCAGGAAATGAGGTGTTGGCTAGGAGTACTGACATTGAAGAGCAAGCGGCAATGCCTGGTCCGTCCAGAGGTACTGCAACAGTCACAGACGGTCGGCCCTGTTCAGGGTTAGCAGCAGGGCAAGAATGTTCTGGAGGGTAAACCGTGGTGGTGCAATGCAGTAAAGGCTGGCATGTCACATGGCGTAGCCTCCACTTTATCTGATCACGCTAAATGTTATTACACAGGACTACTTTGGTAAACAGCATAGTAGTTATCGTATCCGCATAGTGCAACCGTTTGAATACTGCTCACCTCACCCTCCCCTTCCAATCGTGTAGTAGAAACATGGCTGCCTCCGTGGAAGGGGACCTGCTCCCTACGTAGATATTAAGAGTTAGTTCTAAGGTAATGAAAGTACAACGGTTCTTATCGGACACTATGAAAAAATACTTATAAATATTACATTCATTTTCTGCCAATAGCTCCTCCTAAATCTTACGCACTGCACCTTTAAACATATTGTAGTTAGTAAACTTCTATCTTGCTAAGGGACGCAGTCAACTCCTCTTTCCATCATTTGCAGATCAAAAGTCAGTCAGCACTCAGCCGTCTTGTCCCTCTTGCATCATTTAGAGGGATTCAGTGTGATTGATTGATTGAAGGTAATGGGTTAGCAGTCATGATTCCAAGCTCAGCACTGAGGCACCAGAGTGGTTCCCCCATTGACTTCATTTAAAATGTCACTTTGTGTATGCCTTAGCAAGGCTCTTTTGAATCTACATGTAAAATATATTTTTCAGAGCTTGCTGTCTTTAGTAACATTGGTAACATCATGTCTTTGGTAACATTTTTATTTTATCTCTTACTAGACTGGCTCACCGTACAACAGGGCCATGTCTCGGTTTCGGGGTTCTGTTCTCAGCATTCATGAAAGGAAGGATCCCTGACGTCTCAGCATGGCTATTAGAACAAGCCCTGCTGAACAGGAAGCTCAACTCATCTGCTTTTATAAGAAACCCAATGTGGAATGGGCACGACCCTTGAATTGCAGACTTAAAGGTAGCTTCACTTGCATGTCCTAGTAGCTGAGGACTACTTGAGGTATTGCTTTTGCCTTTTACTATATCAAACCCTGCGTTTTGTTCCAGGTGAAGCAGCCACTGGAGAGGGTGTAAGCTGAAGTCAGGGTTTTGCATCAACTATGGTATGTAGACTGCAGCTATGTGCCAGATCACTTGTCAATAGCAAGTGTTATTTTATGAAAGTCTCGTGTTTCCAAAATTCTTTGTCAGATTTAGTTTTTTATATCTGTTTGTTTGTTTGACCCTGAAAGTTCTAAAGCTTAGAGCAAACACTGTATATAATGCCTACAATGGCAAGCACTTAAATTTCCATTTATAAACCACTGTTTGCACTGACTGGTTGTTAAATGTAGTTATAAAAATGTAGTTTGTCTAAAGCTATAATTCTCTTCTACAGCCAACGCTGATGTTACACAGCTCTTTGATGGAGAGCCAGGCCATTTAGTGCCCTTCGGTGGAAAGTGATGTGTTCATCATGGCAGGGAGAATGGTGGGGCGCTCCTTCATTCATGGAGGACCATGCCTGTCAGGGCATGCTGTTCATGTCCTGCTTGGAGGAAGTCCTGAAACTGCTACTGCAACATTGGAGGACTGTCCAGACCTGGACATCCGGCAAACGATCAGGCTTGTATGTTTTTCATCTGACTCGATTATTTCCTCCCTGTTATCTACAGAAGCAGCGAGGGCCACACTCCCTTTGCTCAGTGTGTTCTATTATTTTGTGGGAAAAATGGCTAAGGAGGTGGAAACTTTCTACACCCCTTGTGTTCCGGCCTTCTTCACACGTCTTTTGTTCCTTTTTCTTCTTTCACATCCCTCTGTGTATTTAGCTTGAAGGGGATTCTGAACTCTCCGATGAGGAACAAAGAAGTCTCCGGGACTTGGCCCCCGCCTGGGACCTCCCTTGCCTAGCTGGAAATAACTGAAGATGGCTTTTTGAGAAGTTGTTGGTCCATGCTGTGCGTGAAATTTAGGAGCTGGTGATCTGCTTGCAGAGCTTAATCTCATCCCCAGAACTTGCTTTGGAATAATGTGTTCCTGCTTCTGTTCTTTCTTGTCATTAATAGGTAACTGGACGTGTCCCACGTCAGATTAAGCAGTTCAGACGTGGCTTTAAGAGACACCAGTGTGGGCATTCCTGACCCAACGACCTGACACCAGGGCCGTGTTATTTCCAGAAGAAGGAGCAGTGGATTATAGCCCTGCGGTAACTTCTTACAATTAGTTCTTATTTGTCTATATTTATATAATTTCATGTTTTTAATTCTAGGCCTTTCTTGAATGCTATTACTTGGCAGAGGTTTCATATCTTTATCCAGCATCAATCATTGTGTCCGTTATCAGTCTTTGTGGTTAGTTTTTAGTCTTGTTTTAATGTTGTCTAAGAGACTAACAGAAAAATAAATCACTTTTAAAGGGACAGTTCACCTCCAAATGAATTAGTGACAATATTGCGATGTGATCACACCAGCCGCGATGTGAAACTAATATGTGTGGTGCAACGGAACACATGACATGAGGAAAGTGGGTTTGGCGAAACAGGTGAACTCTGCTAGATGTATTCAGTATGCCTTACTTTGAACCTGTTAGTTCTGACATGCTGGATATACTGTGTGTGCGTTGCTGAAATATTCCCTGGCAATTATTGGCAAGGGATAAATAAGTTGTTTGGCAAGAACATGAATATTGCATGTGGGGGGGCTATTGCAGCTGGTAATAATTCTGTATATATTAGGCTTAAGTCTCTTTTATTAGGGACATAAACGCAAAGGTTTAATGCGCCTTTTCCTTAATTAATAGTTTTTACTAAGGATCTAATGGTTGTTCTTAACATATGTTAAGTTCCTACACGATTCTGCTCACAACAAGGTCTGTCATTGCTGTTGAGTGTTTCAAATGTAGTTTTTGACCCTTTGAGCTCCACAAGCCGAGTGCCGTATCGTTTCGTTATAGAAGGCGGACGTTTCTCTGGCCGATATCTCCAAAACTTGGCAGCTCGCACCAAAACAATCTAGATGGATAAATATCTCTACAGGTAAGAGGGAAATGTTGTATTTTTCATTTTGGTGTGAACTGTCCTTTTTTAAGACACATTGTCAAACACCAGTGTCCGGCTACCACACGCTCCAGTACAACGTCATTATTTTGATGTTCTACTTGATTGAAAACATTTTTCATTAAGAAAATGTTGAATTAGTGAATGTGCCAGTATTTGGGAAGGGTAACGTTGCCACTTCTCAACCCTATTTGTATGCTTTTCACATACCTCTTAATGACCCTGTCTTAGTGCTCTGGGGGTTTATAACCGGCTTTCCAAAGGTAACCAGTGACGTGTGGCCATTTGGATGTGTCTGCTGGTCAATGAATGACCACAATAGAGCTCCATGATGTAAGAAGCCATGATACAGTGGCAAAATGATTAACGTCTTTACCCTGATGTGTTCTATTGCTATCAATGTAGGTCATTCTTCAGTGCATCACCTGGCCTCGTGATGATGATGATGATTGCTCAGTTGACACAAAATGCCACATATCAGGTTATCGTCGTCACTTCATTGAAAATGGTACGTTTACAGAGTTAGAAATCATGCTATTAAAGTAAATGAATCACCTGAAGTTGTTATATGTAAGTGGCAAGTTTCTTTTTAATGTTAGTTTAAGAAATTGTTCAGTTTAGTATATGTATTATCTTTGCACACCTGTATGTGTAGGACAGGTGCATCCCAGTGGAGTAGATAGCAAATCCAGAGAGTCGAGAGCCGCACACCCTTCACCTACAAACATCTTTGTTCAAAATAATATTTAGCTTGAAGGTCGGATCAGATGGGTAAGATCAGGTATGATATCGAGTATAAGACCTGGTATCTTACATTTCTGGTCTTACCAACCACTCTACTCTTTGGATTTGCTATCTACTCCACTCCAGCACACCTGTCCTGCACATAGGTGTGCGAAGATGCTCTTTTTAATATGTATAACAAAAAAGCTATCTACAAAAATTAGTTACATTACAGATAACAAATATGATGCATTAATTAACTGCTAAAACTTTTAGACTTCCTGATTTACTTTTATTAATTGTAGTAAGCCTTCATCTAATCCATTTGTGTTCAATCCACAGCATCACCTAATGAATTGACCAATCTGGTGAAATTCTGGACCGGGTGGGAGATTCTGCCTCAGAATAATCTGTCCATTGAGGTGGTCGAGGGCAGCTTCCCCACTGCCTCCACTTGTTATGAGAGCCTGCGAATCCCAGGGCATTACAAGGACTATGCATCCTTTAGTAATGACATCCTGGCTTGTACTGGCACTTGCCGAACAGGATTTGTGTAATGTGTTGGTAGAAAGCAGAGGTTCTCATTTCCTCCATTGTTTAAGCTTTTTCAGCAGTGCAGTCACTGCATTTGGGCTTTCAGTGTTTCAGGCAATTTGTTTCATGTTTCCGTATTTTCAGCAGTGGTTTGAAATTCAGTTCAGCTGTCAGCGCATCCCACTGCATTTTCTGGTTAAATGTGCTTTTAGGTGGTTATATCATTTTGTTGAATGTTATTATCAGTTAGAATGTGTGTTTCTGCTTTGGTAAAAGGCGACTTGACCTTTTATTTGAATTTGGCTTTAAATTAAATTAACCATTTGGCACTACCACCAATTCTACTTAATCAACATGCCCTCTTCAAGTAATGTGCATATTGAGTTTTTATTTCAAAAATACATTATCTCACATTACATCTTCTCCCCCATAAAGAAGCAATGCTCATTTTTTCATGGAAATTTATTTCAAAAGATGTTTTAAAAAAATAATTTTCCACGACAAAAACAAGTGATGACTAAATAAAGTATATTGAAGCAAAAACGAATGAAATTATATCGTTTGGCTCAATGTTGTACTCAGTTGACTTAAATTTTTCATTTGCCTTCATATAAATTATATAACCTTCCTGGATATGCTGTTTTATTAAATGCTACTGTTGGAATTCAGAACACACACAAGGAATTTAACTCCGTTTTTCATTGCTGTCAATGTACTAAGAATAAGGACAACAGTCTAAAAAATAGGTATAGTATATATGTATAGTGTG
>WNGW01000003.1:90977-167007 GCA_011952105.1 Coreoperca whiteheadi | reverse complement strand
GGCCACTGTTTTCTGAAGGGGCTTGTAGTCGGAAAAACTCCCCGCGCACGCTGGAACTGAACTTGAATAGGACGTCAGCTGACGTGGTCTAGCTCTCCGGCGAGTAGATCTTGATGAGGTGCTGCGGTTCGGTGGGATAGCCCGTGACCGGGCAGCGGCGGTTGGCTTTCACGTACGCGTAGATGCAGCGGTAACAGAAGACGAAGCCGGAGGTGGACAGCACCGTGGCGTTTGTGCGGAGCCTCCGGCACAGCGGGCAGTTCCGGCTGTCCGAGCCAGGCGGAGTTTCTGCGCCGCGATTAGCCGAGATGGACGGAGGATCCCGGCCGCTTGGCCCCTGCTTCAGGTGCAGGGGGGGCGGGGGAGCAGGCAGGGAGGTGAGGGTTTTCACAGTGCTCTGGTTGTCTGAGGAGTACCACCACTCCAGGAACTGCAGGAAAAAAACACCCATGGAGAGGGAGGTGGAGAGGGACACGGCCACGCCCCTCGCTGCTTGTGACATCAACCACCACGCCCTCTGCAGCAGGCTGCAAACAGAAGAACAATGCATTGTGGGTGGTGGATTTAAGATCTTTGTCTGACACAGGGCCTCATGCAAGAACTATTTCAAAATCCAAACCTAAACGATGTGGTAAACTGATTATTAGTTCTGAATTAAATTTACTTTAGTTGTTTATTTTTATTGATTTTTGGGAATCATATTTAAACTCAAAATCCATTCCGGTTAAGGCCTTATGTTTGTTTGGACGAAGACAGACTACCTGTACATGACTCATACGACAGGCCTGGACCACTCGTGAACTTTGTTTGTGGACAAGAGAAAATGAGAGTCCGAGAAAACTCTTTTGTACAAATCGGTACAAAAAATTGTTTTGTTTTTTTATGAGGCCCACCCGTTTTAAATCAGATCAAGTTGATGAAATGCCAGCCTGCGTCACACTCAGCCCGATATAACAGTTAACAGTGCCTTGCACAGGGGGACTTGGGTTGTAGGCAGTGTGGGGTCAACAATCACCTTCGCTGCCCAGGACGTCTGACTTGGCTTTCATATCTTAGCCCAACGAGTCAATATGCGACTCATGTTCACTTTCTTATTATTGCTCACCACTTTCCAAAGCAGACAATTTGTTTTTAAATGTGCTTTTCTTCCTTCCAGGCAGCCACTGGTTTCCGGTATTTCAGTACAGACTTCTTTGGGGGATTTTTGCCCTTTTAGGGAGCTTTGCTTTCAGGTTACATACAAATCTGACCTCCTTCAGTGGGATGGCTGACCCTGACCAAACCGTGACCCCACCATGCACCCAGCGCTAACCATTATCATCTATAAACTTAAGTATCAGGAAGACCTGATACCACAAAAAAAACCAATATAAATACCCGTGCCATTTGTTACAATTCAAGGACTGAATGAACTAGTCATCTAACACTAATAACACAGACAGACACAAAGAATGTGTTTTTACCTCCCCTCAGCTGGGCTGCCAGTGTTGCTGCTCTTCAGCTCCATGTCTTTGATATCTTGAGCATTAAGTCGTGCCAGTCTGACCCCGGCCAGCCACAGCAGGGGATTATGGGACCTGGCGACTCCGAAGACAAACAGCAGCTGCTGGCTGAAGACCCAGGCCTGCCAGGCCGAGCTGACGTACGGGTACGCAGCCACGGCCGCCCGGTACAGCCTCTGGCTCCTGGTCTGAGCAAGCCGGATGGAGAAGTCCTCCTCGTCCCTCTGCCGCGCTAGCGTCGCCTCCAGCTTGGCCCGCAGGTACGGCACAAGGCACAGAAGAAGAAGCGAGCGCCAGCGGGACTTCCTGTGCAGCCCTAGACGCACAGGAAGTCCTCCCCCTCCCGAAACTCTCTTCAGGCCATAGAAGTTCTCAGAGAAGGAGGCGCTGCACTGAGACAAGAAGTGGTTCTGGAGGAGGAGGTCCAGCATCAGGTAGAGCTCATCGAAGTGCCGCCACAGGAAGCCAAAACGGGACGGGTTGGACTCTGCCAGAACCTGAAAAAGTCACCAGCACAAAGGTTTGGGTTTATTCGCAGCGCACACCCAAGGGCCGCACAATTAATCAAAATACGATCTCAGTCTGAATTCAGACGTCTCTGCAATCGCATGAGAGAGCGAAGAGATTGATTGTGTTAAACAAACGCCCCTTATTTCTCCCTACGCTGCATCAACAAATGACAAGCGTGTGTCGCTGCTCCATGAGACACACTGTGCACGAGAATATTAGTGCCAATGAATCTACCGTGTGAGAGACAGCTGACTGAAATGCATCATTCTGAAGGTGAACTGTGGACTGTTTAATCGGTAACGACTTTGAGTGTACAGACTGTGAGGATCCTTCAGGTTTGTTTATCCTTCAGTACGGACGATGACAGCTGCAGACGCGCCTCTAGTTTTTTAAGTCTTTCTAAAGAGCAGACGGCCCACTCAGTTGATATTCCTTGAAATTAGCGTTGAAATTATGCAGTTGCATAGTAGCTGTGGCCTTTACCCACCTTAGCTCATGATAGCATTGCTTGTACTGTCTGCACAGCGACAACACGGACTGCATTCAGTCTTTTTGTTTTGTTTTGTTGGTAAAATGCAGTTCAAAGTGCTTCACACAATGAAAAAAAAAAAAAACAATATAAAAAAGTAAAAACAGACACACTGACAAGCTTTACAGTATTGTACGGTAAAAAAACCCCACCCCACCAGGCAGTATAATTCCCTGGTGAATGAGCGACGCTCACCTTGGCGGCGTGTCTCAGCGCTGGTCTGACCGCCTCCATCAGAGACTCCTGTGCCAGGACCTCAAAGATGGACGGCTGCTCGTTGGCAGCGGTGGAGGTCAGATGGGCTCCGGCCTCTGCCATGGTTGCTGCAAAGAAACCACAACACAAAGACTTTGTACTTTACAACCCTGGAGGCCCCAGTCTTGGGTCACAAAGCTAAGCACTGCTTTTCTGAAAGATAAATCCCTGGCCAGCTCTGAAAAACAACACTTCCTGCTGCTTTGAATGTATTTTCACAGTCCTCAAAAGACTACTGCATTGAGCACTCTGATCCAACCATATAAATATAAAAAGAATAATTCTCCCCCGGCAGAATTCAAAAGAAACCAGATCTCCTTGCTTGTTTACGATACACACAAGAATATAAAAACGTATCATTGTGAATGAAAATATACAATAAAAATGGAAAGTAACTTTAGTATGTGCCAATAAAACGCACTGTAAAACTCTCTCACTTTGGGTCATGTCATATAAAATTGGCCGGGGACAAGTGTCCTTTCTGTGACGTTTATGTGGGTTAGGAAACGGAATTGCACCTTGGAGAAACCGGTTGACAATCTTTTGTATTGGGCAACAGATGGAAACATTGGTTTCAGCCGAAATGAACAGGGGCGTCTTGTTTAAATACCTTCAAAATTAACACACGATGTTTTGGATCCCTTCAGAAAAAAAGGGTTAGAACAAGGATGCTTAGCACTGTGCTGTGCATGGAATGCTAACCGTGAGAGCCGCACACTTATCCATCCAAGCCTTACTTACTTATCCATCCAAATTCTACTTTTAACCCAAAGACGCATGGGTGAGTCTGGGTTGGGTTTGGGTTTGGGTTTTTTCCCAATAGTTTTGTGACAAATATATTTCAGGTATTCCAAATTCCAAATATTCCTTTTGTTAGCCTTCCATTTAAAAAAAAAACAAAACGTAGCATTTGACCTCTTTTACTTTTTCAGAACATAAAGTTTTGGTGTCATTATCCCAGGTTGCCATTAATGGGACATTCGCAGTGTATTTTACTGTAAACCGCATCTGCAACTGGCGTTGGCATCAGTCAACATCACTTCACACTGCAAGACAATGTTATAGTTTTAACATCCAAGTGTAATTTTGATTTCAGGTCACTAAATGGAAGGCGTGTTTTACATAGTGCTTATACGGTAATTACAATCATATTGGATGCTCTGCTATCAGTCACCTTACCCTACGGTGTAGCTTACCTGACTAACATTACTGTGCAGTAGTTGTGGGTGTATTGCCATAACTAAGGAGCTTTGTAGCTTATCTACTGCACTCAGCTTAGTAGCTAGGTAGCATGTTTTAGAGATATATACTCTCACTCTAATATTTACATTTAGCAGACACTTTTATCCAAAGCGACTTACATAGGAGGACGACAATGGATGCAATATAACAACACAAGGTAACAAAAAGCATAAGTGCATCAAAAAACTAGTCTGATTAAAGCCTAGCACAGGATACAAAGCTAAGGATAGGAAGGTTGTTTTTTTCTTACTAATTTTCTCTTACCCAATTACTAATTAAATTATTTGATGGTACGTATACGCATCATTTTTACATTTGTATGCAAGTGTATATTAATGTGCTATTCAAAACATTGTCTGTGTTTTGCATTTCATTGTACGTAATGTTGACGTGGCGTGACGTGATGGGGTGAGATTTAGAGACCGTCGCCTCCAGTGACCAATGCGCAAGTATTAACGTTCACCAAAACTTCAACCAAAACGGGTGCCTTTAAGTACAACCCGTTTTGAGGCGTTTCAAAACGTCCTTTTGTCATCAAGAGGTTATGGGGTGAATTCTAAACGTGACCTTCTTGTTAATGAAGACAAGCTGGTGGACAGGAGCGGTCAAACGTATTAATGACGCGGACAGACGCGGTGGTCCCCGGCTTATTTATGCAGCCAGTCCTGTGCTCAGACTATGACAACATACCTTCCTCTGCTAGCTGTTAGCTGGGGGTCTGCAGGACTGCGTCGCGGAGGTTTCCTGGCGTCTCCTCGGGCTTCGGCAACATCACACGCTCTTTAAACAACACCTCAGACGCCGCTCGTTTGCCCCCTCGCCCCTCGCTTCACGGGCTCGCCACGCACAGCGCTACTGTCCACCACAACAAGCGACCACTTCCGCAATCAGACGTTTTCCTGTGTTTCAACAACGTCTTGACGCAGGGGTACGTCACTCCGGCTGCTCCAACACGGAAAACAGATAATGAAACGTGCGGGGTGTAACGTGTGGAAATGAAAGTAGCCTGGTTCGTGTGATTTTAGGGTTACACTAAATAAAGTATTTATGACATATATTTGACATATTTCACACTGACATGATGTCAGCAAATCCATGTTTTGTCTGACTGACAATGTACAATGATTTAAAACAGAGGAAAGCAGGAAATGTTCTTGTTTAAGAAACTGCGAGCCATAGAACATGGGGCATTTAATGTGATAAATAACTTAAATAATGAATTATCAAAGCAGCAAATTAGTTATTAGATTTTAAAGCGCATAGTCTGTTTAGGTTTATGATTAACAGTGTTCTAGTGTGTGCATCTGCTGATCAAACAAGCCGCTGAATACAATACAAGAAATACAAAAATACATCAATAAAGTTGAAGTGAAAATGTAACATGTGAGCACATTGTAAACTAAATTTCCCAACACACCTGTTGACACGCAGCATGTTGGGGCCCCTGGAGGTCTGGGCCCCAGGGCAATGGCCCACTTGGTAATCCAGCATTGGTTTTGACATATTATATATTTAAGGCATGGATGATTCATTGTAAAAAGAATATAATTTGTAATACTGTAATACTGTAGAAGTCTATGGAGTTTTTCCGAAAATGCAACTTTGAGCTTGAGGACAGCTGAAGAGAGACAGGAAATGTGGGATGATATGCAGCAAAGGGCAGTCGGTTGGATTTGAACCTGTGCTCTAATGTCTTGCATGATTTGACTTAGAAGGAGCATGTACAGGTGTTTTCAGGGACTTTGGAGTTCTGGGAAACCAGGGCAAGTGTCCACGTCGTCTGGTGGGAAACCCAGCCTTGTACCTGTAATCCTTCACTGTTACGCTTGGGGATGCGTGCTCCAGGGGTCTATTCTGGGCCTGTATATAAATAATGTTATCATTATTATTATTGTTGTTGTTGTATGAGACCAGCATTGATGCGCCCGTGAATTTTTGTAGGCAAACCAGCTGTGGTTTTGTTTATTTCTCTGTTGTTTCACCGCCCATCTGGCTCCCTTTCTGTCTGCCTGTCTGTCTCATCCTCTGAAAAATGCACACATACACGCAAACTCTTCACAAGACGTTAACAGCCTTTATATAACATTAAAGTCAGTGAAACGGACGGATAGAGAGACGCCAAGGCACCCTGCTGGTATTAATAGGAAATGAGAGGGAGGGGGACCTAGGCAGAGACATGCTAAAAACATCAGACAAGCTGCCAGAGTTTAGTGGATGAGAGGAAACATTTGGTGATTGGGGAGGATTAGAGGATTACTGACACAGCTGACGGCACTGAGAGTCTCCATCAGCATCATCGCTCTGTCTTTGTCTAGCTGTCGTCCAGTGAAGTCAGAGGACGTATATGAGTTGATGACCCAGTATGGAGATTGCTGAGTTCTTCGCCACCAGAGGAGGTGAGTTAGGACTTTGGGAAAGGGTTAGGCTTAGACCTCAAAGTTGAAATTCGTGTCATTTGGATGTCAATATTACTCTTTACTTTTGGGTGATTTTAATTATAGTCACTTTTGGTCTTTGAAATGTTAAAAATGTTTTCACAACCTGTTTTGCTTTCCTCCGCTTTTATGAGTGTGAGAAATGTTATCGAGCAGGAAAGAAATTGCCGTTTTGAGGCAATACTGTACATTATTAAAAAAAAGGTTAGTACTGATAGTGAGCAAGATATGGGGGAAAAAAGGTATTGCTTTTACACTATGTCGATGTGTGTCAATCTGACAGGATTGTTGAATTGAATTCTTTCTGCTGCTCTGTTCTGAATCACTGCGATCATGCAATTATATTTGCATGGGAAAGGGCGCATAAACCGGATGGAAAGCCTGTGTTAAAAGGAGTGTAACAATTATGAGCAAGATGCAAGTCAGTTACGTAAAGATGAAAACGTGGCGACTATTTTTTAAATGCTGGCATTTGATTATAGAAAGCATTAGATTAAAAAATTAGTTTCAAGAAACTCAGAATAGTGGAACATCAGAGATGGAAGATGTCATGACGTTTCAATGCCTAAATGCTCATTAGGCTACATGCTGCCGACGTGCACAGTTTGCTTTCCACTGTGTGAAAAGGTTATGGGTTATCACGACAAACTGGCTTAGGTGTCAAAGATTTTGTCAATGTTTGGCATTTTTTTTGGTTTAGCATATTCTCTAAGTCATGTTCAAATAAAAAAAAGTGTTAGTAGATTTATATCTCCTTTCCAGCAGTTGGAAATTGTCAGTAGGTCACTAGAGTTGAAGGTAACGTTCTCCACCACTAATATTGGACTTACATTAAGTATTTATTACATTATTTATAAAATGTGGTCGTTTATAAATCTAGTCTTGTAGAACAGTCAAATCAAGTCTATCCCAAGGTTAAGTCAATAGTCAATATTTTTATATTAAAGGTCCCCCCGTGGATTTTTTCATGTAATCAGACAAAGTAATGTTTAGATTTTAGTGTCACAACAAAACACATCGTGTCCTTGAGGTCAAACAAACTTATTGACTGTATTTCCTTCTTCATAAAACATTTGCAATGGCAATCTTGTGAAGCAACACTGGGAGCCACTCATAAAAACCATTGCTCCAGAGCACTAGTACTTGTCAAAAACTCCACAAGGTACCCTTAACAGTGTGTCAAATTACTTTGTGTAATGGGAAAGGGGCTCGAAGTGATGACCCCACGGAATATTATTAAATGAATTATTAAGTGAATGCTAATATGGCTCTGCGTCTGCTGGGCATGCAAGTACGCAACTGTTTGCTAACAAATTAATTTGTCAGCATTTAGCTTGTCCCGCTGCCCCCGAGTGGACAAAAAAAAAAATCAATTAATGCAGCTTTAAATATTTATTAGATCCACCAAATGAACTCGACTTTACTGATTTAAATGTAAACTTACTATGCTTGCTTTCATATTTCCAGTTGTGTCTACGCTGACTGAGAGGCTTGGCCAAGAGAACGGCAGAATGAAACCACCAAGCTTCATTCACCTTTCCACACTTGAACTGCTCCTCTGATCAAGCTGCTCTCCTCCGTCGCCTTGCTCTTCCAGGGAAATATGTGTCTCCTTTTCCGTGCCCTTCCCTTCATCCTTCTCGCCTTTTATTCTCCCCCCTCCCTTTTTCCATTCGCCGAGTGCTCGCAGTTATGTCCACACCAGTGCATCTGTTACGAGCATGCCGACCTAGTGGACTGCCGCGGCCGTGGCTTCGAGCATGTTCCCAGGGGCCTCCCACACGGCACATGGCTCCTGGAGCTGGGAGGAAACAATCTGAGCGAGATTGGCACGCGGGCCTTCACTGGACTGTGGTCCCTGAGGGTGCTGGTGCTGACCAACAGCCAGATACAAGAAATACAACCACAGGTATGAGCAAAGGGATGGAGGGACTTTTAAAGGCCACATTTTCTGGGGGAAATTCCTGAAAATTGCACTTGAAACATTTGAAACACCTAAACCAAAGAATGTAAACAATTTAAACAGGTTCAAATTTAATTTAATCAAAAGGGAATGTTTTTTCTTGGGAAACGTTTTATGAGAGATGCATTTGAAGCAATTCTGGACTTAATGTGTAAATTGAAGCACTGGAAGGGTTTTGAAGTTGCAGTTGAAGTGTAATCACTTGAAGCAGTTGGAGTGCAAATTGAAAAGCAACTGAACAGTCATCTGAAGGGTAAGAGACGACAGCAGCTGAAAAGTTAGTTGACTTGTAGTGAACAGTGAAGGCTGTTGACTCATCAGCTCAAGTGTAAACTACGAAAGCAAGTGAAAAGCCACTTCAAGAATTAAGGGATGAAAGCACTGGAAATGTCCGTTGAAGCGAAAGCACTGTGCACAGTTGAATTGTTGAAGTGCAATCACTGAATGCAGTTGAACTCTCATGTGAGTACCAATTGAAATGCAATGTGAAATGTTAGTTGGTGTGTAAGAAATTAAAACAGTTGAATTGTCAGTTCAGGTGTACGCCAAGAAAGCAGTTGGAGTGGCATTTTAAGAATCAGAGATGGAAGCAGTTAAAATGCCATTAGAAGTGGAGGCACCGTGCACTGAAAACAATTGAATTGTCAGTTGATGTGTGTACGTGTGTGTGTGTCTCTCTCTCTCTCCCACCACAGGCATTTTTCTCTTTGTCCTTCCTGGAGAAGCTGGATCTCAGTTGGAACCAGTTAACGTCTCTCCCTGTCGACTTCTCAGCCAGTCTGTCTGCTCTCAGAGAGCTGCGACTGGAGCACAACAACTTGCATCATATAGCTGGATCCAGGTACCTATTTGTCTATATTGGCCCTCAAAGTGAAATTTGGAAGTCCATCTCTCTTCCACCACCATACCCCATCAGCCTCCTCCAGCTCCTCAGAGCAGGGACTGATGGGTAGGTACTGAGGCATAGTTGATCATTGTTTATATAGTTTATTCCATGCCCTCTGCTTTTCATGCTGAAGAGTCTTTGTCCACAGATTAATTTCTTCCCCTTGACCTGGTGTTAAATTTATTCTATTATTTGGGGGATTATGTTTATCACATTACACTGCCGTGTGCACCTCATATAAACACTAAACACTACCTGTGTCTGTATACAACGCGGTGGGGCGTGGCTACATGTCAGTATTTGACGGCCACATGGCTTTTGTTGGAAAGTTCTGGACCGTTTGAGTTTTGCCTTTGTGAATGCAGACCGGACCAGTTCCAAAAGTGAAACAATGTATCTTCCTCGCATTGTTTCGATTCAGGGACCGGAGCTTTAAGTGTGAACCTTAAACTTGATTTGTCTGGCACAAATATTAAAATTCTTTGACGTTGTAAACATCTAACTATGGCTATAGCATAACTTCCAGCACCAGATCAACTCTAAAGGTGATATGCCAATGTTGTTTTCACAGCGTGTTTTTACTGCCCCCAAGTGGCAAAAAATGACTTTCAGAGCTTGCAGCTGGTCCCACTGGTTCAGGCCTTTTGAGGTTCATCCCACATGTCAGGTTATCATGGGTGTATCAGGGCCAATTGGCCACACAAACCTCTCCGCAACAAGAGAGTTCAGTAGATGAAGCTACAGACAGCAGTAGTCAGCACATGTGGACTGAGTGTTGTGTCTGCCTGCCTGTCTCTGTGTCTCATCCTGTAATCGTCTCCTCCGTCCTTCTGTCAGCTTAGAGTATCTGGACAACATGGAGAAGCTGGACCTCAGTTATAACCAGCTGGCGTCGGTTGGCCCTGGCGTGTTCAGGGGCCTCTCCAGGCTTAGACAGCTCTACCTGCACAACAACAGACTGACGGTAGTGCAGCAGGGCAGCCTGGATATGCTGCCTGGGCTAGAGGTGCATAGATGACCGTTGAGATGACTCTGTGTGTACACCAAGTTGTCTGTATGCCTCTCTGCCTCATTACCTGTCTGTCCATCTAGGTGCTCCAGCTGAGTAACAACAACATCTCTCTGATAGACAGTGATGCGCTGGCTCCCCTCTACAGCCTGGCAGTCCTCGCTCTGGAGGGAAACAACCTGCATCACCTCAAGTTTAAAACCTTCATCAGCCTCCATACGACAGCTACACACATCCAGCTGTCAGGTTTCCAACATCACTACCACTGTTACCCATGTTCATCTCGTGTTAACCTGTTGATCAAGTAGAGAGACGCAACTCTTGCTGACAGTATGAATGTGTCCCCCCCCACACACACACTTTATTGTATTGGAAGTTGAAATAGTAGTAGAAAATCAAAAGTTGGTATGTTGTTATAACAAGAAGTTTACATAAAACAAGAAAAAGCTCTAGTCAAAGCCCAAAGAGACACTGAAGCGATGATCAATCATAGAACATAATGGATCGAGACATTTGACAGGATGTTTTGATGTATTATGGCTGTGGGCTGCTTGCGTATTGTTGTGTGGCATGTTGTGTTGGCTACTGGATGGCAGCTGTTATCTGACAAGAATGAACATCTCCTACGCTCCCGCCAGCGCGAGCAAATACGCACCATGCCAGATGGCATTAGGGAATGACGACGAGCTTAAGTGCACATTCAGTTCACGGCCTCTCTCTCATAAATATTAAAGCCCGGGATCCTCTGTCTATCACCACTGAAGACCTGACTACCATTGCTGATCACATACTGCATCTCTCTAAAGTTATTATAGGGTATTTCTGTTTTAGTGTATGTAGCAAACACAATAAAATCCCCAGTGCTCAGTTGGCTCCACATATCCACCACCACCTCTGCCCGGACCAGAGACCGAACATTGCTTGGGCTGTTCCATTTTCCACACGTATAGTTTTAAATAAATCTTTTAATCTGGACGAAATCGTATCCAACCACCTCTAGAACCGGAGTTTGTGAATACGAGTACAATCGTCTTCATCAAACCATAAAAACCAGCCAACGTAAGCTACTATTCACGCAGTGACCTGATCCGGTCCTCTTATTCTTACAACATATGGAAGATAAACAGCAAACCAACTCATAAATAATAAAACAAACAATAAACGTTTCTTGTTTTAATGAGATTAGTGGTATGCCGGTATAAGGAGAAATGTTTGTTTTAAGGAGATACGTTGATTTTATGCAACGTGCGGGAAGGTTTCGTGATACAGCAAGATAAAATGATATACTGCTATGACAACAAACTATCCTGGCAAAAACGTAATTATTTGGTATGTAGTAATAACGAGAAACTATGTCATCGTAAAATGAAACATATTTAGTTAGAACAAGTATTTTTTTTTTCTTGGCAACACGCTGCCATTGATAAAATAAAAAAATTTCAATAATGATACTTTAACGCATTAAACATGCTCAAGACACTATATGTACAGATTTTATGTAATTACATCATCTTTCAAATTATTCTGATTTACATTGTGCCTTCATGTAAAAGCAAACAAACGCCAAAATGTACTAAAATACTAAAAAGTTCTTTGTGAAGGTGCATTGCAGATAATACATCATTTTCTTTTGTTGCCAGCAGTGTGTAGAAGGATATGAAACTAAAAACTTAAATGTACACATACATATATTCATATGCATGCTGCATAATAAAAAACTTAAAAAGTAGAATATGAAAAATGCAAACAATTAAAACATTTTACTCGACACTTATGAGCATAAAATTGTCTTTTTCACTGATCTCTACATTGACCTTTGTTGCTGCTGCTCCAGGGAACCCGTGGAGCTGTGACTGCGAGCTGCATCGCGTCTTCAGTAAGATCTTGCACGTTCGCCACCTTCACATCGACGACTACCGCAACGTGACGTGCCAGGACCCGCCGCAGCTGGCCGGGGCGTCGCTGGCCTGGGTGGACAGCCAGCTCTGCGTCGCAGAAACAGCCACCGTGCTCGTCATCACTGTCACCGTGCTGGTCACCGTGGTGGCAGCTTTGGTGATGGCGGAGAGGAACAGGCAGAGGAACCCTGGAAAGAACTGGGACACTGAGTCACAGGCGCAAACATAGGGCCCACCGGGCTGAGAACCCTTATTATAAACCGTGAGAGGAGGGGACCTAACAATATGAAGACCCTGTGAGCCTGAAGAGTGAACTCGCAGGCTCCTCTAGGGACAAGGAGACATACAAGATGGCTGCTACAAATGGAGGATTACTTAAATCGACAAATTCCCTTTTTTCCTTTGATATTCAAACAGGTGTGGTTTGAGTTTTTGCTCAAGTTTTCACTTTACAGTATATTTTCCATAACTATATGTAGAATTAAAAAATAATAATTCTTTTTGAGAAAAAAAAAAAAAAAAAAAAAGAGTTCGTGAGAAAATGAATCCAGGCTATGCATCGGTTTTGATACCACCCCTTGGAGTCGCCAGAATCAGAAATCCTACGTATAGGGGCTTTAATATAAATTAAAGTGTATTTTTATGTGCAGCTTTATTATCCTCTAAGTCTCATTAAGTGCTATTCCAAACAATGCAGAGAGCAACTAGAGGCTTCTTATAATCTAGTTTGCTTAACCCAAACACTGATGGATTGGTAAAGATCAGCCACCAGTGTGCATTGAAAAGGAACAATTAGAATGCAAATTAAACTGAAATTAAGGAAGTCATTTTTTATATCTAGAACGCTTTTTTTCCCCCCAGAATATTCCCTCTGGAAGGCAACTGCGATCAAAGAAAAACAGCAAATATCTCATAATGTGGTAAAAACTGAACAACAATCAGCGGGGATGAAGAACAGTAAAGAGATTCAAGAAATGAGCAGACACCACAGTCACACTGGGACGGTCTTCATTTGCTGTGTACCAAATGGAAACTCAGCTGTAAGAAGTGCATGCTCTTGTTGTGCTGCTCTATACTATACCAGGGCTGGGCAATCATTTAAAGGGGTATTCTGACTTATGGTCCCTAGTGTGGTTCGTACTCCAAGAACACTGGATAATGCAACTCAAATTATTTCACTGGATCCTCCCTGCCTGGTAAAAACCCACATATTTCAAACTCCACACATCCAGTTTCTAAGGCAGTCTTTTTGTCAAAAATGTGATGTCTGAAGCCTAATCCGACATTACCCTGATGACATCCCTGTGACATCCTCAGAACTAGCAAACCTATAATAAACTGCTCTTCATGTGTAAAATCGGTGGAGTGCCCCTTTAATATGGTCATTGACGGAATCATGATGAAATAATAATAATTATTATTATCAACAGGTACTTTATTTTCAATAGTAGTTCAACAGAATTGTGAAACTTTGGCGCTGACTAAGTAAGTAGATCGTTTTACTGACTACTGTATTAAGCACGTGGTTGTTATTTCCCACCGTCCCCGCACACTCGCTGTACAGTATCACTAAAGATATTTCTGATTAACATCAGCGTGGTTCTTTTTTGCACATCCATAAAATGCAGCCTACGCAATTTCAGAGGTGCCCCTTCCCTGTTTTGATACATTCATTCTACTATCAACTAAATGCATCCATCTATAATGGTTACTTCAGTAGACCATACTGAACCGCTTTTAGCACATTTAATGATGCTACAGACATTTTTTTAAACTATGCGCGTTTTGCACAATCTGAAATCTCTGCAGCCCACCTTGTATAATTACTGTGCAATACTTTTAGGGACTGTATGAAAATTATTTGTGGGGAGGGGGCTGAACCTAATTTTAAATTTATTTTATTTTTTTTAAATTAAACACAAGGGTCATAAGGTTATTAGTATTTTTTATTAAATATTTGACCATGACCTCTTCCCAGTATCTTAAAGTAATATAACAGTGGTAAATTGGTACAACTCATTTAAACATTAATAATAAAATTTAAAAAAAAAGAAGAGGCAAAGCATTAACAATTTAAGATGGTGACCTTTAAACCGGACCTTGTTAACTATTTTGTAAAAAAAAAAAAAAAAAGGAAAACCTGATACAGAAAGAGACCTGTCATCACCAGCATTAGGTTTTAACCAGGAGGAGTTAGGGGCCAATTAAGAAGTAGCATTAGCTTCTAACGCTAGTTTGGACATTTTAGAAATTTGATCTTAAACCTCCCAACCTCTACTTGTAATTATTTTACATAAGCGTAGTTTATTTTACATCATAATTATCTTAATTTATCTATCAAATTATCTTCCCTAATCTGAAAGTTTTAATGGATTTCCATTAGCTAATTGTGGCATTGCCGTGTCTGTTAGTATACCTCTTTGTTGTTGTTCTTCCTTTTGTAATTGACTCAATGTCATTGTAGATGAGGGCCGCCCCTCAGTGATCTCTCGAGTATAAATAAAGGTTTGATGAATGAATGACTAATGTGTTGACAGCTTCTCTCATTAACTTTACTGACAGCGCTCAAGTAGCCTTTAGATTGTGTAGCCACCGGTCTATTTTATGAAACGGGTTTGAAGACTGCTAATGCAATGTTAAGATTTCAATAAATGTTGTGCACAATAATCCGACATTTCTTTAAGTGTGGGAGTATTGTGGTAGGTATGGGATTGGGGAAGGGTTGGGTTGGTTGTATAGTGATGTGGCCAAATCTCTGAATCTTGTAATTTTTTTAAGGGTACGTACAGTATTGGTTAATCTTTACACCCCAAAGGCTGCAATAACCAGCCCGTCCTCACCAGAAAAACGGCCTTATAGGTCGGTTATGCAAGCAGACCTCCAGTGGCCGTAGTAATTATGACTGGAGCAAAGGGGGTAGGCAGGTGACATAGTATAAAGACAAAACCACATCAAGAGGAAAGTAGGGTGGTGGTTGGTTCAAACAAACAGGACTTTCACCCAGGACACAGGGGTTTGTGTCCCATGTGAAACAAAGTTAACATTGATTTAAAGTTTTAAGTAAAAATAAAAGTTACATAGGTTACTTAAAATTAGTTACGCAATTCACAAACCCAAACCTAACCAAGTAGTTTTGTTGCATAAACCTAACCAAACTGCGACCGTTTCAGAACCCTAACCCGTATTTAACGTCACGTACTGAAGCACTACGCCTGTCACAGGTACTTTTCATGGTCGTATGTCGTTTTGGGAGTCAATATTGACCTATGCTGTTGCTTAGGTACGAGGACATGTTGGAAATAAAAAGCTGAGAAAATAATCCCAACCCCCCCAGTCGATCAAACTATTTATTCAGCAAGCATTAATACATGATGCTGAAAACAAAATTGCAAATTTGTAATTTCAGTCTTGACTGACTGTCAGATGTCCAAATACATTTAAGGAGTTAGACCAACAGTCAGCACTAGACAGGACCATGGGTCTCGAGCACTGCTGGACGGGAAGAAAAAGAAAAACAAAACAAACCCCATACCTATTGAGGTCATAGGCCAGATGTCAAGATGACTACTGCTAGGCCGGAATATATTTATTAAATATATGTTTTGGGGAGTATTAAAGAGGCAGAGACAGAGGCCAGACAGGCCTAACAGCAGACTGCATTTCCCTTCTTCTTGCTGTGTGCGTTCTTTGGCACACATTTAATGAGTCCTTTTGAAAGGTCAGAATCCCTTTAGAGATTCTGTCTGAAAAAAACTCCGTGTTTACTCTACCGTGTGCCCTTTTTTTTGAGGGTCTGAATTGTGTGCGTGTGTAAATGTATCCCTACACAGTGCTCTCAAATTCTACATTGCAAAGTGTCATTTTATATTATTTTTTGTTTGTGTGACTTACACCTGTCAGTGTCTGAAATCTCAATTTGCTGCTCACTATTATAGTGAAGGAGAGAACAAGAGCGCGATTTTGGATACAGCCCAACAGAAATATTCCAAGACCTATTAAGACCAGTGTTGAGCATTGAAACTTAACTACATTACTTTACTAATTAGTGAGTAGCAAACAATGTGCTATATTCGCTACTGTGAACAACTCCAAATCCTCCACACATCACATCTTCTGTGTTTAATTATTCAGCCATTAACTGTGCATCAGTTAAAAGCGGAATGGAAGGACGGCTCTCATCCGGAATAGAGACAAATTTGACCGCTTTGTCTCTTTTAGGTAACAGAACAGGCTGGAACAGGGATTAGAGGGAGATTTACTTCAGTGACTGACAGCAAGGGCATCTCACACACAAACCAGATGGTGGGGGCTGAGGAGCAAGTTGGGACTCATCTTATGAGTTACAGTGAAAGTGTCCTTTTTGGTCAACAGGATTTCTCCGACGTCGCCCTTGCCCTTCTTTCCTGCATCCGTGTCGGGAGGAGCTGAAGTGAAGGAAACAAGGACGCGTGTTAGCTAAAAAGGAGAGCACCCTTTTCTTTGCACTTCAAAAAGGCCCAGTTCAGTTGCATCTTTGCTTCCTTAATGAGACACATTTCCAGTTGAAAGAATGCTAGATCGTTCCTTTTCCCTCTGTATTGCCTTGTCATGTCTCAATCACTTGTCTTGCACTATTAACACACAACGCAAAGACTTTAGCTAATGGCCAGTTTCTTAGATGTCTATAGGATCGAATTAGGGTCATTAAGATTTTGAGCTTGTGAAAATATGTTTGCAAATAATTTCACAGCCTGCAGCTGCATAGCACCTATTGTGCGCATGTGAAAAATGTTTTGCAGCTCTAGAAATAATTTGTGAACACAAGACTAAACTAGACTACAAAAAGAGAGCTTGCCTTAAAAGAAACCTAGTAAAAAAAAACAAAACAAGACATGACTAAATAATTCCAGTAATCAAAACTCAATAGGAACTGGAGGACAGCCTGCTATGCACTTGTGGCAAGGTGAGTTATGTTGTGTAAATAAACAGCATAAAGATGAGTTATGAATCAATTACGCCACCTGGGGATTTAGTCCAGGAAATCCTGTACAATTTTGAAGTAGTAGAAAAGGAATGCAAGTATCTGATAAGAGACAGCGATGGGACTTGATTTTAAAACAACAAATAATTTGACATAATGAAATCCTCTGAAGGGACTGAAAAGGTAGAAAAAAAAAAACACTAGTTAAGCAAAAGTATGTTGATTACCAGAGTAAAGCAAAGATGCCCAATTATATGCACAGACAGGCCTAATGCTAAAATACCAAACGTCAAAAAAAAAGTTAGCTAGCCGGGGCCACCAGGGGGTAAGCAGACTACTCTTTGAGGTACCACCTTTTACTCACCTCTGTGGACACAGCAAACAAGGGGCAAGCTAAACTTGTGAACCAGTGCACTAACTCACATGCATAAGCGAGGAGACCTCACTCACGTGCCTAGCTCAACCACCAGGAGGGCACCCAGCATCACTAAAGAAATATATAAAACCCAAAGTTAGTCACAAGCGAACCCAGTCGGTAGCAGAAACTAAACAGTACCACAACATAAGACAAAAACTAACAAGACATCATAATATAATCCAAAAAAAACCCCACACAGCAGCAGGTTAACTTAAACGGTAAATGAGAAATGGACAAGTGTTCACCCTAGCAAAGTTGGTTTTAAAGAAGCACCAAACTTACCACCCTGAAGGTTGACAGGTACCTAGGTTGCACCAAGACGCAGCACTGACCAGCTACCCCTAGCAGACATGATGGCACACAAACAGCAGAGCAAGCAGCAGCAGAGAGACTGACACAGTGGACACAGGTGTAAATAGTTCCACTAACAAGAGGGGTGGGCCAATAGGCAGGGCAAAAAAACACTTCAGGTGTCCCGGGGAATTAGACCGCCTCACTACACACTTGTACCCAATACTAAACTCTAAAACTAGAGTAGACTACACCTGATCACTCTAGTTTACAATAAACCTAACAAGACAAGGTAAACTAAACCAACCCAGAATATCATTAACAGAATTCAAAGTTGTAATCCTTGAGATTTCAGTCCTGGTTGATTTGGCGACACCCGTGGTAACAGCTCAGTGTGTCTGGTCCTTCTTGTTTCATTACTCCCTGCTATATTTCAAACTAATCCATGTCTTGTTTTGTAGAGACACCTCAGTGTCACAATCTTGGTGACAAATACATGTGACTGCTTCACAATAAATGTCACCCTGTGTTTACATGCTTTTAACATTAAGCAGCAGCAGGAAATGTTGGGTTAGCATTGGCAGTAATTTAACACAGCTCTGATACCTCTGTAGGACTAGTAACACTGGATTACATTCTGAATTGTTTGAATACCAATTGAAGGCAATTTGAATTCAGCGCGGGAATGACGGACTTCGTCACTAACAATAAAACCTACTATATAAAGAGGCAACTATACAATTGAATAATTTGAATGGCTACTGCTGAAAAAAGGGCAACCATAAATAGTATCAAGCCTGGGTGATGATTAGGATTATAACTAGAGTCATTGTTGTCAACAGTGACCAGCTCCGGCAGACAAGAATAAAGTAGATCAAAGTAGGCCAGTCTAGACTCAACAATAGACTATTCAAAGATAAACTATACCATACTAAACTAAACAACAAACCAAACCAGACAAGAAAACTAGGCTAAATAAACCACAATGGACAAGAGTTTAAGGTGCAGTATGTCGGATTTAGTGGCATCTAGGGGTGAAATATCAGATTCCAACTATTTGAATACTGCTCACATCGCCCTTCCCTTTCCAAGTGTGTAGAAGAAACTATGGTGGCCACGAAACTCGAGAAAGGCTCAATCTAGAGCCAGTGTTTGGTTTGTCCGTTCTGGGCTACTGTAGAAACATGGCGGTGCAACATGGCGGCCTCCGCAGAAGGGGACCCGCATCCTCTGTCGATATAAACTGCTTATTCGAAGGTAATGAAAATGCAACAGTTCTTATTTTCAGGTGATTATATGAAAATGTACTTTCTGCTAATAGCTCCTCCTAAATGTTACACACTGGACCTTTAACTAAACTAGTCTAAACTAGAGTACACTAAACTAAACTATGAGGTCATGCTTAGGCCATGTCATAACAAATGAGCAAACTCCTTCCACTGATGAATACCGATGTGGTTGAAGGCCCCCAAAAAAAACTAATAAGTGCACCATGTCAACATTATTTAAAAGGAACTAAAAGAAAGGAGACTAGAATGAGTTATACACCAATTTAGACCAAAAATAAACTAAACTTGATTAGAAAAGACACAAATGTAACTGAACCATGGTTAAGAAATGTTTTCGTCACATTCAAATGGAAACAAGATTAACCTGAATTAATTTAAAGTGTACCAAACATTAGACTAAAGTACAGTAAACTAAGGTTAAATAAATTAGGCCAAAGACTTAGTTAGCTGCGTTCATTTCCTTTTGGGCACTAGGGGGCAGAGGGACACTCAGAAAGACACAGCTCGGACAGCTAACACACAGTCATTAACACTAAGCTACAGCTTAGTTAACACTTAGCTAACACAGCTAACACTAACGTATTAGCAAATTTTTGCCTAGACATTCAACAGACGCAAAGCAACATTAGCATTCATCTGAAGTAGTGTTTCTTGCTATCTGATGATTGCAAGTCCAATATGTGCTATACTTTTAGCTCTGTTTTGGTCTCCACCAACTCCTGAGAAAGATATCAGGCTCTGCCAGCTAGCCGCTAACTAGCTGGTGAAGCTAGTTGAGACTGAAATTGACTATCAATCTAATGTCTGTAGCCTATGTATCTGTCTCTTTAGCCACTGAATGCTTTACCATGTTCACAAGCCAGTCACTCACTGTCTCTCTGCTGTGTGGCACTGGGCAGGTAATATACAGTGGGGTTACCAAAGCTTTTTGTTTGCTTAAAATAGCTGCCTGTTGCTGGAAACAGAGTTCCGTAAAACCAAAGCAATAAGGTAATTAAGCTAAAGGCCACATTAGAAAACCAAAATAATGAGCTATGGGAATGAGCTAAAAAAAGCTCTGTAGAGCTGCAGTGAGTGTCAGTCACAAGCCCTTTTACATGATATAACGCCATATGATTCAATACAATTTTTTATTCATTAATACAGATTTAATGTTTGGGTTTAAAAGCAAACATTTAAGCGGTTTTTGGTTTCTTAAATTCATTTCAGAATTTAAATGTTTCTTAAATTAATTTCATATTTCAGTTACTTTAATGACGTTGCATGTCATTCAAAATGGAATTCGTTTTTCACCTTCTTGAACTACGTGTATTTTGTTGACATTTCTGTTGTGCAATGTGCATTAGAGCTCACCAGGCTGTACCTGAATCAGTCAGGCTGTGCGCCAGCTGGTGGGAATATAAGTCAGTGGTGTAACAGTCCTGACTGCCCAGCAGATGGAGACACCTAACTTAATATTATCCATTTATCCTGAGTTTGGACTGGGATGTCATTCATGTGCTGCATGCATTCTCTTAGGATAAACGTCATCCAATAGAATTCCATAAAGACATGCCACCTTTTATTTAAGTAAAAAAAATAAAAAAGAAGGGTTTGGTACCTTGCTCACTGGAACCTCAGCAGTATCTGATGAAGAAAGAAAACAGCCAGGTTTTATTGAACACATCTTGCGCATCTTATGTATGATTGTATGCCAATGTAAAAGCATATTGGTGCATAATGGTGGTAGGTTATACGTAAATAATAAGACGTTTCTTGTGCCCCTGAGCAGTATAAACACACTTTTTCTACCTCAGAAGCTCAGATATATAGAGGTTTGTAGGGAAGCATTTGTTATTTTTCAATTCCAGTCTCATCTTAAATAAACACAGTTTTACATCACCAAAAGTAGGACTTATGAACAAGTTTTTGTATTGCAACCTACATATCAGTGTTGTACCTCATTCAGCATTGCATTGCACGTAACACTGCTTCAATTTGGTTTAAAACAAACAAACCTTTACAGGGGTCTTCCAGGAAGACCTGTTTGTGGTAAGGTTTTCATAAGTAATTAGATATTTTTTTTACTTAGATTCATTTTAGAACAGAATTATGTAACTTGATACCAGCCAAATAGTCTGATGACTTTCTTTTTCAAATAAATGTCAATTTATGAAATATATATATAACAATGGAATACAAAGTTTTCTGATTACAAAACTTTGTCAATATGATAAATCTAATGTCATTCTATTGTATAGTTATTATCTGTGTAACATTCTGCAAATGTTTTTAATGAAAATACATTCAGTAATCAGGTAAATCCAGGGTTGTACTTATAATATTTGCAACAATATTGGTAATAATGAGTCAATAAAAGCCAATTTTAATCACAATAGGAATTCAGAACATTTACAGCCTCACTGTGACCACTTGGGGAGGTGCAACTCCTGCCTAAAGTGTGTTCACTGTAAATGGATACCTCTACCGTTCTCTACAGACTAATAGTACAAATAAAAACTGTGGTCAGTTGATTGATTTTTCTTTTTAGCGCCTAAAGGCAGAAAAAGGCTCAGTTGTCTACTTTCAAACACAAGGACGTCACTCCGGACGGGATTTCAATTACAGGAGGACCAGCAAGTTCACAGACAAACAGAAAGTCATTAGAAAAGCAAATCAAAAAAGGTTCCACTGTTTTTTCTGGGTGGGGAAGTCAAAATGCTGACCTAATAATTAGAATAATAATGCAATAATAATACAATTTTGACTAAGAAAGTTGAAAATATATATTCCTGGTGGAAATGGGCCTCCATGAGATGTAAACACCCTGACAGACTGTACACTATATTATAGTGTGGACAGACGTCTGTAATGTGCTTTTTGGGTCATGCCGTAGCTTCAGTTGACACAGAAACAGCAGGTTGATGGGGGTTGTCGCGCAGATGCAGGTGTCGTTTGCAAAGGTTGCGGTGGAGTGGAGGACTGCACCGCCGTCGTTTCTCAGCACAGCGAGGTCGCTCTGTGACCACATCCTCTCCTCTGCTGTCGCTCCCAACGCCTCGGCAGCCTTTCGTGCCCCGGTTCGTTCCGCACCAACAACAGCCTCGAGCTTTCTTCCCCACACAGACGAGAACATTGATTTCCTGTTGTTATGGGCCGTGGTTGACTCGCATGTGAACATATACTTCTTTACTAAAAGCCTGCCACCTAAATTAATATGGCTTTACTCATGGACAACTTTGTTAATCCCGCCAAAGAGTATTTTAAAAACGCTACAATTTACAATGGTAGATTTAATTGAATGTAGCACTGAGATGTCACCAGAGAGATCCTTTCAGTCTAGCTCATTGGGAAATCTTATCAGCTGAGTGCAACGAATGGAAACATATCAGAAAGAAAGAGTTCAATTCTCAGAAAACTGACAGATAAGCAAGCTGCTAAAAATACCTCCACTGAGTCTGAGTGTGGGCTGAGTTATGTTGGCGGTGAATTCCTCTCTTCATAAATGTATGGAAACTGGTATAACTTGCATGCCTACAACAAATAACTGTGTGCCTGGCACTTGACAGGTGGGAAGATTAATATGTGTTGTGTCTTTCTGACCTTGTTTCCACTTCAGACAAACGTTTCAAAAAAAATAAATAAATGATGCCTTACAGCATATCTCCTCTAAAAACCTTTTATTGAGAGTTAAATTCAGCGTAAAGCAGCTCACAAAGCGCTCACGCCAACAGGCAGCATCGTTAACTATCAATCAACATCGGACAGCAAATTGTTTACATGCTTTTAAGTCGAGCGTGTTGCTCTGATTTCTGCAGAATGTGAGTAGCTGGCTGAGCACTGAAGCCAAAATGCAATTCAGCGTTCACATGTGTTAATTTTTATACACAGAAAGCATCAAGAATCCGCTGGTTTGTGCAGGTCAGCTCTCAGTTGTTCCGTTTTTCAGATGACCCCTGTGCAGCAGACAGAGAACGACACGTTTTCAGTGATTTATTAAAAAAAAACAAAAAAAAACAAAAACACTCTTTTTGCATTATCAATTCCAACACCTCCGCCTGCTTCACTTAGGTCCCTTTCAGATATTGACCTTGTTATGTAACGGTGATGGATGGACACACACACACACTGAATGCAGGTTTTGTTCTCAAGAACACTGAAATAAATTGATCTCTGACTTATCATCTCTTGTACACAAACACGTTTCATAACCCTCTCATTTCAGTTCAGTCTAGTTTAAATTTTTAGAAAAATGCTGTACATACAGGACGTGAGAATATACAAATGATATTAAATGTGTCTTCAGTCAAATTTGTCTTCACAAACTTACAGGCGACATTTATGTACCGCACTGAAGTCGAATTTCATGTGGACTGTGGGCGTACTAAGGGCAGCACTTGAATACCAGCGTTCACATCCTGTGCGGGTAGGTTGAGGAAAAAAAAGCACTTTGGGTAAGGTTAGGGAAAGATTCTGGTTTTCGAATAAATGTTATTAAAGTTAACACATTTTTGTGTTTATAGTACTTCAGACTTTTTCTGTAATAAACCAAGACCACAGTCTCTCTCAAACCTCAGCCAAATGTTGTGAGCACTTCAACGTAAGCATAAAAACGTCCAGTCACGTTTTACTGTTACGTTTAGCCGCAGCATTACGTGACTTGCTGGGTACGTGAATGAACAACATTTGGTCAGTAATCCAAGCCGCATTACATTTCCCCAATAACTGCAAATGAGTAGTATCTAAACATCATTTCTAGGATGAGGGTCCCACATTCTCATAGTAGTCATTATTTAAGGCTTTCAACGGCCAAATCCATCACTGATGCAGCCTGTAAAAGAACAGAGAACACTCTTCTTCCTCCATATCATTGCTTTCACTGCTGTTCTCTTGCATGAGCATTCTGACTTTTTCTGTACCAGTCTTGTCATGTCCTAATAAAGCCTTAACTAACATTTACACAACAGACACTTGGATCGGAATGGCAAAAAGCTTGCACTTTAACACGTTACGAATTCCTTGTCCGAAAGGGGCTTCAATGTACCGTCTGGTCATGAGCTCTTTAATTTAAAATATGCAGAACTATTTCCTATGCCGTGTACAAATCCTCCGCTGGGATTTCTTTGGCAGAGAGACAAGACAACAAGACTATGATCATGTTGGACGAACCTGAAGCCTCCACACCAAAAACACCACGAAGGCTCCGTAGATGCTGCTCTTGAGGATCAAAAGAGCGTAGGACAGCTTGGCAGTGTTGGTGATCCTCAAATATTTCTCTGCAAAAACATTGCGGCATTTTAAGTGAGTGGCATGATTCAGCGGTGTCGACGCTTTGAGCTGCGTAGGTTCACACAAAACTGTATTTACCTCTTATCCCTCCAGCTCCTGGTGCTGACAGAAAACGGGAAAAGACGGTACAGTTTTTTTCGGTGCAATCGTGAGTTTTGGCTTTTCACATCATTAAAAACAGAACCACTGAACGCACCTTCAACGCCTTCGACCCAATCTGAACGTTGCACAGTCGTGTTTCCATTGAAGAAGTTGACGGTGCAGGTGAACCTCTTGCCTGGTGTAAACCACTTTCTGAGCGGGACCCTCAGCCTGCTAGTGATGCTGTAATGTTCCCCTTCCCGCAGAGCAGCATTGTCGGTCGCCACGCCATCCGCGACATTGGCCCCGTCGACCTGCCAGGACACACTCACATGGTCCGGGTAGAATCCAAAACCCAGACACACCAAGGTCTTCTTGTTTTTGTTGTCTTTGCTGTTTTGACACTCTTTTTGTGACGGTGGAAGCACTTTGACTTTTGGCGGGGTGATAGTACGATTTGGTTCTGCGGGGACAAAGGAAACAAATTATTGGAATAGTACGACATTTTGGGAAATACACTTCTTCGCTTTCTTGCCGAGAGTTAGATGAGAAGATCAATAGCACTCTCATGTCCGTACGATAAATATGTAGCTAGCGCCAGCAGCCAGGTAATTTATCTTAGCATAAAGGCTGGAAACAGGGAAACAGCTAGCCTCAATCTTTCCAAAGGTAACGGAATCCGCCCTAAATGAGTTATATCTACGTAATTTGTTTAATTCGAACAAAAACAACAGTTTGCAGTTTTACCAGAGGTTTTGACAGACTATTTCTTGGCAGGAACCAGTCAAACATAGGACCACCAGAGACAACACTTCTGTTTTGGACAAATATAACGTAAAATTAGTGAGGTGCTGGTAGTTGGATTTTGTTACCTTTGGCTAGCTGTTTCCCGCAATTAGTTTTTTCTCTAAGCTAAACTGACTGGCTGCTGGTTCCAGCTACACGTTTAAATGTACAGAACTAAGGGTGATATCATCTAACTCTTGGCAAGAAAGGGAACAAGTGCATTTCCTTAAAGCTGCCTATCAAGTTCCTGAAGATATTGTGACTTTTAATACCAGAATTTAAACATTAACAGTGAGGAAGACGCAGATGGATTTTCTCATGCTAAACATGCAAACAACACGGGGGTCCTTACAGGTTACACTTCTCACATTCAGAGCCATTATCATTCAGTTTCTTGAGATCTATTATTATCTCACCAAGAACTGTTAGCCTGGTTCCTTCTCCGAAATAAGCAACGTAAGTGCTATAGCACAACGCAACACCCATGTGCAAAAAACTCAGATCATTCTCGCAAGGAACTACAATGGCTTAACTAATTAACAACTTATTTTATTGTATGACTGATATACCTCATTTTACTCCACAAGTCTCTAACATTTACATTGCAACTTATTAGTGTGCCATTGACTTATATTGGCTTTTTTCCTATAGTTTCAGTTCCTTTGTGTTTGCTTTATTTAATATTATGCCTTAAATAGAAAGAAAATAACATGTTAAAGGAAAACCTCTGAATTCCAAATTCACAGTATCGGATTTTACACTGTTTGAGGTCCAATTTAACTAAAAGGTTTACACAGCAACACAGCTCAAATCCAAGTGACTGGCAAAACACATTCAAACTGTCAATTTTGTACAATCCCAAACTTTACAAAAACTAAAACTATTAGAGCATGTCACTTCAGAGAGCATATTATTTTCTTACCCAAGATTGTCAATTTGGTGCCACTACCAAATTAAGCAGGGTTGTAGTTGGCCCCATGACATACAGTATAATAAAAACTGTTCAGATTTTAAGCACCAAGAGCTGTACACTGCCTTTTTTTGCTCTTCTTCACAGAACACAAACAAGTCTGGAAGTGTCTCCATAATTCTACATAATTGTCTACATAATTTAAAGATTTCCTTCACATAGTTCACACACTACAATTTTACCTTGTAAATATTAAAGCACTTAACTTTATTATTAGAATTATTTTTTACAGAATATTGCATAATACATTTGACTTTTCAGCTCTATATCATTATAATTTGTTTTACCTTACCTAGGACTGTAAGTCTGGTTCCAGTCCCAAAGTAAGCCTTTGCTTAGAAGCTCAGTCTTTCACAGAGCTGATAAGAACTCACATTGAGAGCACTAATCTGGGCATAGAGCCAAATCTTTTATTGCTGCAGCAGTTTGCTGGAGACCAGGTTCAGACTGAAACTAATTAACTAGTGCCATAACACCTTTTACTGTGTAAAAGGGAAGATATTACATTTACTTCCGCCAAATAAAATCCCCTAAAAGCAGAGCCCATTGCCTATTTTCTCTACAAACAAGCCCAGCTGAAAGATGCTCAGTTTGATCTGTTGTTGCAGATTTTCTTACCTAAGACGGTCAGTTTAGTTCCAGCTCCAAAGTGAGCCTTGTCGAATTAACACGGTGCTCTCAGACGGTGACAAAAACGTGTCCTGCTGCTTCTTCCTCAGTGCTGCTCTTTGCAATTTTTCACACTTTGACATGTGCAGACTTTCAAGGCAATGTACTGTAGTTCACAATGAATCAAGTCACTCTCCGCAACAGATCACCTTTTAAACATCAACATATGATATTGAGGCATTTTGTATGATAATTGAACTCATTTTGATAGCAGTTAGTACATTAATCAGCACTTGCAAAGTGTCTCTCAGAGTATCTTCATAGGGGATCAAATCTCAGCAATCTAATTGCTGTACAATATTTTAATTAACTTAACGTTGATTTCTTACCTAAAACAGTCAATCTGGTTCCTCCACCGAAATGAGCCGCATAAGCACCACTAGCATAGTGCACTTGAACAGTGCTCAAATTCAGTTTGCCTTTTAATATTCAGTATATCACACGATCACTTTTCCTTTAATTCCTAAAAGTGACATTGCTGTACTACAGCATTTCTGTTAAGTTGGCAGACAATTGTGTTTCAACAGCAGCTGATAGAACTGTGAGGATCACACACAGTATATTTGCTTCACAGGTGAATTCCTAAGAAAAAAAAAAAAAATCTGATTTCTTACTTACCAAGAACCGGCAGTTTTGTGCCGGACCAAAATAGGCTTCGTTATTGGCACAGCGCACACTCTTGATATCAAAAAGCACTGAGCTGGACTAGAAACTACAGAGCCCTAAGTGAGCAAAACCCCTTTGAGGAACAAGAGGCTATATCAGTTATTCATTCCTCATTAACCTGTAATTTCCTAGAACAGTCAGTGTTGTTCCATTTCCACAGTATGCTTCATTGAGGTTGTCACAGTCTCCTGTCATTCTCTACCAAATCATCTCAGGACCCTTCGCATGTCTTGCAATCTTGCTGTGTATTCTGAGAATCTAAATGTCCAGTATCCCAAAATATAATATTAACCTTAAGCATTTAGCTAAAATGTTCACCTGGGTTTTGTTTTCAGAGTAGGATCAGTGCAGGTCAAAATCTTTCCGAGTGAGCGGAATAGTTTTACCTTCTTTATTCAAATTTGTGACGGATTCAAGTTGTGAGAGTTCTGACTTACCTAAAACAGTGACTTTTGTTCCACTTCCAAAGTAAGCTTCAGCTCCAGTGCCACACTGACTGCATTCTCTACCAAAAGGTCACAAAACTGTCCATAACTGGAACTTGGTAACAGGCTAAAAATCTATGACATTGCTGTAGTTTTCGTATAGAAAATGGACTTCACGACATCCAAGTTTCATGGGTTTTTATAAGAGTGGATAAAGCCCAAATTCTGCGTATTGTTTTATTCCATTCCAGACAAGGTTCCCCAGTGAAATTTAGTTTTCGTCCAATGTCAGAATAGTGAGTCATCCTGCATGTTTTCAGAATACTGATGTTTCCATCTGTGCCAAGTGTCACAGGTACCTTGCAGTGCTTCACACTTATCATGTTAAATGGAGGTTTTTGTACAGCGGCTCTATTGGGTTGAATCACCGTGCTCCCCCAGTCCCCACAGTGAAAAAGCGTTACACAAAAACCTAACTTGTCTCGGCTTGTCTTGTCTTTCCTTCCCCCACCGGGCTTTCCCGTATCTCAGCCTCCATCTTTCTCCGTCTGTCTGTGAGAGCAGCTGTGCAGGTCGGTGTGACTGACGGCTGGGGTGAGCGCCGCGCTTAAAACTGTTATAACCTCTTAAAGATGAGACTGAATTTGTGCTGTCCAGCATCAGAGTAAGATCAACATTTACTGTGCCACATCACCATGAAATCTAGTGTGGGCATCGGTTCCCCAGAAGATGACCACTGATTTTAGAGCAACTAATTTCTCAAATATTTGTTGTGGATTTTTATAGTTCCCAGCAGAGGCATCATAATGCCAAAACCCAGACTCTTACACAGAGTCTACAGCCATGCTATCAGCTCTGTGAGACTGTGCATAGGCACCGCAGTGCTTTGAGCGAAGTGCTGACATCAGCAAGCTCACAATGACGATGGTAACATGCTGATGTTTAGCAGGTAATATTTACCAGGTTCACCATCTTAATTTAATCTAATAGCATGCTAACAGTTGCTAATTAGGCTGCTGTGGCTTGGTGGTAGAGCGGTTGTCCACCAATCGGAAGGTCGGCAGATGGATCCCTGCTTCCCCCATCCTTGAGCAAGATACTGAACCCCAAATTGCTCTCAACGCTGTGCCTTTGGTGTGTGAGTGTGTAAGTCGCTTTGGATAAAAGCGTCTGCTAAATGACTAAAATGTAAATTAGCAGTAAACGCATGGTAGCGCTGAGGGTGATGGAAATGTCTTTAGGTTTGCAGGTATTTGGTCATAAACCAAAGTACTGGATGAATTTTGAACTGATGATGGTTCTAGCTGAAAATCCAGCCGGCCACCAAAGTTGTAATTGTAATTCATCCGGAGGGGGACATGAAATTCTGTATTCAAATTCATGGCAATCTATCCAAATTATGTCAAGAAATTTCACTCAAAACCACAAATGTTAATTTGTTGCTGGCGCTAGAGAAAGAGTCAGAGGTTTACTAGAGTATTTAAGATACAGTCTGGGAACCATGAATGTTTGCCCAACATTTTTTGCCAATCCATCTTGTAGAGGTGAAGCTATTTCACTGAAGTAAAAAACAAAACAAAAAAACCCACCAATTTGACATGTTAGCCAGAATTCTTCAAATATTCAGCATTGATTTTTTAAAAATGTAATGCCAAACGTACCCCATAGAGGTCAGTGTATGATCAACTCTTAAACTTGTTCTTTCCTTCCAAATACAACTAACCAATTTCATCTACTCAGGCAGCAAAAAGAATAGAACAAAAATAAAAGCCAAAGAACAAAATGAAAGACATGTGCATAGGGAGCTGTAGACTATAAGACAGACAGACAGACATTCATTACTCTGTTATAGCAGCTGTTATGGCACCTTATCCAAGTGATCAGCTTTGTGGTGCTGCAGAAATATCAGTGAATTTAGAGAGAAGAAAGAGCTTCATTCTTAATCTATGGTTTAGGTCTAACAGCAGCTTAAAATTATATAATGTAGATGGAAACCAAATTACACTAATTATCCAAGGGCAAATGGCTGCTTTCATTTTTGCATTAATGTTGAAAGCTCTAATGTAAAAATGCATGCTATATATGCTAACACCTCCAACATAGTATGGTATGGTATCCCATAGTATGGGAGGTGGTGTTGAGATTTTTAGGTTAGGGTCAGGTGAACTAGAGGTATCTATTTTTGTTTAATAGTCCTGCTCTACAAAAGCAGGCAGCAGTAACTACAAAAGCAGTGAAATTGAGAAAAAAAGAGGTTACAGGTTACAGAGAAGCAGATAGACAGGTTGTAATGCCTTGATTTCATGGTGTTTACATAATTTTTTATAAAGGTAAAACAAATGTCAAAAGTCAGACTCAGATCTTAACTCAATTTTGACTACAGTTTCTACTATGTTTCAGCAAGCTATAGGCACAGCATGTACTGGGGGACCATGGGACTGGCCATGTACAACAGTTGATCAAAAAGGAAGTATTTAACTGATCCATGTTTCATTTCATTCAGTTCAATTTATATAATATAATTATTTTTATATATTCCAATATCACAAATCACAATTTGCCTCAAAGGGCTTTACAATCTGTACAACACACGACACCCTCTGTGTCCTTAGAACCTCAATTTTGAATAAGTTATAAAAAATTAAAGTTTGGGGCAGACAGGACAGGAGCGCAACACAGTATGCTTTTTAGACTTCAAAAGACTGTTGGCGCTCACCAGACCAAACAAAGGGCTTTGAGGGACTGGTTAAAACCGTCTGTGGGGCAGCCACAGAGGAGAAGTTTCTGCAGAACCGGTGATAGTAGCCAGCCATCCCATGGAAACGACGCAGCTCTCTCCTGGTAGTGGGTATAGGAAACTTAGCAATGGCCTTGATTTTTGCATCGATAGGACACACCTGTCCCTGACCAACCTGCTGACCAAGATACAGTACCTTTTCCAAACTCACACTTGGCAAGGTTGAGTGTTAGGGACGCAGTTGACAGGCGTTTGAAAACTTCTCTCAGTGTAGTCATATGACTAACCCAGTCTGCAGAATACACAACAATGTCATCCAGGTAAGCTCTGCAGTTTAACACATCGCCTAATACTTTGTTCACCTGCCTCTGGAAAGTAGCGTCAGTGTTACATATCCCAAAGGGCATGACTGTGTATTGTAGGAAACTGTCAAGGGTTACCAAAGCTGAGATTTCAGAGGCACGTAGGGTTAAAATGCCCCACATTACACTAGTGGCAAAACATACTACCGTGACCTAATGACCCAAATCTCCCGACCACAACCACCCATCTTACCAGCGCCTATTTTCCCACCCAGCAACCTTGGATCCTGAGGAGCAATTTAAGCGTGAGATAAACACCAGCAAACACAATCCAGTGAGTCGGCAAGAAAATGATCCAAGCCACGGCAAACCTAGTAGCATGCTACTTGACATTTATGATGAACAAGCAAAGCTACAATGAAGTACCCACCTCAAAATGCATGTGGTTTTTGCAAGAACACAGGGAAATGAGCATTACAAAATAGTGAGGAGATGAGGTTCAAACCCTGACCCACCATGTTGAACTCCAGAATGAACACCAAAGGTGGACATCAGTGTCCAACAACGTGGCCCTCAGCTGAAGCGTAGGTCGAATTGCTCAGCCTTTACACAAAAGACCAGTTACCAAACACACAAAACTGGAATTAACATAAGCGCCATACCAGAGTAGAATACCCCGAGGTTCCTCTAAATCAAAGGCTCACTAGCCAGCCAAGTCATCCCAAAGACTTGGCACACAAAGAGGAGACCAAGCTACAACGAAGCTCAGATAAAACCAATTAAAGCATGAGCTGTAGCACCTACTACCAAAGCTGCTTGACAAAGTTGCATCATTTAAGGGAACACCTTCCTCGCTATTTTTACTTCCCCAACAGCCAGACCAAATTTTACCACAATCCTAGCCATCTTGAGGCTCAAACCAAATTATCACATGAGCAGACAAAGGACACTTTTTTTTTTACAATACTAGCCATGGTATGTTGAAGATTACAAACCCACAAGTCAAACACAAATGCATGTACAACAGCAAAATCAAAGAGCCACAACTGAGCACATGCCCCCCCCCCCCGCTCATAACTAATTCCATTCACTGACTGGCCTCAGCCCTAGTCTTCAGACAGATACTGGTGGTGGGTACTTATGCACTAGTTCCACCAGCACCAAGAGGCAATCAGAAAACTGGCAACCCTCTAGAAGCCAGGGAAATGCTCCTAAGACGTTGCCTTTTCCCACGTTCTCAGTCACACTAAAATGAAAACAACAAACTGGTTGACCTCCTGCTGAGAGCAACCACTTCAGCCTAAAAAGGGGATGCAAGGCGCTTACCAATTGGGACATGGCCATAATCACTAATCACGTGCACCAGTAGTTAACTTAAATTACCAAAATGTACTTTGCAAACCAAACAAATATGGTGACAAATGCTGCTCCCTTCAAGCATCCACAAAACCACAGTACCAGTCTAAAAAAAAAAAAAAACTGAACAAAAACCTTGCATGATACTCCCAAAGATACCAAAGGCACTGTAAGCTAGACTTCTAAAAAGCACCTAAACCTGTTTAGGATTACCAATCAATTCCTCCTTAGACACACTGGGCTAACCTTACTAAACGGTTTGATCCTGGGTGAGCCCCCCCATTTGTTACAAACCGGCTCAGGGAATGCATCAAGTAGGGAGTACACTCAAGAAACGTAGTTAAAACAAGAGCAATCTATTGAACTAACGTTAACACGAATCATCCAACAACCCAAAAGACAGTGACACCAGGTGGACACATGGGCCAGCTTTTATAGCCCAAGGGCCCAGGCGAGCTTAATCTGCTGACAACCCTCCCATGTCCGCCAATTGTCGGCTGCGGTTGCCAGGAGAGTCTCCAAGACGGGGGGGGGGGGGTTTCACGTAAGTTATAAAACAATAATAATAACTGAGCCCAAAATATAGAGAAATCATGATCCTGTGGCCTCTCTGAGGAGGACAGAAAATGCCCAAATCAAAAATCAATAAAGAAATGAATAAATAAGTGAATGCTATTAAAGGCATCAAAAATAATATTTAAAAAAAAATGTAGGCATTCATTATTTTACAACATGTGACATGAATTGATATTTCGGTTTCATTTTGCTTCTGTGTTTATTTACCTTTGTATTAATTCCCCAATTTATTTACTCTCCCATTTCCATTTTATTAATTAATTTTAAAATGCATTTATTTATGCTGGTGTGAGTTGTCCAAACGTAGTCGGTAGATAGTTTTAAAGTTGTGGCTCTGTAGAACAACTGACCTATGTAGGCAAGATGCTCTTTCTGATGTTCAGATGACCGCAGTATTGGATTTTCAGCCTTCACTTACGTCTTATCTGGGGAGGAGAGGAGTGGGATAACCTGGTCTGACGCGAACTTTAGCGCACGCTTGCTCGTATTCAAACTCTGAAAGCAAGGCAAGTTCTACAGCACACGTCGGGCAAATGTAGAGTGCTACCAGGATCCTCTATTACTAAAGACTTCCAATGTCGTACAGCATATTGTTAAACACAAAAGTTGGTAAAATATCCAGTGCATTACCCAACTATCCCTAATAGCTGTAGATACATTTTCAACAATCAGAACAATATCTACATTGGCTTATGTTTTGATGGCACACGTATGTCAGTGTCAGATCACTTGCTATACTTTTAAAGTCTTACGGACAAATCCTGTTACATGTACAACTGTCCCAGCATTATCTGTGTGATATACGGACAAGGTTCAGCCGCTGAGCCACCTCCTCTATATTATTGAAAAGGGCCAGCCTCTGTGTCGGTGTCTGCCACTAATTGAAACACAGTCAGAGCATCCACACGAAAAAGTAAATAGTCCTGACTAACAGCATTATTTCCAGCGAGATTAGCTAAGCGCCTCGTTTATTTATTACGTTTCAAGGACACATTTTAGGGGTATAGTGCTTCACTTTAACACTTTTCAGCATGCAGAGAATTAGGATTGGTTGTGTTTTCTATTCTTCACAGTTAGCAATGCCACGACAAATCCAATAAATAAAAATAAAGATAGAAATAGATCTAAAATTCAACGACACACTTTTGTTAAGAAAGTTCAACCAAATTAAAGTGATTTTTGGAGCGACATTCTGAAAGGTGTGATACAGTATTTCGGTTCCAAAAGTCAACACATTTTTGTGGCTTGACTGCGCTTTGTTCGACTGACCTGCAATTTGAATCTAAAAGGAAGTTACTGTTAGAGAAGGTAACTAAAATGGACTCTTTCATTGTAGACAGCTTGTCTGTGGGTCTTTGTATAAAGAACGTTGTTCACCACCCTCAAAAACATATCAGTTGAGGGTTTAAACATTCAAAGGTAACAGACAAAGGCAAGATGGAGTGTTTCTTGCATGTATTGGTAGTGATACAGCACTGATGTTTGTCAGTCCTGTTTTGATCTTGGGGCTGTTGTTCATCGACAGCGTGTGTCTGAGCCATTGTGGTAGTCCAGAGGCACGATAAAACACAGCTGAATCTCCAGCCTCAACATGGTGTATGTGCAGAGTGGAGTTAGGCACCACAGGCCGTGACATGGTGTACTTGGATTTGTTGAAAGGAGCTTCAGTGGTCCGTATGCCTATATTAAGAGCATGTTACCAGCTGCATTTCCCCACTGCCTACGTGGCTGTACCGATGCACGTACAAGCGGTCTTCATCATCTTGCACACACTGCAGCGTTACAGATGTGTCTCCTTCTACGCCGAGTGCAAATGGAGGCTGGCGTATTTTAACACAACAGGAGAAACCTGGACTTTAGGGAGGAAGACAGAAAGTAAATAACTTGATTTTATAGAAAGGTCAAACAGAAAAACTGCCCAGTGACAAAATGAAAAATGTCTACCAACGGAATTTAAGGGTTCGTGCTGGCAAACAGCAGAAGAGCTATCGAGAGAGTGGTCGTCCACCAATCGGAAGGTCGGTGGTTTGATCCCAGGATTCCCCCAGCCGTGTGTCGAAGCATCCTTGAGCAAGATAGAGAACCCCAAAATTGCTCCCGAAGCTGCGCCATCGGTATGTGAATGTGTAAGTTGCTTTGGCTAAAAAAAAAAAATTGCTAAATGTAAATTTTCTTCCACCCAGTTTCAGACATTTTCCTATAGATATTCTCTCTTACAACAGGGTGACAGGGCACTTAAAAGCTCAAGGAGTGGCTACATGGCAAGGGATTCATCCTCCATGAGTATACGCGGTAAATGTCATGTCATCAGATTTGATTTTTGTTGTACTGGTGGGTAACGTCGACCCAAAGGTGGCATTGGGGGTAACGTCAGGGGGTCAGCGAACCCACTGAGACTTGTGCTGGTGTCCATGAGCACAAAAACACAAAAAGCTTGGTTCGGTTTAGGGAAAGCCCATCGTTTGGGTGAAAATAAGTACTTAACCTGAGGATAAGCTTAGTTAAGGTGACCTTCGTTGTCATGCTTACAATAATTAACACGTCGTTAAGCTTATGGAGCAATCCTTTAAAAAAAACAGCAAAAATATCAGTGACAGGTAAAGACAGACGAAGGATGACTAATCTCATAATAGCTTTAGGAGAGCAATCAATTATTTGTAATATATTATTGCTAAGGATTCTCCTCAACTTTGTCAGTTAGAGACAGGGAACTTTTATTGCTGTATTCACCCTCAAATCCCCAGTGATACTGAAATCTGCATAACACAAAAGCATTGACGGATAATAAGATATCAAACCAAATTATAACCACAGAAGCAGGTGCCTGCTGTTCACTGCCATGTACAAAACCACCAATGCTGAAAAAGAGTGTAGAGTTCTTGTCAACAGCAGAGACACTGTCTCTGTATAGCGAGCTGCACAGTAGTACGCTGCATTGCCCGCAGCTCCAGTCAGCTGGAATATCAGAGAGACGTTTTGCATCGTTCCCATGCAGAGCTCCACTGATGTTGAACTGCTGTTCACATGGCTTTGCCATTCTGAAATCCTTATAGTTCACAGATCCAATGAGTTTCAAATGTGTCGGTCCAGGTGGCTGCTGGTACCAGAGCATCACTCTGTAGCCAGTTTGTTCGTGGCTGCAGACAAGCTGCACTGTGTCACCAGGGCTCCGGATGAGAGCAGGGGGATTCTGACGGACCTCAATACCCACACAGCCACCTGGATACAAAAAGAGAAAATCAAACCCGACATTTTCAAAAGAACGACAGAAAAAGACAAAGCAGATCATTTTGACTTCTTCTGTGCTACTCAAAACCCTTTGATAATCTACTGCAGATAAACCAGGGCTTTAGACATTGGCTTGTGATGGTGGCTCTTGCTGCCAATGTGGAGTCAACTGGTGCCTCTGCTGAGCCGCCTGAGGTCTGAGGAGAAAAGGGGGAAGAAAGGGACGTCAGAAAATTAAACAGGGCCAGAGCTCAACTCCACCTCTTAACATCCAAATCCTCAGCTCTGGCCCCTGGCTGTAACAGCAAGGTGAGGTTTCTTCCAAAAAACAGTTAATAGATAACTTTTCTAATATGTGTGTGTTTGTTTAAAATGTTTTATATTAGATATAACGTTTGGTGAGAATTGTGAGATGTGCATGTTTTCGGAGTGGGTAGCTCCACCATGTGGCCATTTATAAAGCAGCATAAACATAGCTTTTTATTTAGCTCCATCATGAGCTCAAATTTCATTGTGTCCAATGCTTATATTATGACCAATTACCTGCAAAACTAATGTTTCCATCCCAGTTGTACTTTGTGTTTAGTGCTAATTAGCCAATGATAACATGCTAAACGAAGACAGTAAACACTGGAAACGTTGCACATTTATTTTTATCAGAGGAGCTACTGAGTGGACCTTGTGGTGAGATAGGGTGGGAGACTTGACCTTAACCGTGCTGAGAAGCCACGTGCACGTCAGCTCTTAGCAGTCCTTCAAAATGTGAATTTCTTTTGCTAAAAAAAACCATGATAAATTTATGAAACTGTCCGGATGACGGCGATAGATAAAAAGTTAAAGGAATAAAGAAGTTATTAGAATTCATCCAGAGGGAAACGCGAATGCCTCTACCAAATTTCATGTAGGATATTTCACCCGGCTTCTTTGAAAGCGCTGCACAGTTTACCATTGTGGTGAGGTACCTTCAGGTAGTGTGCCAGTCGTCTATGTGTAGATTTGGTGCAGCTTGACAGCTGTTTGCATCACTGTGTCAACTGAACTGGCAACGCAGAGATAAAATCCGGTGTCGCTTGGTTCCACATTTGTCACTGTGAAAGTTCCGCTTTCAATCCCAAACCTGTTGGCTGAGTACTTGTCCTGGCTAAAGTTCCCAAAGTCCGGCTCTTTGTACGGCAACGTGTGGACGATCAGCTTCATACTCTCCCCTGGTAACCGCTGAAACCAGTACATGTTAAAGTAGTTGCCATACAGGTTGTGACTGCAGTTCATCTGAGCAGAGTGACCCCTCTCCACCAGGACGCCTGGGGTCTGTTGGACTCTCCTAGTCCATGTTACACCTGGAATCACGCAAGAAAACAAGCTGAGATAGTAGCAGTAAAGTCAACAGGTTGGGACAAATGCTCCCTTTTGGAGGTAAAGAGTTATTTGCATATAACAGATAATAAACCACACGAGTTTTGGAGTCAGGCGGGGTTTTTACAGTCAATTAATAAAACCTTTGGGATAAAACTACCTGCAGTAAAGAGCAGAGAAACCGTGCAGATGATGAGAGGCGAGATCATTTTGATCCACTCAACACACAGATGGCTCTCACAGTGAGACAGCAGCTGATGGGTTGGTCTCATAATACAGTATGTGATCTCTCCTGTCACGTGTAGGCGTCAAGATTAGTCTCATTAATGTCTTTCGCTGGTCAGAAACATCATCGTCTTAATATACTATTCCAGAGTGAACTTAATAGATTTTATGTTATTATATTTGGTATCTTGCCGTGTCATCATTTGAAAACAGCATTTTCAACAAATAAACATGACGAAGTAGTTTGCGTATTGGTGTTCCCATTGTTCTACGATGTTTTATCACAGGTGTAGGTCCGTCAGTATCTAAGGTACTCTCCACTTATGTCTTACAAATTATTACAAGGGCTTTTAAATCCCATTTCACTCAAAAGTTTTCTGCAAGACTGAAGTAGTTTTTTCTGCAAACACCTTGACGTCAGTACATATGTTGTATTTATCTGTGGAGAGAAACACTACACCTTCTCGAATAATAAAAATATTGCAACAAAACTTTGTGAGTGTTTACCACCTGTGTGGTTACAGCAGATGACTATTGTGATTGCGTTAAAGGGTTTTTGCTGAAGACAGCGGCGTGCATCACTGGCAGCACAGAAGTACACCAGTCATTCTCCATTTCTACATGAGTCATCAGTCACTCAGTCATTTTCTTCTGGTTGTTCCCGTTGGGGGTCGCGGGTGACTGGAGCCTATCCCAGTGGCTTTGGGCCTTAGGCGGGGTACACCCTGGACAGTGGCCAACTCGTCGCAGGGCTGACACATAGACAGACAACCAGTCACTCTGGTTTCTGCTGCCCCCAAGTGGCCAAAAACAAAATCAGTTAATGCTAGATTAAAGGGGCATTTTACTGAGCTTGGCTGAAAAATTAAAATAAAGGAACAAGTAAAGTAAGATTACTTTTGCTGTCAAGTAATTTATAATAACTTTTTCCATTGAGTAATTTACTGGTTTTCAAGCAGTGATGCCGGTAACGCGTTACTCTAATCCGACCACTTTTCTTCAGCAACGAGTAATCGAACGCGTTACTATTTCAAAACCAGTAATCAGATTAAAGTTACTTATTCAAGTCACTGTGCGTTACTATTTTTTTCATTTTCCTTAATAAAAACATATTTTTGCTTTTTATCTCGCATCTCGGGGAGTAAAGTCACTTTTGTGACAAGTCACATTTTCAGCATGAGGACAGTTCACGTCACGTTTAATAATACACATCACGCAGCGACACAAACGGAAACAATGGAGGGAGGAGAGAGATGCGCGTTTTGTAGCTGGAAATACAGACGCTATTTTGAGTTTGTTGTCCCCTAAAGATGGCAATGTTAAGGTTCAATACAAAGTGTTATCCAGCTACGAAAACTCTACGTCAAATGTAAAGAAACATGTGGAGTCGCAGCGCTGCGCGGTCACACTTACAGAGCGAGTCCCAGCAGGAGGCCCCCCACCACCCAAACAACAAGAGCTGGACTTTGGTAAAAACAAGTATTTATGTTAAGTGAATTCAAGAAAGACTGGCATTATTTTATTTTTATTTTTTAAGGAAATAGTTTTTATGTTCAACTTAAAATGTTTGGCGAAAGATTGTTGACATTACAGTTAAAAATGCACTTCCAATAAAGTGAGTGTTGGCAAAACCAGCTGTCATCGTTACGTTGAGGCGGCGGGGGGGGGGGGGGTTGTCGGCAGAGGCTGAATGTAACTTGTATTCTAACTTAGTTACTTTTAAAGTCAAGTAATCTGTAAATTAACTAAGTTACTTTTTAAAGGAGTTAATCAGTAATTAGATTACTTTTTCAAAGTAACTGTGGCAACACGGTTTTCAAGTAACTTGCCCTCAGGCCTTTCTTACCTGCAAATCTTTTAAGATATTACGCACTGATTCTTCCTACCACCGTGATGAATGAGAAAGGAGATCCTGGGCAATCCATCTGAAAATCGCAATCACGATTAGCTCCCCAACCAGCCAACTGGACTGGGAATCAATGGGATCTGAGGATGTCTGGAACGTGTGCATCCGTATGCCTCCGTGGGATGGACCTCGGCTGCTCGATGTTTCCGACCCCTTACCAAAACCTGACCTAAAATTAAAGCCAGATCATTTCTCTCAATTACCATTTAATACATAGATCAATTTCTACAGGCCACTCGTGAAAATAAAGTGAGGTAATATTTCAGTGAGCCCAAAATACAACATCGAACTCCCTATTTTAGTTGTACAACATTTCTTAAAGCCACAGTGGGCGGCTGTAGCCTGGTGGCAGAGCGGGTTTCTACCAATCGGAAGGTCGGCGGTTCGATCCCCCAGCCGTGCGTCGAAGTATCCTTGAGCAAGATAATGAACCCGAAAATGCTCCAAAAGCTGCGCCTTCGGTGTATGAAAAGCGTCTGCTAAATGTAAATGTTCTCTTAGGTATCGTAAGTACGTTTACATCAATAGGCAACCTTTATAAAAATACATTTCTAATTCAAGTTTAAAGGAACCTTAGTAACATTAGCACCATCATACATAAAACTGCATAAATTGCATGTAAACATTCATAAGTTCTATTATCCACAACATTAATTACAGCATTGTCATTTAGAGGCATTAAACATGTGCATGCTTTTTTTATCCCTCCCTGCACCGGTAACGGTGGAAAGAATGCACTAGAATTTCATAACCAGACAAAATCATTAGTTACGTTCCACAGCCAATAACAAAACCTCGCTAGCCTGTTGAGACTAATTACCACATTAGCATGTGAATGCGGCAACCTAACACCTTTAAATGCCCCCACCCATTAGCACCGCTTAGCATGGACGCTAGCCACGCAAAGGCCTAGCGCTAGGTACGTAACGTTAACTTAACTCACCATTTCAGCGCAATTCACTGCCTTTAACTCCATGACGACAGTGGATTCAGACACAGCTCTCTTACACTCTGTAACAACAAGACATAGTCAGTATGACCAAGAATAATTTAAGAATTAACTCACTTAACTCTCCTTTTACCGAATGTGGATAATTGCAGCCTCCTTCGCTAAGGTGCTAAAGAACGTGAGGAGAGGGAAATCTGAAGGTGTAACTGTAACGGAGCCTAGTGGGTAGCTGATTGGTCAGCGCGCAGATTCAGAGTTCACCCATTGGCTCACTTGCACGCCCATCAAAGATCACCAAACTAAATGAAAGTTCACTATAGCTTGTGACTACTACTTCTAACCACATGTGAATACTTCATGAAAATAAAAAGAATGTTTCTTTAAAAATACAACAGGGTCATTATTAAGCCTGGGCTACATACAGTTGTGGTTTTCGTTGGTTACAACAGGAAGGGGAAAGGTTTGCTGCTGATCAGTGACTATTTCCTGTGGCAGTCTGTGGTTAGACAGGTGCGAGTACATTTAGAGGCTGTTCATCAGGAAAGCTTTTTGTAGAGAAGACAAGGTGACTGAGTCACTGTGTGTACTGGCAGCGCAGTAATACATGCCGCTGTCCACTGTATGTCTGACTTTTTGAACATGAAGTTCAGCTTTCTTTGAGCCATCGCCAGTCACTCTGAAACTATTATTCTTGAATGGGTTTTCAATAGTCGGGCTACTGTAGAAAACATATCCAATCAGTTTAAGCTCAGAGTCACCCATCGACTGCTGATACCACAATATTGTATTGTATGAACTGATTGAATGGCTGCAGCCGATTGTTGCAGAATCATGACGACGTCCCAAGATGGCTGGTGGATCCTGAAGGACTTCCTTGCCCAGTAAAAGACCTGTGTTTAAAGAGAGAGAAACATTTTTTAAGAAAAACAGAGATGGCTTCCAAAAAATAAACTTTTAGTAAAGGGTCAAGTCAAAGGATTTGAATTTAAACCCACAGGTGAGGCAGAGAATCAGGAGAGAGATCCTGTTGAGGTGTCTGATCATGGTGCCTTAATCTTCCTCTCGCTCTGTCGCTGCACCGATAGACTGAACAGACACTGTGAGATGAGCTTACAGAGGAGGAGACAGACATTTAGCTAACAGAGTTTGGCTCTTCCTGCAGTGCTCCTCTGACTATAGGCCTATAGAAAGAAAAACTTTATTCATGACAGGCTCTCCAACCCCTTTTTCCTTCTTCTTTTCAACTTTGAATATGGTTATTTTTCTAAAATAAAGCTTGTGGGGGTTTTTTCTCTTGTAACTGGCCTTGGTGTCCTTTGCATGTTTCGGTCTCCAGTCGAGCTTTTGTTTGTTTAGGGAGGCCATAACAACCCTATTATGCACTTTAAAGCGTCAGTTGACCCAATTTACAGAAAGTCATTTTTAGCCATGCTAGTGACATTGCTCTAAGAAAGGCAATGTCCGTTGGTTGGTCAGAGGATGAGCCCCGACTTTTTATCAAGCACCACCAGCGGGCCAAAGTTTTCACTTGATGATGAATTCTAATGACTTTCATGATGCCATGACGTTTCATCTCAGCTGAAGGTTGACATTTGTGGATTTGATTGAAATGGCTCGAGAATGATTGGATGGATTGCCATGCAATTTGGTATATGTCCCCTGTTCAGGGTGAATTGTAATAACTTTGGTGATCCTCTGACTTTTCCTCTGGCACCATCATCAGGTCAACATTTGAATTTGTGCAGTACTTTTGACCAAATACCTGCAAAACTAATGACATTCCCATCAGCCTCAGCTGTGCCTTGTGTTTGTATGTAATTTTGTGCTAATAAACAAATGTTAGCATGCTAACACGCTAAACGAAGAAGGTGAAATAATATACTAGCATGTTAGCACTGACACTGTGAGCAGCACTATGAACACCACTGGTGTTACCAGTGGTTTTTTTGGAATTTGGGTGTAGTAACCCTTTAGAGTGCTTTAAGCCTTACATACTTGGGTCAAATTTGACATATTTTGACATTTGACAGCAGTAAAAACACACTAAATGCCAAGGCACCTGTTGATCTTTAAAGTGTCATGGGGGACTCTCGAAACAATGAAAGAGTAAAACAGTCGTCCGACTACTCAAAACGCTTTCACACTACACATCACATATTCATACACTGATGGCAGGAGCTAACTGCCCATCAGTTCAAATTAAACTAACCATTCACACACACTCACACACCGAAGGCACAGCTTCGGGAGCAATTTGGGGTTCAGTATCATGCTCAAGGATACCTCGACACATGGTTGGGGGAAGCCGGGATCGAACCGCCGACCTTCCGATTGCCACTCTGCCACCAAGCCACAGCCGCCCCACATATATGGCGAACATAAGGAACAGAGGTCATAGGGTTCCTTGACCCCGTGGCGAGATCTGCACCTACAAGCCCTAGCACCTGTAATGTTACAAAATAACCTAAAAATAAGTAAATTAAAACCCATGAATTCCCATCTAACCAACAGAGATCAAAAGTGGGGTTGGTAGGGTCATAAAACTATAAAGCTGCCATTTCACTGATGGGTTATGGCAGCAAGACTTACTGTCCAAGAGCTCATTGATCGGTTCTCCCAAGATGAGACTAGTTTGCAATTAGCAATTATTTTTAGTTTTGTTTGTTGGTTAAATGTAAGTTAATGTTGAATTAATAGTTAATAGTTATAATCAGATAATAGTTTTGAGTATTTTTTTTATGACATAGCAGTGAGGACAGTGTTTGGTGGTTGTAATGATTATAAATGGTTATATAATTAACCCCACAGTTCCAGAATGTTCTTGTCTTTTTCAGTTTCAATAAAATATATTTAAATTATTATAGCTGTATTTATGTCTTAGGTAAAATAGGACATGATATTGTGTGATAGTAGATAAAGGAGTATGGGTATACATAAAACCTAAAAAACACACTCTCCCTTCTCATGGGTTTCTCACCCTTTTATTTATCTCAGATACTCTATTTATACATTATAAATTATAATATAAATCACATCTGTGGTTCACAATTTGGTATAGACACTTGTTATGAGGGGATACTGTGAAGGTATAGAATATGAACAGTATGTAAGGGTTAAAAATCTCCTTTTTTTATCTGATTTTACCTGGCCTGACCTCATCGACACCCCTTTGATGTTTAAAGTCAGTTTAAAGTCAACTGCTGAGTCCCACTGTTTCTGAGGGGTTTCCTCTCTGCAAACAGAGCCTCCTCTGTGTCTGAAACCGGAGAGGTCAGCATTCCTTTGCCCAGGCCTCAAATAAAGACCGAAATTCTTGCAGAAATAATCCATATTCCCGCTGGGAGTGCAAACCTATCCGCTGTTCCTGGGTAGCTGCCTCCCTCCAGGTGGACAATCAGTGTCTTTGTGAAGCCAAGTTGATGCCAACAGGCTGAGCCTGGAGCAGGTCCACTCGGCAGCTCAGTCCTGCTGCCTGAGCTGTGTAGATGGCCTGCCTCGCTGTGGAAACACTGGATTATTTCGGACAAATATTATCGGACAAATATCATCGTCATCATTGGTGGATTTTCAGAGCTATGGCTGTTTTCTTGATGGATTATAGATGTTTAAGATCTTCATTTTCAAACTGGTTTTAATGGCCCAGATTAAACATCACAAGCTTGTTGGGACTGCCTGACAACAACGAGTCTCCACCAACTGAGAGGTAGGCCACAGTTATTTCTCTTTAACTGACTCAGATGTAATGCATGCTGCCCAGTTAAGAGCCACATTTATTGACCTGCTTTTATTACGTGGGCTACAGACCACAGCTTGGAGCAAGATTGTAGGCAGCATGAGAGGAGGCTGATATTTTCTGACTGAGCACTTTGGGAAACAATGATGAGGTTTTAAATTGTCAAGAAAATAACTGAGATTGGAAAAAGTGCTGCTTCAATGTGTTTCCCAATCCATCCTGAGCTTTAAAGCAAACAAGGACCCCCAAGGCCATGACAAAGACCTGATTTAGCTCCTAAACCAGAGTTAAGAATCTTCAACCATCCTCCTGTTTTGTCTGACATGCTCAGTTGCATCTTTTTCTCTTCCCAAACACTAGGTCTCTGTTAGGATCGGCCCTTCCAAGAGGTATAGACTGAACAAGAGAGAGCGAAAAAAACATTTCTGAGATTTTTCTTTAATCATGTTTCCTCAATCAGTCACTGTACAAGTGGTAAAAAGAAAAAAAAAAGCTGACTGGGGGGGTAAGGGGGCAGTCAGTGAGTCAGTCAGGGAAATAGGCAGGATTCAATGTTAGACCACTTAACATGCTTTATTTCAGCATTCAAAATAATTAAAAACATCTCAATTTATTATACATATACAAAATAGGTACAGATCCTTGTGGTGTTTTCCCCCCATGGGTGTGTCTGTCTGCCTTCTCTCACAAACTCTTTGCTGATGGCTCTCGTTCTGTTTGATTGCAATTTTTTTGAGAAACCCTTTGCACAAGAAAACAAGAAACAAACTACAACAGATGTGTGGATAAAGGGGCTGAGAAGAATTTGGATGACAGAAAGGTGGTCAAAACATAAAACCAAAAAGTATGACGAAGAGAAGAGATGTGGATCCACTTTTCACTTGAGCTCAGAAACAGAGCTAGAGATTGACTGCCAGCACTACCAAGGCTGGAAATAGAAGAAGTCTGTCTCATTCTGGACACCAAGAGTTAAACACGTGGCTTCAATTTAGCACCAAGAGGGCCCTGCCACGCCAGAGTGACCTTAACAATACAGAACAGTACTGCACGGCCAAGAGACCTCAAAGAAAGAATAGCACCTTAAGTTTTCGCTGTTTCTGCTTCTGCTAAAGTGTCAGTAAACCGCGACTACCCCACCGACTGCCACAACTACTGCAGGCTTCACGCATTTCTGAGGTAGCCATAGGATTGTTTCTTTCAAAAAAGAGGTTTAAACCCATGTTTCTCTGCTGGTGGTTTTAATGTGACTTTTCATTTAAAAAAAGGGTAAAATTGAAAGGAACAAACAAGAAAGCAACCACAACAACAATCAAATCACAACAGCTTCGACATCAGCGGATGAGGAGGAGGGACTTGTCAGTGTTGTCTGAGGCAGGGGGGGGGGTGGAGTGGGAGCAGAACAACAGAGACAAACATAGCTGTCAGTTTCACCGTTTATTCATCAACACCTGAAACGTGGTACAAAGCAATTGGGTTCTGTCTGTTGGGACTGTCCTTTCATTCCTCTCACCGCAGTGGTGTATAAAAATACAAAAGTCACCTGTGTGTTTCTGTTGGTTTCTGTAAACTCCAGAGAGGCCTGGTTTGGCTGGATGAAGAGGGGAAGTCAATTTTTACACTTTACAGAAGCATATATTATTTTCTTGTTGCCAGTGAAACAAAATGTCTTCTCTACAGGATCCTTGGTGTTGGTGATGGTAAAAAAAAAAACAACAAAAAAAAAAAACAAGAGTCAGAAACAAAAAAAGTAGTGGTCCCAAACACGACGATGCAGACTCCGCCACATCGCCGCCATCTTGTTGAAGTGCAGGTTTTAGGCAAAGCGGACCAGCGGAACAACAGCCGAATGGAGACTCGGGGTCGGATTTTTCAGAAAAATGGCATTAGAGAAATGTTTTGGTGGGTTTTGTTTTAGAGAGAGATGACTGCTAGAAAAAATAAAACACACACACACGCACAACAACAATTTCAAGTCCAGATTTCTCTTTTTACAAGAAACAGACAGGTCCAACTTCAATGCCGAACTCTTGGTCTGGAGCACCAACATCCATAGGAGCGATATCAATGATGGGCAGGCGAGATGTTTTCGATGTCTTGTAGTCAATGACTGTCTTGCCCCATGTACCGGTGTGTGACTGGAGGCGGGAAAAGAACAAAGGAGTGTCAGGGTCAACATGCAAAATGGCTGGTGCATAGTTAAGACAGGAAATTTCAAAATGTCTCCAATTTTGCCTGAACCTTTGGTCAAAGGACATCAACCTCAAGATCGGCTACAGTAGCTAGCACTTTTGATGTCTGATCTGCTCCTTCATGTCTTTAATCTCTGACTAAAAACCACTAAGTAGAGTAGAGTGGTTATGCCTCCTGAAGTGTGACCTCATTAGTGTGTGACCTAGATATTCTTAACTGCAAGTTTAGCATTTGAAGAAAATTTAGCTGTCAGTGTGATTGGGATGAGAATATGGACTAAAGTTTCCTCACCGTGCATCCATCCTCCAGGACGCTGTAGGTGAAGCGGCTGTTGCCCTCGGCTCTGATCTCGATCTCGTTGGAGCCCTGAAGGAGCAGGGCCTTCTTGAGGTTGCCGGCGGTGGCGTCCATGTAGGCGACGCTGTTCTTGCAGTGGTAGGTGATGTTCTGGGATGCCTCGGTGGACATGAGACGCAGGAAGGTCAGCTGGATGTTGACGTCCTCTGGCAGAGAGCCCTCGCTGCCGTACTCAAACTGTGTAGGAAAGACAAGGGGGGGAGTTACTGACTGAACTGTGAGGGGAAAGGAAGGATAAGAAGTGGAGAGGTAAGATGGAGTTGAGGAATAGTTGAGAAAACAAGAGAGGAGTGAGAAAAAGTGGAATTTAGAGGAGAGGAGAGGTAGAGAAACTGAGATGAAAGTTGACCTAAGAGAAGGCAGGTAGGGATGGATTTGGATGCTGAAAGTGTAGTTAGTAAATAGAACTGTAAAGAAGAAAAGGACTGGAGGAGGAGTTTAAGGAGAAACCAAAAACAATGAGAGGAGGTGGGAGCAAGGAGTGAGGAAGTGCTGGTGGGTTTAGCTTGTTTACCTGGAAGCCGTCGCTCATAGCCTCGCCGAACCAGACGTGCTTCTTCTCCTTGATGTTCTTGCTGATGTACCAGTTCTTCTTGGCGACCTCGTGCTGAGTTGGGGATACACAGGTCTCTCCGGTCTCCATGTTGCAGTAAACCTTGATGGCGTCCTGAGTGCAGCCCTGGTCAGGGTCAATCCAGTACTCGCCTGAAGATCAAGAAGTTCGGAGAGGAAAAGGTCAGAAAAGTCAGATATTTGTCTTCCAGACAGACCCCCTTTATCCACTCATTCCACTTCCTCTAAAGTCCTTTACTCACCGCTCTTCCAGTCAGGGTGGCACATCTTAAGGTCACGGCAGGTTCTGGCGGGGTTCTTGCGTGTTCCGTCAGGACTGCGGATCTGCTCAATCTGCTGGCTCAGGCTCTTCAGGGTGCCGTCCACCTCCAGGTCGCGGTCACGGAGAACGTTAGCGTCATCAGCACGGAACATGCGGAAGGGATCGGGGGCCTTCTCCTGTGGCTGGGCGATGAAGCCGAGGTCAAATCCGCCACCAGGGGCACCTGGTGCTCCGGGGGGTCCAGGAGGTCCAGGAGGACCCTGAGAGACGAGAAGGGGAAGAGGAGGAAGTTGGTTATTTCATTGCTGGTAGTGCCTTTGGGGTGTTACAAGAAAATCACAACCAATTTATTCCCTCAGTTAGGAGACACAAAGTAAATAGACAGATGAATGGATGAATAGTTAGACAGTTAGGTAGACTTACAGCAGGTCCCATCTCTCCAGAACGTCCACGTGGTCCAGGAGGTCCAGTGGGTCCAGGCAGGCCAGTCATACCGTCCTTACCAGGAGAACCAGCAGATCCAGCAGGGCCCTGCAAAAAGCATAAAGGGAAACCTTAACGTCCCTCCAAACACATATGTAGAACTGCTCCAAGCACAATGGTCCAGTGTGTAACATTTAGGAGGAGCTAATGGCAGAGATGGAATATAATATGTTTTCATTAGTGTACAGTCACCTGAAACTAAGAAGAGTTCTGTTTTTGTTACCTTAGAATAAGCTGTGTAAATTTACATAAGTAGCGTGTCCCCTTCCACGGAGGTCACCACGTTGCACCGCCATGTTTCTACAGTAGCCCAGAATGGACAAACCAAACACTTGCTCTAAATTGGGCCTTTTTCGCGGCCACCATAGCTTCTCCTGCACGCTTGGAACGGGGGGGGGGGGGTCATTCAAGTGGTATTCAAATGGTTGCAAACTGCAATTTCACCACAAGATGCCACTTAATCCTACATACTGGACCTTTGAAGATTGTGTGGTGCGTTAACTCACTCTAGGTCCAGCGGGTCCAGCAGCACCAGCGGGTCCCTGCTCTCCAGAATGCCCCTATGGGTTCACAAACAAAAACACGAGTTAGAAATAAAGTTTGTATCTTATATGTGTTGTTTGCATATGTGTAGGTGTAAGCGTAAAGTGACATACAGCAGGTCCAGGAGGTCCCTGCATGCCAGTGAATCCTCTGTGTCCCTTCATGCCTCTCTCTCCAGCCTCTCCAGACTCCCCCTTGTCTCCACGAAGTCCATGAGCTCCCTGTTAGGAGGAAGAAGGGGATGAAGAGTGTTGCTTTGCTTCCTCTGCACACTGTTCCATCTGTTATAGTGGTCTATTAATGGTGCTCAGGTTGTTACTTACAGCTGGGCCACGAGGTCCAGCAGGGCCAGCAGCGCCAGCGGGGCCAGCAGGTCCCTGAAACATACAAAAATATGTTCGATGTAGAGGCAGGTTGCAGAGAAACACAATCTATGCTCTCACCTACAGTGGCTTTAGTATCAGTGGATAATTTTCATTAACATGTACTGAAGTTAGATATTCTCATAAAAAGACAATGACTGAACTGAAAAATGGTTTGTCACTCACAGTCTCTCCACGGTCACCGTTCTTTCCAGCGGGTCCGACGGGTCCGGGGGCACCAGAGGGTCCAGGGGCACCAGGGGCTCCAGATGGGCCACTCTCTCCACGGTCTCCCTAAAATGCAAACACAAAATAATTTTATTTCACCAGTTAAAATATCTGTGTTTTATTACCATGGCCTGTCCACTCCTATGTTCAAGAAAGTTAAAGGGCTGCCATGGTGAAAAAAGCTCAGCTAAAACCAAATATCTGTCCTCCTGATCTCTGTGACCATTGATTTTGAAACTTCAGATATACCATATTTGCTGAAACTGGCCACTGTCTAGGCTATAAAAAAATGTACAATATTTACAGGTGATATAAAGCTCCCCTCTGATGGCCATATTGGAGGCTCTGACAAAAGCTGATGATGATGTTTCTATCCATGTCAGCAGATAATTTACAGACATGTTTCTGATTTTGTGTGATAATGGTAAATTTTCAGCTAGCTTACTACAGTAGATGCTCAGCTAAGCATCATTGTATCTAGCAGAACACACTGTAGTTAGCATCTTTGCTAAATGACCTCACTTTAGCTATTGCTTCTTCCTTTTTATTTGGACTTACCTTGGGTCCAGCAGCTCCATCCCGACCAGCTGATCCCTCGTTACCGGGGGTTCCCTAAAACAAAAACACAAAGCAGGTTACGGATTAGGAAACACCTATAGGGTTGACCTATACACACACTCCAGTACACAAAGTCAGACAGGCAGCCTTGGTGTACAGCTACGACAGTTTCTTCATACCTCACGTCCAGGCTCGCCAGGGGCTCCAGCCAGTCCAGGGGGTCCCATGGGTCCAGGAGGTCCACGCTCACCACTGGGACCACCAGGTCCCTGCTTTCCGGACTCTCCCTGGTGGTGACACAGCCCCAGTCAGTCGAGTTGTAACCTCAATAACTTTTCTAATTGACTGAAGATTCCGGGCTTGCTCAGAGTTGCAGGTGTCAAGGCAGCAAGCCTGGAAGTTACTAATTAGATTTACTTTATACTATTTTAAGATCACAAAGTTTGTTATTTATGGATAAACTTTAGAAACGTGGCTTCCTGCTTGCTGGAGGCCACACAGCATTGCAGCCAGAGTTGAATGGTATTTCCCAGTCATACTCAGTGGTTCTGTTTTCATCGCCACCTCCTCTAAAAGTGGTTTTTGATTACTGGTTAAAGAGATTTGGGTATTCTGATTCCATCAGATCCACTGTCTAATTTGTAGTTTTGTAGAGTATCTATAAGAACTTACAGAAGGTCCGGGCATGCCAGGGAAACCTCTCTCTCCTCTCTGTCCAGGCAGACCAACAATACCACGCTGTCCAGCAATACCCTGAGGTCCAGGAATACCAGCACTACCCTGCAGGGGGTGACAGAGAGAGAGACAAAGAGAACATGGTTAAACATCATGGTGGAGGGTAGCAGAAACTTCCAGCAACCAAGACCTAAACAAGGTCTGATGTTGTCATTGAAATTGTGGAGACTTTAATTAATTCAGTGCTACTACTTACAGATGATCATTTAATTGGTATCAAATCATTTATTGGCGACCAATCATTTGGTTCTGTGATACACTGAGATAGAAGGGGCTCCTTCCATCAGTATTTCAGTTTGTTTTGAGGGTTCCACATTAAAGATAACTTACGGTAGCACCATCGGCTCCAGGGCTACCCTTCTCTCCAGAAGCTCCTGGGGGTCCAGCAGCACCCATCTCACCAGTGCGACCAGCAGGTCCAGTCTCACCACGGTTTCCTTTGGGTCCCTCCTTGCCAGCTGGTCCAGAAGGTCCAGGAGGTCCAGGGTTGCCCTAAGGGAGGAATATAACACTGCTGAAAACCATCCTGGAAGTTGAGCCCTGCGACAGCAACAAGAAGTGTTAATAACATTAGAGAAAGACTTACAGAGGGGCCGGGAGGTCCAACTCTGCCAGCAGCACCAGGGAACCCAGTAGCACCCTAGGGAGACAGACAGCAGTCAGTACAAACAATAAAAAACAAAGATGAATCATAAACAATGGGCTTTTTGGCATACAAGTAAAACATCTGAATGAAAAGGTGTTTTTTTGGTAGGTCTATCTTTAGACTACTGCTAGTGATGATCCTGATCTAGGAAATAAAGTCAGGCAGGTTGGCATTAAAGTAAATGTAATATAGGAAGAGAAGGACAGAGTAGAAGAAGAGACTTACAGGAGGTCCAGCAGGTCCGCGGGCACCCTTAGCACCAGTGTTTCCAACGGGACCCTGAAAGGACACAACATGTCAACATGAGAGGACGGGTAGCAGGCAACGTAGCCATAGACACTTCTGATATCCACTCTAAATTATGGGTTTTTCTGTACTATAATGAGGTGTGAATGTATGATTTTACAAACCTGAGGTCCAGGGGCACCAGTGGGTCCAGCAGGGCCAGGGAGACCAGCATCTCCCTTAGCACCATTATCTCCAGCCTCTCCCTTAGCACCAGGCTGTCCATCAGCACCCTGTGGTGGATGGAGAGAGATAAATTATTTCTCAGTAATGTCTGTGTTGAAGCTTCAAACTAAAGAAAAACACTCGGTGGGAGTGACTTACAGGAGGTCCAGCAAATCCAGCAGGTCCAGGTGGTCCGGCCTCTCCACGCTCACCCTGAGAAAGAGGAGGAGAGTCAGCCAAGGATTTCAAGATTCAAGGGTCAATATGCTAGGGAACCTTGATCGGAAGCTTCATCTTCTGCTCTTGAGAACAGACAGACCAACAGACGGGTACTTACAGGGCCTCCGCGGGCTCCAGAGGGTCCGACAGGTCCATGGGCGCCAGGCTCGCCCTTGTCTCCGGTGGCTCCAGCAGGTCCAGGAAGTCCAATTGGTCCAGTCAAACCACGGGGACCATCCTTTCCAGGCGCTCCATCAGTACCCTTGGCTCCTTGGTCACCCTGGGTTATTGGATGGAGCGAGGTAGAGTAAGGTATACAAGGGGTGATCATACATCAGGTCCAATAATACTGGGAGCATTCTGTTGGTGGCGCCACAGCTGATTAATAATTACTTTTAATAAAATGATGTAGAGTATGCCAGTGATATGATGGGGATGATATTCATACTGGAAATACTGGGAATCTACTGTGGATGGTGAAGATGGCTTTAAACTTTAAACTCATCATGGTGCAAGGCCTGATCAATGTGCATCAGATTATATGGAAATATTTGGAGTACTAGGAATACTGTTGTGGCAACTCACTCTGTCTCCCCTGAGTCCTGGAAGACCAGCGGCACCACGCTCACCAGGCATTCCCTGCAGGCCAGGAGGACCCTGGGCTCCGGGAGTACCGGGGGCTCCAGCATCTCCCTGAGGAAGAGGGGAAGAAAAAGGATTAGGGGAAAGAAGACGTTTAAGTCAAATAGTAGAAAATTCTGCCTGAACTCTACCTGTGTGCCACGTGGTTACAAAGCAAATCAGTAAGACCTTCACAGGCCACCAAGTTTTTGTCTTTCACGTCTCCTGGGCTTTACCTTAGCACCATCGTTTCCAGCAGCTCCGGGGGATCCACGGGCACCAGCGGGTCCAACAGGGCCAGGTGCACCACGCTCACCGGGGAATCCTCTGTCACCCTAAGGGCAAGAGGTGGCAGAGTTTGGTAAGTTGAAGTGGCAGTGCAAGCGTGGTCAAAGAAATCATGAGGATGTATCTGACTGTGAATCACTTATCTATAAGGTTGATGATATTACCCAAAGGGAGGTGAAAGCTTTCATCCCAAAACACTACACTGTTTGTCTGTTATTGAGAGATACTTCTCAATACAGACATTTCAAAACCGATCTAAGCAGGGCTCCTGGTTTTTATAAAAGGCCTTTACTCAGGTATTTGTTTTGATTTTTAGACAATGTTAGCTTAACATTAGCCATACTATCTGCATACCTAACCAACATCCCCTTAGCATTAGCCTTTTATTAGCTATCTTTAGCCTCTTAGCATTGGCATCAATGTGTTTGCCAGATGAACCTGCAGGCTAGTTAGCAAACTAATGGTTCGTTCGTATTAACTGAACTGACTCTTTTAAAGCTCCAGCTTGGAGTGCTTTGGACTAAAAACAAGCGCAAAAGTCAAGCCAGTTTACTGTATCTCAGTAACCCACATTTGGAGCCAAAAACAACTATTTGGACAGTTCAATTTAAGTGCAAACGTACAATTTCTAGCAACAACAACACATAACTTTTTTAACTGCTTGTAGCCTGCTTAGTAAAGATTTACTTATTGTCAACTAATATACAACTCTCAATTGAGCCTTCATAAATGGATTATATTCACAATTCCTAAGCAGTCTTCTAATTCCTAATTATTGTGAATAGAATGATGAGGATGAGTGTCTTACTCTAGCTCCAGCAGGTCCTGTGCCTCCAGCCTCACCAGGCAGACCCTAGATAGACAGAGAGGCAATTAATGTGTTCATTTACGAGAAAGCATCAATTTGATCAGGTGTCTAAGTCAATTATATCTGAGTCAGTACCTGCTCTCCAGGCTTTCCACTCTCACCAACGGCACCCTGGGGTCCTGGAAGACCCTGGAATCCAGGACCTCCGGCAGCTCCCTGCTCTCCTCTCTCACCAGCAGGCCCCTGAGGATGAGCAAGAGAAATGTTAGAGTTAACAGAAGTGACCAGACCAAAGGCACTGTGTGGGTATGACACTTGTTGTAAGTAGCTGCATATGCAGTATTAGGTATTTTGAAGTGAGAGACCATCAGGTTAATGAGGGGTACTGCAACTGAGCCCAGTGTTAATGTGTAATGTGGGCGTGGGTATGTGTGGTTTTGTGCGTTTTACTTACAGCAGGTCCAGAGGGACCTGGAGCACCAACGTCACCGTCCTTTCCTGGGGCACCCTGGGTAGAAAGATGGCAGGCTTTTAGACACACAGGTTCTAGCTTTTAATCATTACAGGAAAACCGTAGAGTGCAGGAGATTCAAAGAGTAGCATAGTGTAGACAACTTACAACAGGGCCAGTGGGTCCCATTACTCCTCTCTCACCGGGCTTTCCACCCTCACCCTACAGACAGGAGAGGAAAGCACAATTACCAGAGATGTGGAGGCCATTTTTAGTAGCCTACTTTTCAGTAACCCACTGCCTAAAATATTCATCCGCATATGATCAAAGACAATGTGTTACAGTTGAGACACATTACTCACAGCAGCTCCCTTGGGTCCGGGGAATCCCATGACTCCAGGCTGACCTCTAGCTCCAACAGGGCCAGGGGGCCCGGGGCGGCCATCTTGTCCAGCGGCACCCTGGTAAAGAGGATAAAGTAAGGAATTACTTACATAAACACAAAATGTAGGTGTTTTGATGAGATTAAGAACAAATGTATTATACTGAACAGGAACTTACAGTAGGTCCCAGCTTGCCATCAGGTCCAGGGCTGCCAGGGCTGCCAGTCATACCCTACAGGTAGAGGTCAGAGGTCAGACGAGGGCCTGGGCAGTGAATAAATGATGTTGCTGTGATAGACAGTTAGTGGGGAATCTCACCTTAGCTCCGGGCAAACCAGGCTCGCCACTGCGACCAGGCTCACCAGTGGAACCTTTAGGTCCAACAGCACCAGGGCCACCACGCTCACCATTGGCGCCCTATGATGGGGGAGAAAGAGAAAAAAAGAAGTAGAAAGGCAAAGATTAGTTTAATTGAAAAAAACTGATTTGAAGTTTCTCAATGCTTGTAAGTGAAATAGAAGGACATATCAAATGTATGTGTGTGTGTGTGTTTTACTCACTTTGGGTCCAGCAGGGCCATCAGAACCAGGGAAACCACGGCCACCAGGGGCACCCTGTAGAGAGAATCAAGCACATTTTGCTTAGCTCTATGGCCAAAAAGCCAGCACTGTTACATCTAGACAGGCATGGCCTATTACCTTGATCCTAACATGCCCTGTCCTTTACCATGACGTCAGTCCATGCCAACTCTATGATGTATGCTCAGGTGTATTCTAGAGAGAAATTCAAATTCCATTCTACCAGAGTTAAATACAACTATATTATAAAGCTAGTTGCAAATACATTTTTTTTTAGAATGGTTACAAAATAATCAAATAATCAGTAATGCCAAAAACACTTTGAGGCATGATGCGTTGGGCAGATCAGGACGCCTCAAAGAGCAGGTGCCACCTGTGACATGACCACCCCCAAGATACTCTACAACCACAAGTGTAGAGCTACTGTGTGTTCATATTCTATTCTATAATGTTTCAACCCTTTTTTTGTTCGTCCATCATGCACAATACGTCAGATACTGTATCAGTAATAGTGTTTCCAAATTCCTGGAAATGATCCTCTGTTCCTGCATTTAGAGTTCTACTTTTTCTGAAGCTACGCAAAATTTTATTTAAATGAATTGAAAATGGATGGAAAGTTGACTCAGTTGAAGGTGGCATAGCTACCTTAAAATGGTCATTTAAGCAGATAGATAATAATATAAATAGATAAAAGTCCATATGGAGACTTGAAGCTATTTTTGTCTCCATTGCTTTCCCTCCTCATTACACGTGATCTTAAAGAATATTACAGTATAATATTGTGAAAATTAGGAGATATGCATACTCGCTCTCCAGGAGCTCCACGGGCTCCTGCAGCACCAGGCTCTCCTCTGGATCCTCTCTTGCCCTCCTCGCCAGAAGGTCCTGGGGGTCCTTGAACTCCTGGAGCACCCTGGAGAACACACACACACACGAATGGCATAAGGGAGCGACCGTGTGTTCATACGCTTGTGTATACGGAGCTATGCACCATGCCGACTGCGGTCAACTTGAACTTACAGCCTCTCCCTTGGCACCAGATTCTCCCTTGGCTCCCGGGGCACCAGCCTCCCCCTGAGGGAAACAAGCACATTAGAGAACATAAACAAACGGAACCAAAAAACAAACACCTCACCAACAACTAATGTCATTCATCTAAAGCAAATAGACAAACACGTGACTAATAAACAATAAGTGGGACAGAGCTCAACAACAAATAAATAGGAAACAAAGGCAAACAAAAACCAAAAACCTAAACAGCAACAAAAACCCCAACACAGGGGAGCTTTACTCACAGTGTTACCCTTGGGTCCGGGGGCACCGGCAGCACCCTGGGGTCCGGGGGGTCCACGGGGTCCGGGGAAACCGGGAGCTCCAGCAAGTCCAGCAGCGCCCTGCAGGGGGCAGCAACACAGTCACATCATGCTGTACTGCCAGAGTCCCTGTGGCTATGGTATCCATGAAACAGCAGCCTCGGCTGCTTTGTTAGTGCCAGGATTCATGGGATTCGAGCCCTCAACCCTGACATACATAACAGTAAATCTGTCGAGAGGATACTCACAGGGTTTCCCTTAGGTCCGGCGGCTCCATCAGCTCCGGGGTTTCCCTGAGAGGAGCAAGAAGGGTAGAGATGTTTATTAACAAAGGCCTAGGCCAAAGACAATTCCTCTGCAGTGGTGATCTCATCTAGGACCTGAGGATACCGTCATAGAAGGTTACTGTTTGTACTTACAGAAGGTCCGGCAGGGCCAGCAGGTCCGGGGTTACCAGGCTCACCACGGGCTCCGCCGGGGCCCTCGGATCCACGGGCACCCTGAGGTCCGGCGTCACCCTGGGTAGAGGGGAAACAAAGAACGAGGTCCAGTCAGATAATCGTGTCCAAACCAACAGCGACACTGTGATCCATCATGGGTGAAGACTTGTAGAGGGATGAAAAATACTGGCATGGCAGAAAGAAAAAGCAAAAGTTGTGGGGAGGAAATGTGAAAACGCGAGAACAGGGTAGTATATGTTTGGGGTAAACTGTGTTCAAGTTAAAAAACGGTTCAAAAGCCAGCTTGGTGGTGCTTTAAAGAGCATTTTTCAGCTTTCAAGATGGCACTCCAAAAGGCTCCGGGAACCATTCTCTGCACGAAGTAGCCTACAATTAACCAAAGCTAAATCAGCGTCCCAGTTCCACAGTACATCGTAATATTGTACAGTTTTGCTATATACTAATCTTCATAAAACATAAAGCTTTGGCAGTTGATATAAAATAAATTAAACGCAACGAACACAGAGTAAATGTTTTACTTTGGAAGATTAAATCCTTTTTGTTTTCAGAGAGTTGCCTCTCCACTGACAAAACGTTGATGTGAGCAACTCTTCCAATTCCTTTGCTGCTTTGTGGGCTACTGTAGGCCAATAGCGTCCATCAACAGCACACTCAAAAGCAAATTTAATAAGCATAATGTAAGTAATCCTGCCACATTCCTGCCACGCACACTTCTACATACCACAAACTTGCTTAGACTGAGTATATAGTATGGAATTGGGACACGGCACAGAATGTCTGTGCAGCTTGGTTGAGCTTTTATGACCGTCACCCCGAGGGACCCCTGTTGGGTCAAATATCGGATTAAAGGTTCACTACCTACGCACGTGTTCAGAGAAATGCATCAAAGCACTGCAAAGTCCGATCAGTAACTTTCCAATGACCGCTAGAACCTCTGTTGAGCAGCGAAGAGGAGAAGGGGCGTGTGTGGTGTTATTTTGGATGGTGAAAGCCATGGAGGACTAAGGAGGATGTTGAAGATGAAGGGCAAATAAACATGGAGGGTTGTTGGTGTGGATCACGTTGGGAATAGTTGTACCTTGGATCCGGGGCCACCAGGGAATCCAGGAGGGCCAGCGGGGCCAGTGGGACCCTGAGAGGAAACAATAAGCCACATGAGATTCAGACAAACGTACCAGATCCATCCAGCCTGTGCCACCAAGAAATAGATTTGCTTTGATTTTGTAGCAGAAAAATCTACACTTTAGGTGAATGCATCTTACAAAACTCAGGAACAATTTCTACTTTTACAGAAATTCGAATTGAGGAAATGAATTGAATCTTTAGAGAATGAAAGACTTACAGGAGGTCCAGCAGCACCAGCAGCACCATCGTTACCACGAGCTCCCTGCAGCACATACACGACCATGATTGGTTGATCTGTTCATTGACTGACTGACCGATTGATTACAGTAATTGTATTTGTGTGTGTGTGTGTGTGTGTGTGTGTGTGAGTGGACTCACAGCAGCTCCAGAAGCACCAGTGCGGCCTCTCTCACCAGGCAGACCACGAGGTCCCTGAGCCAGAGAAAGAGGAAGTCAGTCGGCTATACTCTTTCAATTGCCGTCAACCGGAAAGGAGGGAAGGTCAAAGATGGCACACCACCTTGCAGAGGTGGGGGGGCTTGTTTTACTCACCATAGCACCAGGGGTTCCATTCTCACCAGGGGATCCAGCCTCTCCCTAAAAACATACATTAACACACAAGCAGGTGAGGTGATGAGAATGATAGCAAATAGCATTATTTGTCAATTATTAATTTAGCCTGCATCTAGCCAACATGGCTGCTAATAGCCAACAAGTAGCCAATATGGTGACTATGGCTGCTACTACTGCTAACCGTAACACTATTGTGCCCACAACCAATACCAATACCGAGACTTATAGGGTCAGTCCGCCGACTTTTCACATAAAAGTTTACTTGTCATATAGAATAATAGTCATCTTGGCTTGGGCTTGAATACTACACAATTATACCAGAAACCCTGTATTACAAACTGGGTAAGTGGAGTTTGAAAGACTTTAACCAGGCAGGTCTGAAGAAAAGATGCTATTGGTTGCACTATGGGAAATGTAGGAGCCAGTTTAAGTCAGGATGTCTCAGGTTCTGCAGGTTCCATTTTTATCATTATTTTAAAAATGTGTCTCTTGTGAATCCCCTAACTTGCGATAACTGTACTATTGGTACTGGTACTGCTGCTTTTACAACTACTCCTGCTGCTTCTATTATAGTACCACTGAACACCTACGTGGGTGTTCAGAATTGACATTTTTCTACACTGATACAGCGCGTGGAAGAGCGAGGTGACAAAGTGGGACAGTCACCTTGGGACCAGCGGGGCCAGAGTCTCCCTTAGCACCATCCAGACCACTGAATCCCTACAGAGTGTGAGAGACATACAGATGAAGTTAGGAGACGCTTCATTGTGTTGATTTGTAGTTTGCTGAGGGGAGATGCAAGCTCCGACTCACTCTGTGTCCCTTGATGCCGGGCAGACCAGGGGTTCCTGGGAAACCACGAGCGCCCTGAGAGCGAGATGAGATACAGGAGACACAATTTATTATCACCGCTCTTTTTTTGTTTTTGACATTGCATTACTAAGAATGACACCGCCCTGGCAACTTACCTGGGGGCCAGAAGGTCCACGCTCACCACCGCGACCAGGTTTGCCAGACTCGCCCTGAGAGACACAGAGAGAAGGCGATGGACGAATGGATAAAGTCAAATCTTAATCGAAAATGAGACGCGGCTGGCGGCTATGAGCAGAGCCAGTCGACTTACATCCTCTCCGTTCTTTCCGGGGGGGCCGGCGGGGCCACGGGGACCCATGGCACCCTGTAGAGGAAGACACACACAAGGTGAGAATGGCGGCGGACTACCAAGGTGCAATGTGGGTGAGTATGTGCTTCTCTGTTCCCAATACTTACAGATGGTCCGGGCTCTCCAGACTCACCAGGGGGACCAGTGAATCCCTGAGGTCCCTGTAGGGGGGGGGGGGGGCACACAAACACACCATCACTACTACACCGCCAATACTGTACAAATGTGTTGACAATACCCTCTATTCCAGAGTATTTTGCACATGGGTATATGAGGGGCGACACTTGCTATCTGTCTGTGAGTCAGTGAGGTATCTTTGTTTCACGGATGCTGTCAGCTCATTTGGGTGGGAACAGCTGCAGAATTTTAAATGCAGATAAGGTGACATAAGAATAGCCGAACAGTATGTCTCTCTTTATACGGCAGGACTCTCGTTCCGCGACTTGTTATGTAAACCCTTTGTGTATATTTGGAGCTTCAGCTACATTCACAGATCAGCTCCAGCCTGCTGAGCCGATCCCTGCGGTGAATCTCAGAATCCCAAAGCGAGCCCACTCGCTTAAAGGTTTCCTGGTGCTGACAAATCATTCAATTTTAGTGCGAAGCATGTTGGATAATGCAAGCAAGGTGCTGTTAAAATACTGTTCCACTGGTATTTTGGCTGAGGCTGTAACATGCACACCTATCTAGCCTCTGCGGGTGGGACTCGGTGCGTTCGGACAGAAAGCCGAGCGAATGTTCGCCTCGGTTCATTTGTGCAAATCTGACCGCTGTGCTCATTTGCCCCAAACAACCGTTGCACCAACTGTACAGACGTTAGCTGTAAGCTAGTTAAGCTAGATGCGTCATTAGTAAATTTTTTAAATCCTTTAGACAAAAATGTATTATTTGTTTTAACCGATTCTCCTAAAATAATAATCACCGAAATAATCGGATTAGAAAAGATAGCACCACTGTGTTAGTGTTAGTGTACGTTCCATTAGGAAAGGAGTGCGACAGTGGCACTGGCTTCGTGCCAACTGGGCACTGAGGAGGGGGTAGCGATGTCATGGTGATGTCATGGGGATGTATGAGGTACACGTGCTGTCATGGCCCTCTCCTCTATCCTCCCAGCGTCAGCTTTGAAACATCTTGAGTTGAGGAAGGAGGAAGTGGTGTACTTACGCTGGAACCAGGAGATCCAGGGGGTCCACGGGGTCCCATTGGGCCCTGTCAATCAAACAGAAGCAAGGTCAGATACTGCATCACCATGATTGACAGTGACAGTGACAGTGACTGTGTGTGTGTGTGTGTGTGTGTGTGTGTGTGTGTGTGTGTCCTACCATAGGTCCAGGCACAAGCATGGCAGGGGATTTATCGTCATAGCCACCAGACATCTGAGGGGCGAAGTTCTGGAACAAAAGAAAGAGAGATATAAATATTCCACTCCATCTCTCACGTGTGCATATGGTATGAAAATGCTACATAGGTTTAAACTTTCCATGACAGAAATATATATGAATAAATATAATGATAATCAATGAATTTTCCCACATTTTCACAACAAGACTGATTACTCTTCCTACTCTTCCTCTACAAGTACATTTCTTTCAAAGACTTCTATGCACTCAGGGGCTAATATATTTTAAAAAATCTATCCAAGCAGCCAAAACAGCCTCAATTATGGCTCAATCAAATTCTGAAAATAAATGCTTTATTACATTTAAATATATATTTATATTCAAAAGGTGACAATGGAGAGAAATTAATATATTTTTATGGTTGCTCTGATTTAAACTGTATTTTAGGTCTCTGACCCATTTCATAGAACAAGTCTTGACAGCACCTTTTTCACTGTTCACTGATGACGTTCTGTTAAAATTCTCTGACGTGAGATAAATCTAGGCTAACGCTGGCTTTAGAGTCTGCGTTAGCTTAGCGTCGCCAATTAGAATGGAAGATATCGATATAGAAACATTGCTTGAGTATGCTCTTTTAGGAAGCATATTGAATCATAGCCTGCTACACTACATTGTAATACTATTAGCTATATGTGTGTTAGCCAATGATGGTGGGTCTAGAAAAGCATGGCAAATTAGACGGGGATGTTATGTTGTGTTAGCCTAGCCTAAGGAATTACCATGTGAGTCAATGATAAATTCTACATAGGAATGAAAAGTTAGCCTGGGAATGTTAGGTCAGTGACTGACTCTTTGACAGTGAGAGTCACTGGTGATGTTAGTTTAGTATACTAATTTAGGATATAAGTCGATGGTTAATTGAATCATAGGATGCTAAAATAGATTGCAGTGTTTGGAAATGTTAGCTTAGCATGCTCAGATTTAATTAAAGAAGTATATGGGCACAATTGATCAATTCTATAGATTCTTAGCATGGTAAATGTATCCATTCTACAATTAAATTAATCAACTAATGGATCAGACAAGCATCCAGAACATCTCTGCTTCCCTGCCCTAAGAGTTTCCCCTAATGAATGTCTGATCATCTGACTCCAGACTGAAAGCCAAACTCCAAGTCGGAGTCAGTCACTTTAAGCTGAAACTGTATTCTGTGAGAGACCATCAAGTTGATGAAAACCTTGAGTTTTAGCTGTTAAAGTGGAGTTCAGTTTCCCAGCTCTTCCTGCCCTCTCTGAAGCTCCGTTCACACCCAGCATGCTCTTATTGGTTATAACGATGCGTTTACATGCGACTCACCAAACACAACAACAACAACAACAACAACACAGCAACAACAACACTTTTCTAACAGAAGCAATGAGAGGCGAGAATGCAAACCAACAAACTACAGGAAACAAAAGGAATTGTGGGCAGTGGAAGATTGAGGGCTAGGAAGACGTGGAGAACAAAACTGAATTGGGACTAATGCTTGTTTTTGGTTCTTAATTTGTCTGACCAACCCCCGGGAGAAGAAATCGTAGTCACTGACATTAGCAGACGGATGTGATGCAACACCTCCATCCAATAAATGAGCTACATGCACGGGTCATGAGACTTTTGCCATAGTCACCTCAGAACTGGTCAACTGGGACCTAAACCAAGTCAAATACAGATGTACAACAAAAAATAAAATCACTGAAAATCTGCTACTTACTCCACCGAGGCCAGGGGGTCCAGGGGGGCCAGGAGGTCCAGGCAGTCCAGGCTGGCCGGGGATACCATCGTTACCAGGGGGACCAGGAAGACCCTGCAGATGGGGGCAAGAGAGAGAAAGACAGAAAGAAGGGGTCAGGCTCAAGACTCAGATCAAGAGGGTCACCTGGAGGGCTCTGATGCTAACACACCCAGAGACAAAGGGAGGAAAACTCAGCATCCACCCCCGTCACGTGACTGCCTGTTCTCTTGTTACATCATCAGAACAGACCCTTGTGTATAATATCCTGTGTGTGCGTCTTGACAGGCTCACTTTCTCCCTGTAAGCGATGAAAGCAGCATTAAAACCTGGAGGAGATGCAGTTTACTCCCCTCTGAGACCAACCAGGAATGGACTGGCAGGGGTCACGTGACACAGGAACTGGGTAAGCACAGTCATTCGCCCCTTCTGTGGGAAACTACCCGTTCCGTACACTCTTAACAATCGTTCATGTAAACTCAGCGAACCTACCAAAATCGAAATACCAAAGTGTTTTCAGATCCGACTTGTCAGCTGACCAAAGATGTCTCAGCAGCTGGCTGAATCCAATCATGACAAGAATTTAGTGAAATCAACGTGAAGATCTGTGAAAAGCAAACAGTAATTTTCGTCTTCCCTCAGTTTAGATGAAAGCGCCGTCACCGCTGCAGAAGCAATCCCAAACACAGCTGAGGGGGATTTTTATTTTCATAAATCCCATCGAGCCAACTTCACTTTTCGAGACTACAGAAACAATAGTAAATGGAGTTTTATGTGTGGGAAAAATGAAGTCCTAATACTTAAATTGCTTAAATAAATAATTAAAAACAAAAACTCCCTTCCTCACAGCTTTTAAACTTCCCTTCAGCCAAGCAATGACTCCACTTCCTGTCCTGCTCCAAACAGCTTCAGCCTCAGCCTGCATGTTTGAACCTGACCTCAGCATGTTTTTCAGTCGCTGGTTCATTGCGCTGCGCTCAGTCAATGATGAGCCCTGTCCTAATGGTTTCAAGAAACAAGAGACATTGACTGAATTCAGAGGTGGCACTCGTCAGGGAAGTTTCAAGGACCTAAAATCGATTTTTACCCCATTACTTGTATCTGATGGCTGTAGTTACTGGCTGCAGGGGGAAAAAATGTTTAAATGGAAAATCTAACATTAAACATGATGCTGATGTGTGACAAACTGCCAGTGAGTGGTTAGACCTGATGCCATTTGGCCCAGTTACTGGTTATACAGCAGGCCATCAATAATATGAGCGCTCTTGCTTTTCACACGTCACTCGCTTCTACTTCCAACACTTCTTTACTTTGATCTAAGTGAGATTTTGAACGCTGCACTGGGCTGCAGGACCCCAGTCCTGTTTCCACGAGCGCCGTTTTTTTGTGGGTTTTTTTTCGTTTTGGTTCGGCCAGTATGGCTGCTTCACGGGGGTCTGCTCAGGGTGCCCAGACTGTCCACGCACCACGTGGCCCTCAGGTGACCGGGAATCCAAAGACTGATAAGTGAATCGGGAGGAGGAGAGTGTGAACCTACCCTGTCTCCCTTGGGTCCACGCTCTCCCTTGGGTCCCTGTGAGTGAAGAAGAAAGAAAAAAAAGATTGTGTCTGCAGTGTATGATAAGAATAAATTGTGTAATTGATATATCAGAATATGATTCACATGATTAATGATGTATCTGATCTATTCAGCATGGTGATTCATCACTGATAATGATCAATCAACTAAATGTATCTATAGATTCAGTAAAATCATTATCATCTTACACCTGATTATCACATGACCTAATCCTCCATCCTTCAAGGATAAATTATCAATATTACATCAAACCAATTAAGTCTCTTTGTTTTACTGAATTGTTTGTGTTCAGATGATCATGATGAATATATTGTAGCTATGTGAAGGGCACGCCATAGCAGTGATGGATACGAGCAATTCAAATCAGTGAAATTATCTATATTTACCTCAACCTGAGGCTCTTGGAAGCCTGCAGAGAAAGGAGACACAGATGTAAAGTTGGATTATGAAAGGAAACGAAAACGAAAACACACACACGTACACACACACACACACACACACACAAACAAAAGGAGTTTACAAAAATCTTTCCTAATAAAGGTGGCGTTCAAAATGTAGCGCGTTAAATCCTCAGAAGGAATCCTGAAATCATGAATTGTGGGTGCAAGAGGCCGGCAGACCTTCCCACAGCAGGAGGAAGACGTGTATCTGATGCTGGGGCAGAATGTGTGTGTGTGTGTGTGTGTGGGTGGGTGCGTGCGCGCGTGCATGTGCATTGGTGTAGTTAATGGGGGCAGATAATGTGTTTAGTTGTGCTGGAGCAAGCCAGCCCGGAAGTGTTTGAATGTTTTGGATATTTCTTTTTGTTTTTTGTTTTCCTTCATTTTTTTGTGTGTGTGTAAGGAAGCAAGGATAATAAAAACTAAGGCAAACAAAGGAAATAAAGAAAAGTGAAGGCGGGCGACATTTGCGATAAAATATAGAGACATAATACCGTCGTCGGGGCAGATGGGGCAGCACTCGTCGTGGGGGATGACGGGGTTGGGACAGTCGGTTGTGTCCTCGCAGATGACCTCATCGCACATCACCGTGCCGCTGTCGCACACACAGATCTGGCATGGCTCTGGCTTCCACACATCCCGGTCCGCAAACACCTGGCCGTCCAGGGTGCAGCTTCCGCCCGTGCCTGAGGGGGGCGACACACAGAGAGACAGGTGAGATTCCTGAACACACACACACACACACACACACAGAAACACACGGGTTTCAACGGGAGCGAAGCAACATGCCATTTAAAAATGGAATGTTGATATAAATCAAAATATAATTTCGATATAAAACATTTTTCAGCATTAAAATACCCTAATTTATAAATGTTCAGCTTTCATTTTAGTGGTGTTTTAACACATTTGATTACTTCCTAAAATGGCCAGTTCACATTAATTAAAAATTAGAATATAATAATACTAATAATGTATCCTTTATATATATATATATATATATATATTTCACAACAGTTGTGATGTATTCAGGCCTATACAGAAAAAAATAACATTCTAAAAACATCAAGCGGGAGTGTTGGGAAAGATCTGGACAGGAACTGGTGGCCTCAGAATCGGAGCAGAAAGAGGACAGGCTGAGGTGACAGAGAGGGCGCCGGCGTGCCGCGTCTGGATGCAGGTCACATCGTTACGCAAGCTTTACGCGTCTCTCCGGGTCACTTAGTTTCCCGTTCACGGCAACAAAAACTCGTCGTTCCTCTGCTCTAACTCAAAGTCCCGTTTGCCGTCCTGAGCTACATCTCTGCTGCTGTGGAGTGGACTCAGCAAAAACGAGCCCAACGCGGGGCTCCTTTCGGGGCTATTGAATCTCCCGGCGAGCCAAAGTGCTGAGCTCACAGCAGCGCTGCGGACTGTTGGCTTGGCAGCAGCTGGTGGAAACACGTCCGCATGTGTTTGCAATTAAAAAAAAAAAAAAAAAAAGAGTGGAAAGAAGAAGAAGAGGAGGGGGGGGGGGGGGGACGTGGCGGCCAGATGTGTCTGAAGGTTGCGGAGGGAAGCCTCTGGGTGGCGCTGTGAGACAGTTCAGAGGGTCAGCTCACATCTGCTTCAGACAGACAGACAGGCAGGCAGGCAGGCAGGCAGGCAGACAGCTGGGTCCTTTCCAGACAAGAGGAACATCTGGAAAAATTGATTTCAGCTCCTTGTTTCTTGTGTCCAGAGCTGAGCGGATTTTCTTTGTCTTCTCACGGGAGGAAAAAGTATGTGTCTAAGCACCAACAGGGGCCTTTGTCTGAGCACTCTGTCACAGAGCATAGAGAGGAAGTTCGCTCAGGCTGTAGAGGTCAAGTGTTTGCAGCAGACAAGACTACGCCTGCTCACCTCCTACACTCCCGAACACCCCCCCCCCACGCCGTCTCTGTTTTCTCCCTGTGTGACACTCTATAGCTCACCTGGCCAACTCAACGCTCATTGAATTACTCTGCCACATCTATCAGGCCTGTGGAAAGCTTTCCCTATGTGCCTCGTGTCTGCTGGAAGCGGGGAAATCTTCGCTGCGGATGGCGTGCAAAGGCCAAAACTGCTGGTAGAGTTTACCACCTTCTCAGTTCTGGGGTCAACATTTGGGAGGCGGGGGGAGTGGGCAGTGTAGTTAAGGGTGTCGAATCGACAAAACGCCGTGGGAGGATCAGGCTTTTCAAGTCAGAGAGAAAGCTGACGTTTTTCTGGAAATACTGCAGCTTTTATGGGTTCAAATGGGATAAAACATGCATTTCTGCTAATCTCTGTTAGAAGCCCTCGCCTGGAGGAAAGCCTGGAAGACCTGCAGCAACTCGCTCTGCATGCATGGAAGAGGTGGGGGGGGGGGGTAGAGAGACATAGATGGAAAAAAGGGGAGGGGGAGTGAGAGGCCTTCTTGAGATGCCCAATGCATTACGTACACCCTGTACTGTTTAAACCACAAGCTTCTATCTATCTATCTATCTATCTATCTATCTATCTGGAGACAAAGCAGCAGCACACATCAAAGTTCTTATTTCTAGTTCAAACTTTTTCCTTTCTTCTCTTCCCTGTCTAAGATCTCAGCAGCCGTCCACCCACGTAGAGAAAATCCACTTTCAAAAACCAGTTAAAAAACAAAAAAAGTCAAAGGGGGATGAGAAGCTCCAGTAAACAGTGATGAAACTTACGGTCGTCCTCGCCCTGCGCTCTAACCAGGAGCACCGCTGCGCTGAGCAGCAGCGCCAGCCGCAAATCCACAAAGCTGAACATGTCTAGATGCCACTAGACATGTAGACTCTTTGAGGCAAGAGAGGAAAAAAGTTGGGGGTGTTTTCTCTTTCTGCTACACTCCACTCATACACGGGTGTTTGGGGCAGGGTCCGCTCGTCTGTTCACAGTCCTCCTGACCCCAGCAGAAAACTCCCTACTGCCTACACTCTCTTTCCACCAGGGTTTTTATATGGGAGCCTGAAGAACTGGGAGGTGCTGGCGACTGGACCGACTGGGGACGCACCCTCATTACCCAGCTGCTGCCGCTCACGTTTAGGGAAGACAAGAATGGACCCCTCCTTCAAAGAAAAGGGGGGGGAAAAAAACAGGAAAAAAGAAAAATCAGCAGGTCCCTCCTTCCATAATTCCACAGCAGAAGGGTTGGAGTTTGGATCGGAGGAGGAAGGGGGGGCTGAGCAGGAAGAAACCTGATCCTGAAGAGCATCGGCGGGTCGGAGGAGGATCTCCTCCTCCAGCAGCCACGGATTTAATCCAGATTTTATTTCTGGTTCTGGTCTACTTTCTGATTCACTTGGAATTCAGTTGAATTTTTAGACAGCTTGTGGTAGTCTGGCTTCAGCTTTAGGTCTTCAGAGCTGTTCTAGTTAAGGTTTAGTTCACATTCTCATGTCTCGGAACATTCCAGTTTTCATCCAGCTTTGGTGTGTTGTAATTTTTGGTTTGAACTTTGTAAAATTAGTTTTAGATGTAGATTTGTCATAGTTGCTTTCAATTTCCGAAGTGTTTTTGTGGTTTTAGCTGTCAGACTGTTGACGTGCTGAACACGGCTGCAGACTAAGAAGGGTTTGGTTTAGTTCATAGGTTCTTCTTTAGATCCATGTGGAAGTTTGTGCATTCACATATGATATATATAGTTTAAGTTTAAATGGCGAACCTGTTAGCGAACAGTTGCCTATTCATTCATCCAGCAGTTATTACTCCAGATGAATGCTAATGTTGCTCAATGTTTCTGGCCTCCAATATTCACTGTCTTTTAGCTCTTGTTTTGGTCGCCACCAGCACCCCGGGGAAATATCTGACTCTGTAGCTGCTAAATTGCCATCGGCTAGTCGCTAACTGTGCATGTCTGCAGTGTGGTGCAGAATAGGTGTAGGCTACAGTTGGCTTTTAGGCTATTAGAGCAATGAGAGTGAACCAAAACAGTAAAGGCCTGACAGCTGAACAATGAGCTGAAACTCGCTAAAGCTCCGTAAAGCCGAGGGGAGCTGCAGATTCAGGTGATAATCTGTAGGTTCATCACTAGGAACGACTTTCACATTGTCATTTGATACAGTGTTATTATGCAAATATTTATATAGCTACTTTAAGGATGATACCGTACTTTGATTCAGGATTGTCAGATTACTGTATACCTTTGGTGTGTGTTTCATTTAACAGGTATCATCTTACATTGTAGAGCGGCACTGGATCAGCTTTTCATACTGTTAGCTTAATGTTAGCTTTACCTTCTAGCTATACAAACTGGATCACAAACTTGGTGCGTGGAGTTAGAAAGAAGTAGGAATTTACCAGGCTAGGTGGGTCTAATGAAAAGATGCTGTCAATTAGCACGATGGGATTTGTAGGATCCAGCATTTTTGGAGCTTCACCATTCCAGGGACTGAAAGTGAGGATTACTCTGACTTCTGCTGCTTCAATTTAAACCATTCTTGTAAAAATCTATCTTTTGTGAGTCATCCAACTTTATTAAAGTGAAATACAAAATTTCTATCTGCCACACACCTTTAAACTACTCCCTGAACTTGTTGAAAATCAGTGTGTTAGGGGATTTTTCCTTTAAGTGTCATAGGATTGTACTTCAGACACAACTCAGATCTCGATCAGTGACTCAACAGCGAGTGTCAATGAGAGAACGGCACTGTTATGCTTGATTTTGTCAATGAGTTTTCCCGTTTCATCTCTCAGTAACATACTAGCATGTGAGCAACACCACCTGGGCATGGGACCTGACCCAGAGTGGGCTCGCAGTTCTGGCTTTGGAACCAAGTAATGCTCAGTTGTTAATCATCTGGGGACCAAGAATATTGTTTAATTGTAGTCTCAAGTAGTAGCTGAATTAATTTCAAGATGCTGATGAAAACATAAGTGGCATCAAATAAATGAATGTTCCAACAACGTCTTAAGAAGACTTAGCACTGGCCAGAGGATAAATAGTCCCAATGAAACTTTTTAACAGTTTGTTCTGTGGATTATAATGGGGGCATTGTTTCTGCAAAGAAACACTGCAGCGTTTAAAGTGTAATAAATCAAACGCCGTTACTGTAAAATCGCCTCTATTGCATTAGAGTGGAGGCAAAAATATCAAAGACGGATATCCCAAAACCTTGGCACGACAAAAGGAGAGAATTAATAGACATATCTGGATTCAAGAGGTGAAATCTTTGACGTGACTAGGATGTAAAAACAGCAGCAGCTAATAAAAATAATAAAAAAAAAGAATAATCCACAATTGTTTAAATGTAGTAACTCTCACACCACGTAGATTCCTTGCAGATCAACAAAAGTACCGCTAATTGTTAATTGAGCAGGTTCACATTGTACATACCAGTGCATAACCCAAAGTTCAAGTGTCAGCGCTCCAATGAGTTGCCTTTGGAAAGAGTGATGGGTGCACTGTTCAAAAACCCGCGGAACTATCCTGATGCTCAGGAGCATGTTATTTGGCCTTACTTTATGCCATGTTGGTATGGAATATAGCATATCGCATTTCAGTGGGTGCAGAGGCTCAATTTGACGAAAACGTGTTACTCGGGACTTTAGTTTAAGTTTAAAACTCATGCATGTGGTAATTGAAATGTATAAAAACATAAACATTACTAAGATGAACTGTGATAGGTGCTGCTCTTTTGTTGCGACGTACTCACATAGATAGATAGATAGATAGATAGATAGATAGATAGATAGATAGATAGATAGATACCTGGCTGAGTGAAGCAGCTGATTGTAAAAAAGCTTCACCGTTTCTTATGAGTGAACCAGATGTTTGCATTTTTTTGAGCAAGTGGCTGCAGTTGGCTGAAACTGCCTAAATTGTGGGGTTTGCAGACATTATGATTGTTATTGGCTCTAAATAATAAAAGCCCTTCTTTTAGCGGCTGCATCCCCCCCACCACACACACCAGCCCAAATAAAGGTTTATATGTGCGATTCTCTGGTTTCCCCCGCAGAAGGCTGTGTGCAGCGCCGGCCAGGCTGCAGGTGAGCTGTAATTAAGCAGAAAGCAGACATTATGGAGCAGAAGAGCTGCAGGGAGACGCAGAGAAGCAGCTTTCTGCCATCTGATCCACCAGCAGCAGACACGTTGCACAGTCTGAAGCTGGCCAAGCAAGCCTCTAATTCACTCCTCCTCTCTCTCGCTCTCTCTCTCTCTCTCTCTCACACACACACACACACACACACACACACACTCTGCAGATACCTTCACATTATCCATGTGTCTGCCTGTTCCTTTTTTACAGGGAAGAGGACGGAATGCAATCTGTCTTTCAGGAAAGAAAGAGTGGCAGAAAAGAAGAAGAAAGGGAGGAAAGCGCCACCTCATCATTCCCGAGTTCGACCTCCAGCTCTGATCGGATCCTCGGAGCGTCTCGAACCAACACACACACACACACACACACACATTTAGCTTTTGTTCCAATGTATCTCTGATGAAAAAAAAACACATCACTCTCATTTCAGCAGCACGCCCCAGACACGTAACTCAGACACTGGCTATTCGACAGTATTTTCACCGTGTGGCATTTTCACTTGACTCTCAGCCATTCCACAAACTGTGTGTAATCTACAGCAATCTTCCTTCATACATCATAATGACTTCACTGAAAATGCAGGGTCACGTATAGCCACATATTGTACAATAGTTTAGGTGTATGTAAACAGCAAAGTCTTAACAGAAGCACTTAACCACACATATCTTAAACTGTATATTCTTGCAGCTGGCTACATGTTAGAAAATTGTTTTTAAAATGGCTCTAATGGACAAGCTGCTTCCAACCACTCTTGGGTCATGCTTTACAGTAAAACAAACAACCAGTAAATATAGTTGTAATGTCATCGATATAACACTAAGCTAAACCATTGAAGAAGGACCGGGACCACAGGGGACGTTCTGTAGCATTTATTTCCCTCTCCAGATGGTGAAAACTGCAGAACATATACAACATGCTCTTAAACACTGAGTTGAATGTTACACAAATAAAGTGCATTCCTCTACTTAATAAACCTCACATTTTAGCTTAATAATAACGAAATATAGATGTCTAAACTCATATCTACACATAAGCGAACTTACAGCATTGCCTTCAAAGGGCCTCAAGGTGGATGGCGACAGGTTGACAATTCACACCATGTTGTGCATCTGTTTACCATGAAAAATCCGGAACCGGAAGTGACGCAAAAAGCGGAAGTAGAATTATTCGGTAACCCCTTTTTTCCTAAACTAAGAAATAATCATGGAATACTTGTGCAAAATACTTCGAAATTAATATTTAAGCCCCTTTTTAGGATTTAACATACCTTAGCATATGAACTTATTTATTTAAGAAAACATTTGCCTTAAAGGCAACACACTCCCCGCCTGGCCCATATGGGGCCACTATAGCTGACTAAACCTCGTAGGAATTAGTCCTTTGGCAGAAGAAGAATAACTTCAGTAACTGGTCGCGTAAAGGTCTTTACACTGCCTTGATCGTTTACTTTGACCTCGATCTTCCTTACACGACTGTCCTTCCCTGGGAATGTGGCAGTGACTCTAGCCATGGGCCAACTATTGCGTGGAGCCTGCTTGTTCTTTAGCATAACCAAGTCGTCAACTTGCAGGTTTCTACGGGATACAGTCCATTTTTGTCTTTGTTGTAGCGAAGGTAAGTACTCTTGCCTCCAGCGTGTCCAGAACTGGTTCGCAAGAACCTGAACTTGTCTCCACTGCTTGGTGTAAAGGTCTTTGTCCGGGAAATCCCCAGGAGGCGGTAAAAGGCAAGATTTCTGGGTTAGCAGCATTGAGGGGGATAGGATGAAAGGGTTGTCTGGATCGGAAGACACTGGAAGAAGTGGCCTTGCATTTATGATTGCGGTGACTTCGGCCATGAGTGTACACAACACCTCATGAGTGAATTGTACCTTACTTTGAAGTAACATAGAATCCAAAATTCTCCGTGCGATGCCGATCATGCGCTCCCAGGAGCCTCCCATGTGGGAGGCATGAGGCGGGTTGAACTCCCAGCTGCAACCTTGGTCCCTTAAGTACTGTTGCAATGTCCTGTCCATTCCCAACTCTTTAGAAGCCCCGATGAAGTTAGTGCCACGATCAGATAAGAGTTTTTTGGCAGGGCCCCTGAGAGCAAAGAAGCGTCGTAGGGCGTTCACGCAGCTGGACGTGTCCAGGGACTCGATCACCTCGACATGCACGGCTCTCGAACTCATGCAGCTAAACATGATGGCCCAGCGCTTACTTTGTGCTTGTCCACCTCTAGTACGTCTGGTAGTTACTGTCCAGGGCCCGAAAACATCAAGGCCGACGTAGCTAAAGAGAGGACATATTTTAAGACGTTCAGGCGGAAGATCTGCCATGCGTTGCTCTTCCTGTTTTCCACGAAGTTTGCGGCAGTTAATGCATTTGTGGATTACGGAGTTAACAAGTCTTTTGCCACCTAATATCCACAAACCAGCTGCCCTTATCGCCCCTTCTGTCAGATGACGACCCTGGTGCTTGACCTGCTCATGATAATGGCGAGTGAGCAGGAGTGAGACATGGCTGTCTTTGGGAAGAACTATAGGGCTCTTTTCAAAGTTCTCGATCTCGGAGTGTTTGAGTCGGCCTCCAACTGAAATAATGCCGTTGTCTAGGACTGGGCTGAGTTTTAGCAGAGGGCTATTTTTGTCGATTGGTTTGCCAGTTTTGAGGGCAGCCAGTTCTTTTCCGAAGGCAGCCTGTTGAGTCTGTTTGAGAATGGCATGTTTTGCTTGAAACATTTCATCTGGAGTGCGAGGTAAGTGACATCTGTGCCACCCTTTACATTCCCTGTTTGGGTTAGTACCATTGAAAGATTTCGCAATGTGGATGAGGAATGCTACTGCTCTGACTAAGGACTTGAAGGTGGAAAAGCGCTCAAAGCGTTTACAGGTGAGCACTTGGAGGCGAGTGGCACAAGTTTTTACCTGTGGCCTAATTTCGCAGTCTTTGTCTGGTTCAACTAACTTAAACTTTTCACTTTCTTGTTTTGTCTCAGGAGGTGGACGAAGAATGAAGGAAGGTCCGGTGAACCAAGTCGTATTTGTTAGCTGAGATGGAGTCAGTGAGCGCGATGCATGATCTGCTGGGTTTTCCTCAGTGTGTACATAGTGCCACTGTTCTGGTTTTGAGGACTGACGAATGCGCTGCACTCTGTTGTGAACGTATGTGTAGAATCTTTTTGATTCATTGGAGATGTAGCCCAAGACTACCTTACTGTCCGTATAAAAATGAACTGCGTCAAACTGTATGTCCAACTCGTCCTGGATAAGATCAGCCATTTCTACTGCCAAGACGGCGGCGCACAGTTCAAGTCTCGGTATAGTGGGTTCCGACTGGGGGGCTAGTCTTGCTTTGCCCAAGACAAATCCTGCCTCAACTTTATCATCTGGATGAACTGCTTTTAAGTAGGCTACAGCACCTATTGCCTTGGTTGAAGCGTCTGAAAATAGACACAGTTCTTTATATTTTGCCTGACTGAGAGAGTTAGAAGTGTAGGTTCTCAGGACATGGAGATCTTTTAAGTCTTTGAGGGAATCTTTCCAAGCTTCCCATTTGCTTCGCTTGTCTTCCGGAAGTGGTGAGTCCCAATCAGAGCTTTCCGAAGTTAGTTCTCTGAGCAGAGCCCTTCCTTGGATAGTGACAGGTGCCAATAGGCCCAAAGGATCATAGACGCTATTAACAGATGACAGGACACCGCGCCGAGTGAATGGCTTGTCTGTGGTGGCCGCTGAGAAAGTGAAAGCGTCCGTCATTGTTTCCCAAATGAGACCTAGACTCCGCTGTGACAATGTTTCCTCGCCATCAAGATCCAGGCTTTTAACGACAGCTGCACAATCTTCAGGGCAAAAGGCTTGCATTACTGCCCGTGAGTTAGAAGCAAACTTGTGCAGGCGCAGATTAGACTCGGCAAGTGAGGCTTGAGTTCTTTGAAGCAAGTCAATTGCTTCGGCTGGAGAAGGCACAGAGATCAGGCCGTCATCGTTTCCGGTAGTTTCGGTGGTCCTCACGCACCATGAAACAGTGAAACATTTGCTGTATGTCGGCCATGACGGCAACGCTTTCTTTTCGGAAGCGAAGAAGCACTCCAATGAGACTGTTGTTTAGATCGGGGCCAGTTAAGAGCACGTTGTTGAGTGAGACACCCAAGTGCTGGGCACTGGAATCAAAAACTACCCTGATCTTGTCTGGCTTTTGAGGGTGGTAAACCCCGAACGTTGGAAGAAACCAGCACTCTTCTCCTTGCTTAAATGGAGGTGCCACTTCGGCGTGACCACTGGAGAAGATACCTTCCATAAACTCCACATATTGTCGCTGCATGTGGGGTTTCCTTTGCAAATTTCTTTTTAGGGAAGAAAACCGACTGACTGCTAGTTCTCTATTGTTTGGCAACTGCTGGCGAGGTTCTTTGAAGGGCAGAGGGGCGACCCAGCTATTGTCGTCGTCTCTGTACATGCCTCTGTCCATAATCTCTAAGAAGAGAGCATCCTCTATGGAGGGGGCTAGCTTATTGTCGTTTTGAGTGCAGTTAAAAACTGCCTGTCCCAGAGTTTGTTCAGGTGCCTTACTGGGCCTATTCGTGTGTGTCGTTTCTTTGAGTTGCCGAAAGTTGTCACATTGTCTGAAAACTGTGGGGCGGCCATTTTCGAGAATGACTGTCTTAAATGAGTTGACTGTTGGCTTGTGCACGTTACCTACACACACTTCCCCAACTACGACCCACCCTAGATCTAGGCGTTGAGCAAAGGGTGCATGATGGGGGCCATTGACTTGTTCCCTTACCTTGTGGGCACATAAAACATCTCGCCCTAGAAGTAGGAGTATCTCTGCCATTGGGTCTAGCTCTGGGATGTACTTTGCTATGGACCTGAGGTGTGGCTGATGCAGTACAGCACTTGGAGTTGGGATTTCATTCCTATTGTTGGGAATGTCCTGACATTCAATAATAGGAGGAAGTTGGATAACTACTGACCCATCTAAAGACTCAATCTGAAAGCCTTCAGCCATTTTGCCCCATGTTTCAACAAGGCCAGAACAGGTTCTTAGGTTGTAGCAGACAGGCTCGTTTTTAATGTTAAACAGTTCAAAGAAC
>WNGW01000003.1:38759-90667 GCA_011952105.1 Coreoperca whiteheadi | reverse complement strand
GCTATTGTGGGGTTATTGACGTAAACTGAGCGAATGTGTTTCACCTGATTGCTTGAGTCTCTTCCTAACCATTTTGTCATTAGGTCGAGCTCTTGAGTTGGTGTGAGGTGGACCTCGGTTGTAGCGCCAGTGAACGAAGAGTACCATGCTCTAAAGTTTTCTGGCCTGTCATCGTACTGGTAGAGACCTGAAGTGATGAGGTCACGACGTGCCATGTATTGTGCAAATGGCTCGGCTGGATGCGATACTCTTGCAGGGGTATTATAATGAGGCGTGAACGGGCTGGAGAATGGATTGAGAGCATTCTTTGTTTGTTCGACTTTTGGTTTAATCTCAATTTTAGAAGGCCCAGATACACCTTGAATAGGCAAAGCTGTGAGGTTGCTATTACGCTTTGGCCTACTGCTGCTGGGTTGTGGCTCTGTGTCTGAAATATCATCTTCAGTTAAGTGCCAGGTTATGAATGTACCATCTGAGGGCCCATCTTGGTGACAGGTGGCTTGTGCTGGTAGGGAGCCTTGAGGTTTGCTTAAGTTCATTTGAGACTCCACAAACTCCTTTGTTCTTTCTCTTTTTACTCTGTCCGACACTGATTTTCTGCTCTCAAATCCATCTTGTAATGCTTCTGCCTCCTCTAATACTTCTGCTTCAGCTACTGCTGCATCTGCTTCTCTTTGTAATGTTAGCACTTGTAGCTCTGCATCAATTTTCATTTGTTCCAGTTCACTTAATGCTTTGTCTACTTTTAGCTGTGCTTCTTTGCTTGCATATGATGCTCTCACCTTCGCCGCTTCCGCTTTAGCTCGAGCCCGGGCGGCGCCGTTTGCGTTTGATGTGGGTGTTGTACTTATTCCAGATCTGTTGCTGGCTGCCATTTTGACCACGATGAAGCGCTGAATGCTGCTTTTTCACTGTAATGTCATCGATATAACACTAAGCTAAACCATTGAAGAAGGACCGGGACCACAGGGGACGTTCTGTAGCATTTATTTCCCTCTCCAGATGTTGAAAACTGCAGAACATATACAACATGCTCTTAAACACTGAGTTGAATGTTACACAAATAAAGTGCATTCCTCTACTTAATAAACCTCCATTTTAGCTTAATAATAACGAAATATAGATGTCTAAACTCATATCTACACATAAGCGAACTTACAGCATTGCCTTCAAAGGGCCTCAAGGTGGATGGCGACAGGTTGACAATTCACACCATGTTGTGCATCTGTTTACCATGAAAAATCCGGAACCGGAAGTGATGCAAAAAGCGGAAGTAGAATTATTCGGTAACCCCTTTTTTCCTAAACTAAGAAATAATCATGGAATACTTGTGCAAAATACTTCGAAATTAATATTTAAGCCCCTTTTTAGGATTTAACATACCTTAGCATATGAACTTATTTATTTAAGAAAACATTTGCCTTAAAGGCAACACAACTGTCACAGAGGAGAGGACGTTTCTGGGTCCTGTCCTGATTGACACACCAAAACAACAGTAGAGCATTATGGGATTTGTAGTATTAGCAGTGAATGTGCTGTACAATACCAGAGGGCCAGATCTAGTAATTTGATATTGCCTCGCGGGCCAAATATAATTACACTGTGGGGGAATTTTGGCAAGAGAGTGAGCGGAAGAGGGAGAAGGAGAGGCATGGAGAGGTGAGACGAGGCTGGGGGATTAAGAGCCAAAGGACTCCAACAGTGTCTCTGAGGTTGGAGACGCCATCTAGTAACAACAATATGGTACTAGCCTAGGCACAGTTTGAAGGGTGTCCCCTTTTCTAGCATTCCTCAAGGCCCCTCCTAACCTCTGAGTACTCAGCCTCAGTGATATAAAGAGATTTTCTCCTTTATTATAACGGCAAAATAAGACTGAGTAATATCCCTATCCCATACCTACCTATTGTTAGCTATTGTTAGTTATTAGCTAGCTCAGGACTGTCGTTTTGATTGTAATTGTTAGCATCGTATCACTTGCCAAAAACCCCCATTACTATAATGGGCTTTTAGATGGTAATGTTAGCATCTGCTATTAATTTGAATAATGCTTCAATTGCTTGAATTGACAGGTGTGAATGACTTAGCCCACGTAAACCTGCCTGTTAGCATTCTTGAACTGAATGTGCCAGTGGTGGAGGAAGTGCTATAATACATTCTGTCTCATAACTCTCATATTAACACGGCTCCTATGGGTCCTTGAAATCCTTGAAAGTTTGTGAATATGAAAAAAGTAAGAGTGTCATGTTTTAACGAGCAGTGAGTGTTGAAAAATAGTAATCTTGGGCCGGCTGTGATCTGTGACTCGCAAGGGGTTTAAAGGAGTGTCTTGCAACATGTTATCTACAATGCACAAGTTCAAATAGAGCTTTGACAAAAAAGGTTTTATAAAAAGATTAAACTCACATATTTCAGCCTCTAAATCATTTTTATTAAAGTGAAAAAAAGATAAATTACTGGCATTTACAATGCACATTATCCTTTATTATTAATAGTATGCGGTACAATTTTTCCCGTTGCATCTGTCGTTGGTATGCAACCATGTAGCTTTACAGGGGGAGCTTTACAGGGGTTATGGCTTATCTAAATGAGATGTAAATGAGCCCTATTGTCACTCCAAATAGCTGAGAACTGCACAATCTTTAGAGGCCGTTTTCTCCCTTTTGAGCTTTTTTGAGTGCCTACCTTCAAATATCCAAATATTATCAGATTTCCATGTGTTACACATCGTTGGAAAGCTTGGAGAGTACACTTTTTGAATCTGTGAATACTTCAAAATGCCCCAGAGCCGAATTGTGTTTCCATGACCGGTCACATATGGACTTGACGCACACAAACAATACGACCCACAACAACAAAATGCCAAACCTTCTCCTTTGGTATACCTAAAGAGGGAATTCTGATGCTGTAGTGATGTATATGAGCACTGATGTGAACGATGCACACATGGCAGAGAAAGATTGGCGCTTTCATTTGAGAAATACAAGATAAATATCCAGCTTATCCATTAGCTTGGTTCCATAACTCTGAATGGCCGACTATATCTCTGATTTGGTCTGGGTTTGGGTCCATTGCAGACTGCTTCAACTGGCTGGAAAAGAGTCAAAATGATATTGGTGGGACATAACTGTCACTCACTACTGCTTAGTTAAATTAATTGAATTAAGTAAAAAAAAAAAGAAGGTGATTCAGTGTGATTATCAGGCTACAAATCCACAACATCAGTTGTCAGTTGTCTTGGGTTGTAACGATCACATGACTACTAATCTCACTTTATAACAACACCAGAGGGAGAATCTCTCTGGGTGGTTGTTGGCTGTGCATGAAAAAAACAATCTGTTATATCTTAAGACTTGTGTGGGGTTACACATGGCAGTACAGTTAATTAGATTATCTATCAGGATTATCAAAGATAATCATAAATAATGCTTTAAATTAATTAAGACCTTGAGGCACCACCCAATAAATAAAGGTAAATTATAGCCAATTAATTGATTCAGTCTGATAAAATACACTAAACTATCAATTAAAAACTTAGATTAATAATTAAATCAATAACTATAACCCAAATTACCATTAATAGCTAGTAGGTGAAGGATTCGGAATTCAAGCATAGAAGAGGTTGGCAAATTATTCACTCTTGTGAGACAGTAAAGAGACCAGCATAATTAAACACAATCATTTATTTACAAAGGTAAATAAAGTAAAACACACTATGAGGACTAACTAAATACACCAAACTACAGATAAAACGGTGTGTGTTGTGCGTGTGTGTGTGGGCAAAACATGGACCAACATAGAATGCTAATTCAAGATGGTGGGAGCCATAGAAAGATAGGAGTGAGCTAGCAACATTAGCTCAGTGTTGTGGAGCTAATGCATTAGCTATAAGGCTAGACAAAGGGACATTTAAAGATGGCGGTAAGCCATGTCTAGGAGAGTTGACTCACTAAGTTGTATTAGCACAATGTGGCCTCTGCTGGAGGCCAGCTAGGGGTGTGTGTTTGTGTGCTAGCAGGTAAAGGTGACCTGTAAGCTAATAGTGCCTTGTTAAAAGGGGTTAGTTAGCATGCAAAATACCCTGTGTATAGCATCATTCTAACATCAATTTAGCAGTGGCTAACAGATTAACTAACAGGTTGAAAAGTATAACAACAATAAATCTTAAAGAAATAACATCCGTAAGGTCACATATGCAGAGTTACTAAACAGTTCTGTGCTACGCTAAGCACAGTATTTAGCTAACATGCTATGCCCAGTGGATGTTAACAATCCGTTTGGTCGGTGTTGCCCCGCAGCCACTGTCTGTCTGATGGGACAGGCGGGAAGAATTCGTCATTGTTGCAGCTGTTGATGCAGGGCGAAATTGAGCTGTCTCGGCTGGTCGCCTGGTGTGGTTAGCTTCGGCTAACGGGCTCGGTTCCTTATTAAAATTAGCCGGCTGGCTTGCCCCTAGCTTGTTGAGGTGGTGGACTTCGCATCATCGCGGTAAGAGATCAGAGAGTTTAGTTCTGCAAGGAGGCAGGCAGGCTCCTTCATTGCGGCCTTCTTTTAGCGGACGCTGAGAGGCCGACAGTGAGCTGTGTGGCCAGAGAGGAAGGCAGTGAGAGTGAGCTGCTGCGTGCCCCTCCACTTGAGAGGGCATGCTGGGAGAGAAGAGACCAAGAGAGAGGCTGCATGGACCGCTGCTCAGGAGGGCACGCTGAGAAAGAGAGGGGGCAGGGGTCGTAACCCTGCTATATCCACTGGGGACTTCCGGGATCACCGTCCAGCGGAAGTCAATGGTGGGTTCACAAGCTCAGGGATTGTGGGAGAAACGGGAATGCAGTCCTTTTAACAAAGCTCAGTGAATTAACTCATCTGCTGAGTCCCAACACTATCCAAGTGTTGAAAATTGTGCATGTACCATCATGTGCCATCACACAAACATTTGTTGCTGTTAATGTTTCTTCACATTAATTGTGAAAAACACCACCTGATCACTTCAACCAGCGAAGGGAGTCAGATTTTGAATAAATGAATCTTAGACATACAAAGTCTTTGAGGCTGCAATATTCATCTATCAATCAATCTGTCCAGGGTGCAATACGTATTGCAATACTTATTTTCCCAGAATGATAGTGCAAGAGGTGCACTTGTTTTTTGTGCCACCTTTGCTTATGCCCATATACTCCTATATTTTGCCTCATAATTCACTATTTTGATCTCAACTAACTTGACACGGTACATGAGTAGATAGAGGACAAAAAATGGCTGAATAATAATAATGAGAAAGAAAAGATAAGTGTTTTTTTAAATTGCACATCAATCTAAATATTGAACTATGATAATATTAAAGAGCATGGGACTCGCATTGAATGCTGAATTAGCATTCCCAGTAAAAATTGCTTTTCCGGCTGAAAATGCGTAGGAATGTTGAAAGCTGAAATGCTTTTGCAAAACACTGCTGAAAGAAGTCTGAAATGAAATGCCTAAAAAATCTTAACCCTCAAATGCATTGCAGTGCATTCCTTAAAAACCTGGAAGTTGAATTGCATTAACTAAAGAGGCTAAGAGCTGAAACACTTGCTGAAAAAGCTGGAAGCTAAATTGTAATACTGTCAACACTGGAAGTTGAAATGAGTTAACTAAAAAGGCCAGGGGCCTCATTTATAAAGCGTGCGTACGCACAAAACGGGGCTGGAAACGTACGTACGCCAGTTCCCATGCAAAGGTTGTGATCTATAAAAAACAAACTTGACGGGAGAATGTGCACGCCTTTAGGCAAACTTTGAGATGTGCATACGCACATTCTGGAGACAAAGGGAATTGGCGACACAGATAGTGAGGTTGTGAACTGAAGTTAGATTGTAGAAAATAAATGTGAGAAGAACGATTATAAGAATTGATATTTAATTTCACTCCATTTCATACGTTATATCCACATTATCATGAAGATTAAATCCAACAGTGTTATTTGTGCCGATTGTTTTAGGCTATATACATCTAGTAAAATCCAAACGTAATTCAAAATGTATTTAAAAAATAATAATAATAAGCAGCGCGGCCTTACGGTCACATTGTCCAAAAGGGGAGCGCAGGAGGAGATGGTGCGACTACATGTGATACAGAATAGCATGTAACACACTGTAAAAATTGAAATATTTTCCTTAATGTACATATATCATAAAAGTCTGCAAATACAGCCATGAAGAAGCAGGCCTATAACATCTTCGTCTTACACTCAAATGTACAGCGTTAATGCTTAAAAATCTGTTTAACCTTGCTCCTCTGTGGTTTCAGTCACGTCAGAGTCTCCCTCCTTTTCCGACACAATCCCACACACGCTGACCTCCGCAATTATAGCCACGATTTTGCTGTCCACTGATGTGAGATCAGTTGTACTGACAGCCACGCTCTGGTGGTGGGAGGACAGTTTTCTCTTTAATTCTGCTACTGTCCGTTCTGTCCCACTGACACAATTGACGGCAGACGCAATACTTTGCCACTCGCACTGCTTCTTTTTCTTAGTGACCCCACTGCTGTAGCCACCAAATAACACAGTTTTCTGAGCCTCCACCTCCCCTACAAGTGTTTCAAACTCAGTGTCTGAGAAATTACGTTTTTTTCCTCTTTTCTCACGTTTTCACTTTCTTGTAATAATTAATTCGCCGGTCGCATGCCAGTTCTCCCGGTATAAATGGGATTCCACTCTCATTTACATGCCGATCAGCAATCATGAGGTGATTTGCATTGACTATTTATGGTTAAAAATGGGCGTGTACAGGGTGGGATATGAGGCTGGTTCACATACACACATCTGAGGGTGATCTGTGATTTATAAAGGGAACATTGCTTACAGGTGTGCGTACGCACGGTTTTATAAATCGGAATTTTTTTTGGCGTACACCATTTTGGGTTTTTGGGCGCACGTAAACTTTTAGTAGGGATCCTATGCATAGTTTATAAATGAGACCCCAGAAGTTTAAATGCATTACACTGCACTGCTCAAAAACCTAGATGTTGAAATTTAAAACTGGCAGAGGTGGAAGCTGACTGGCATTACCTAATAATGCTTAAAGCTGAGATACATTGCTAAAGCTGGGCACTTAGCTGTAATACTGTCAAAGCTGCATTTACTTCTATTAAGTTCTTGAAAAAACCTTGACAAGCTAGAAAATGGTGGAACAGAAGCATACATTTCCCTGAAAAGCTGAACATTTTGACATATGAATGGCTTCTGTAACTGAAAATATGCAGTAGTAGTCCACCGATAAGTGTACAGAAGAAATAATTGCAAAGCATTGCTGAAAATGCAGATGTCTGAAATGAAAATGTGAGCGTTACAGCGATTTTAAAAACTGGAACTTTCTGGCTCACGCAATACACACCCATTATAAACTCAGAAAAAGTCTGAAAAAAGCATAAAACTTAAACTGTGATGATTTAAAAACTGTCAAATATATTTTATAGCTGAAAGTCTTGTGACCAGATGAAATGCTTAATCAACATTCCCACCAACAATAATAAAGTTTTAAAGAATTTTGCTTTCAGCATTCACACCCAATTAGAGAAGCAATTTCTGAAGAAATTGCGGGTGTGAATGCTGGCTGTTGAATGACAATAATAATGTATGAAAAATGTGGAATATTTTAAGGTTTGTTGAAAAGCTCACGCTAAACTGAATTGCTGGCTTTAAAAGTTGAATGGTAGCAATAATATAGAAAGATGTGGAATATTTTAAGGTTTGAACAGAGTTCATCACAGAAAGCATGAATAAGTAGAAAAATGCATGAACAAATGTAGGAAGGAATACAAATAATTGGGAAAGTGGGACATGGATGAAGGATGAAAACTGCATTGCTTCAATAAGGACTGGAAGCTAAACTGCATAGTTGGCTTAACTTTGCACAAAGAAGCACTTGAAGGAGTATGAAAAGTTTTCTATTAGCATACAGTGACCATTGGGGGCTTTTATTTTGAAAAAAAAAGCATCATCCCGAGTTACCTTTAAGATACAGTTACTGTTTTGGGCCTTTATTTTTTTTACTTGAAGACGAAGTACAATGGGCAATTTTGGAATTAAAATGACATCAAAAAGCACTTGAAAACACACCACATGCATGTATTGCCACATTGTTGAAAAATATAACTTGTCCGCTCCAGGGCATCACATGTCAGACTGGGGTATTTTAGTATATGCAAATGGTAAATAGTAAATGGACTGTAATTGTATAGCACCTTTCTAGTCTTCCAACTACACAAAGCGCTTTTACACTACATATCACATTCACCCCGTTCACACACATTCATACCACCCACCTTCCGATTGGTGGACGACCCGCTCTTCCACCAAGCCACAGCCGCCGCACAATGTGCTTTAAGACGTAAGCTAAGTGAGATCTCCTGCACATGTCTCAAATTTCAGGTTGATATCTCAATGTGTTCAATTTTAGAAAAGTTGCTATTTTGAGAAAAATTGATTGGCTTCTAAACGCCAAATGGATTGACGTATCGAAATTCTTTTGATCACTTTAGGTCAACACCATCTCTAGATGATCCCGCCAAAGTTTCGGAATGATTTTCCCCAACAGTCTGGGACGAATTGCAAAAATAGCATTTTCATAAAATTTTGAAAAAGTCGTACAATAGCAATAGAAAAGATGCAGAACAACTGACAGATTCAAATCATGAAAGACTTTTTGACTAAGCCAAGCCGTTTGAGATAATTGCAAAAATTGTAAACTTGATCGTTCCAGCACCACCTTGAGTACAATCAGTGTCATTTTTTTGTAGTGGGTGGAATTTGCAACCCATCTGCCAAGCTGAGTTTTCGTCTTACAGTTTTTGCTGCACAGACACTTTTAGCGGACAAGAAGAAGAAGAATGAGAACAAAAACAATAGGGCTCCAGCAGCTTTGCTGCTTGGATCTCTAATAATAACAATAATAATACAGTGACTCTACAGTGTCTACAGCCACACTAGTAGCTCTGTGAGATTGTAACGCTCAAAGTAAAGAAAATGAAAGTCTAAGGTCCAACATTTTTGATCCTCAGCAGTTGTGCTGGAGTAAATGGCAACCAATTGAAGTGTTGTTATTTCACTCTCATTAGCCTAATAGCCTTCTTTTCTGTACTATTAATTTAATGCGAGCAACCTCACTTGTAAACACTAAAACATTACCACCTGCATGTGTTTCACAATAAAGATATGTGTGGATAAGGCTTCCACTACTCTTTCAAATTAATAATAAGAAAATTTACAACTTTCTTTGCAAGTTTCTAAGGATTTGAATGTGTCTGGCCTTAAATGCTGCACAGAGAGAAGGAATTTTCATCAGCCTCAGCAAGCTCTGAAAGAAAGTAAGTGGAACTTAAAACATTGCTACATATACTGTCTCTAAAAGTCAAGAATACTTCCATGGAGGTCTGCTCTGAAAAACAGAGGAATGAAGCTTAGACAGAATACATGTGTGTCAATGAGAAGGACCCAGGTGGACCGGTGAGGTTACAGGGAGCAGAGGTGAAGAAGGTGCAGGACTTTAAGTACTTAGGGTCAACGGTTCAGAGCAATGGAGACTGTGGAAAAGAGGTGAAGATGCGAGTGCAAGCAGGTTGGAACGGGTGGAGAAAAGTGTCAGGTGTGTTGTGTGATAAAAGAGTATCAGCAAGAATGAAAGGAAAGGTGTTCAAGACGGTGGTGAGACCAGCGATGTTGTACAGCTTAGAGACAGTGGCACTGAAGAAAAGACAAGAGGCAGAGCTGGAGGTGGCAGAGCTTAAGATGTTGAGTTTCTCTTTGGGAGTAACGAGGATGGACAGGATCAGGAATGAGTACATCAGAGGGAAAGCTCATGTTAGATGTTTCGGAGATAAAGCCAGAGAGGCCAGATTGAGGTGGTTTGGACATGTTCAGAGGAGAGACTGTGAATTTTGTTGAACTTTGTGTGGCACATATACAATAGGATATATTTTTATGCTTCTAAAAAGTAAAATAGTCAAAATCCACAAATAATACACTGCAGGGAGAAAAATCTGCTTAACTATTGTTGTGTTTGTAGCTGATCTTGACCCCATTCACAATTTTTCCGGGTCAGCTCAACCAAATTACCAATAAAACCCAACAAATTTCCTTCCTGGTCTAACCATGCAGAAAGTTGCATATTAATGTGACAACCATCTATTACTGCTACTAATAAATACAATAATTTGACCATTTTTTGATAGTGACAGGTGAAGAGGTTGACAGGACACGGGGAGAAACTGATGTATGACTTGCAACAAAGGTCACTGGCTGGAATCAAACTGGTGAATGTTGCCGCCATGCAGCACTTGCTGTAACCAGTCGTCTACCAAGGTGCTCCAGCTCAGATATTTTGAATGGTGACCATGAAAGACCATCATCTTGTAACTTATGGAGGACTAAAAGTGCCAAAATTAAATAAATAAATACACCATTAAATAATTACTTAAATGTGTCAATAAATAATTAAAATACCAATTATTTCAATATTTCCATTTCATGATTTCCATTTACATTCCACGATTTACATTTACATTTCATGATTTACATTTACATTTCATGGTCCTGTGTTGCAGTGCTTCATGAATTGTCAAACTGTCAAACTCACCCATTAAAGTTGGTAGGCGGATCCTGACACCTGATTGGTTACCCTGCGCATCAAGTCAAGACAAATCAATTCCAGATAATGGATCGATGCAGAGCTACTTCCAATACACTGGGTGGCGCTCTTTGCCTCTAAAGTTGGTTTAGATAACTATTAAACTAAACTTTACCACCAAGTCAACCCTGCTAACCCCTAACGTTGAGAACGCCAGGACAAAATGGCTAAAAGTTGCCCGGAGCTGCTGCGAGAAGCAGCTAATTTAATAGAAGAAGCTCTGAGCAAAACTCCTCCAGCTCCGGCAGCTCAGTCGCAACAGAACCCTGCCGCTTCAGCATCAGCTAGTAGTGGCACTTTCCGGTGAGGCTGCCAGGCAACTGTTGCTGTTATCGACAAGGTACAACAGAGGGACAGCTCATGTTAGATGTTTCGGAGATAAAGCCAGAGAGGCCAGATTGAGGTGGTTTGGACATGTTCAGAGGAGAGACTGTGAATATATTGATAGAAGGATGCTGAGGTTGGAGCTGCCAGGCGGGAGGTCTAGTGGAAGACCAAAGAGGAGATTTATGGATGGAGTGAGAGAGGACATGAAGTTAATTGGTGTGAGTGAAGAGGATGCAGAGGACAGGGTTAGATGGAGGCATATGATTCGCTGTGGCGACCCCTGAAAGGGAACAGCCGAAAGGAAAAGAAGACTGTCTCTAAAAGTCAAGAATACTTCCATGCTCAAGACCTAGGTTTAGGTTTTCCAAACAGGGGAATGACTGCTGTCTGTCAACAGTAAAGAAGGAAATAGTGTGATGTTGTTATTGTGCTGCAAAAAGTTGGAATGGGAAGTTAAGCATACAAAGTACAAATGCCATAGACTGCTGCTGGCAACCATGACAAAGTCAAAATTGATTTCTTTTAAACATGATCATGAAATTTACCTAACCTTTACAAAGTATTTTGAGTTTCATGAACTAACCTGAACATTAATCATAGAGGATGATCAGAAAACACTCAAGACATTTTATTATGGTTTTGGAAGTCACTATTGATGCCATCTTATAGAGGCATTCAATCAGAAAAAGCTCATACTGGTCATTTTGGATGGATATTTTGTTGTTTAGGGTTGGAGATTTCTAGGTGTGCAAGCTGTTGTTTTTTTTATTACTGATGATGATGCAATATAGTTTAATGAAAGCTTTAGAACAAAGCAAATGAGCTTCTGTGACACTATTTCTATCTAATCTGAAAATGTAAATAGACCGTACTTGTGTAGTGCCTTTCTAGTCGTCCGACTACTCAAAGCGCTTTCACGCTACATATCACATTTACCCATTCACACACATTCATACACTGATGGCAGGAGCTAATCAGTACAAATTAAATGAATCATTCACACACACTCACACACCGAAGGCACGCTTCGGGAGCAATTTGGTGTTCAGTATCTTGCTCAAGGATACTTCGACGCATGGATAGGGGAAGCCGGAATCAAACCGCCGACCTTCTGATTGGTGGACGACCTGCTCTTCCACCAAGCCACAGCTGCCCTAAGCACATCTCCTTTCATTTTTGGACACTGATTTCAGTCAGCCATTGATTTTGTAAGAGAAGCTTTAAAATACTGATAGCTAGCAAACCTCTTTAGAAAAGACAGAATTCCCATTGATTTCTTTTTCTATGTGTATTTTTAAACCACTGAGCAAGAAGGCAAAGGAAATTACTGGTTTCTCTCTTTTCTCTAATAAATAAGACTAATAAAGAAATCTGTTTCGTAAAATAAAGAGGCACATCTCTCAGTAGAAAATAATTTCACTGCAGCACACACTAATCTCTAAGCTTTACACTGTACAAACCCACCACCTCCAAAGGTTACAGTCAGGATGACTAAACATCTTGTTCTCTTAGAAAGCTACTAAGATATAAGAATATCTGAAAAGGGAAATAATACTGCACATTATATAAAAGGCTGCGAAGGACAGGAATATAGAAACTGAGAGAAGGGGCAAAAAGGAGCAGTCAGACATTAGATAAGAGGTTTAGTTAATGTTGGTTAGAAGAAGAAAGAGAAACCCAAAAGCCAGGTAAGTTTGTGTTATACATTGGTTTATTAGCACATGGTGCAGGCAGATGACAGAGAGAGGCATGTCTATAAAAAAACCCATAAAATATATTGTTGGGAACAAACACATAGAAGAGGCTAGATCTAAACCTTTGTGTGGCACATATACAATAGGATATATTTTTATGCTTCTAAAAAGTAAAATAGTCAAAATCCACAAATAATACACTGCAGGGAGAAAAATCTGCTTAACTATTGTTGTGTTTGTAGCTGATCTTGACCCCATTCACAATTTTTCCGGGTCAGCTCAACCAAATTACCAATAAAACCCAACAAATTTCCTTCCTGGTCTAACCATGCAGAAAGTTGCATATTAATGTGACAACCATCTATTACTGCTACTAATAAATACAATAATTTGACCATTTTTTGATAGTGACAGGTGAAGAGGTTGACAGGACACGGGGAGAAACTGATGTATGACTTGCAACAAAGGTCACTGGCTGGAATCAAACTGGTGAATGTTGCCGCCATGCAGCACTTGCTGTAACCAGTCGTCTACCAAGGTGCTCCAGCTCAGATATTTTGAATGGTGACCATGAAAGACCATCATCTTGTAACTTATGGAGGACTAAAAGTGCCAAAATTAAATAAATAAATACACCATTAAATAATTACTTAAATGTGTCAATAAATAATTAAAATACCAATTATTTCAATATTTCCATTTCATGATTTCCATTTACATTCCACGATTTACATTTACATTTCATGATTTACATTTACATTTCATGGTCCTGTGTTGCAGTGCTTCATGAATTGTCAAACTGTCAAACTCACCCATTAAAGTTGGTAGGCGGATCCTGACACCTGATTGGTTACCCTGCGCATCAAGTCAAGACAAATCAATTCCAGATAATGGATCGATGCAGAGCTACTTCCAATACACTGGGTGGCGCTCTTTGCCTCTAAAGTTGGTTTAGATAACTATTAAACTAAACTTTACCACCAAGTCAACCCTGCTAACCCCTAACGTTGAGAACGCCAGGACAAAATGGCTAAAAGTTGCCCGGAGCTGCTGCGAGAAGCAGCTAATTTAATAGAAGAAGCTCTGAGCAAAACTCCTCCAGCTCCGGCAGCTCAGTCGCAACAGAACCCTGCCTCTTCAGCATCAGCTAGTAGTGGCACTGTCCGGTGAGGCTGCCAGGCAACTGTTGCTGTTATCGACAAGGATAGACAGGATCAGGAACGAGTACATCAGAGGGACAGCTCATGTTAGATGTTTCGGAGATAAAGCCAGAGAGGCCAGATTGAGGTGGTTTGGACATGCTCAGAGGAGAGACTGAATATATTGGTAGAAGGATGCTGAGGTTGGAGGTGCCAGGCAGGAGGTCTAGTGGAAGACCAAAGAGGAGATTTATGCATGTACTGAGAGAGGACATGAAGTTAATTGGTGTGAGTGAAGAGGATGCAGAGGACAGGGTTAGATGGAGGCACATGATTCGCTGTGGCGACCCCTGAAAGGGAACAGCCGAAAGGAAAGAGACTTCAGACCAAAGCAATGGATCAGACTAGATTAGTGTTAGCCCCACCCACTGACTTTGATGGGTGAGTTTGACAGTTTGACAATTCATGAAGCTCTGCAACACAGGACCATGAAATGTAAATGTAAATCATGAAATGTAAATGTAATCATTAAATCATAAAATGTAAATGTGAATCGTGAAATGTAAATGTAAATGTAAATATTGAAATAATTGGTATTTTAATTATTTAATGACACATTTAAGTAATTATTTAATGGTGTATTTATTTCATTCTGGCACTTTCAGTCCTCCATTGTAACTGATGTGTTACAAGCATTTCATTAAAAGAAAAAAAGAAAAACATAGAAATAGTCCTTTGATGGGTTAATATGTGTATGTGCTGGATGGTGTCTGTGCCTGTGTATATGTGTGTTTATGTGAGGACATGAACTTATGAACTTCCTGTCTGCTTCAGTGTGATAGTGAAACAGAGAGGGAGAGAAACTAGAAACTAGAGGGGCCACATAAGTGAAAGATGTTTATCTTTCATGATTGTGATTCATTTTCTTATGCCATAGTAGGCTTTAAATATGTAAAGTTGAATTTAATTTGTATATATTTTTGTCAATATTGTAAAAATATACTTGATTTCCAAATAATAAGTGATGCGAGAGAAACGGACAAGGAAAAAAACATTTCACTGGACACAGTGGAATAAGTAATAGGCTTGTGGTTATTCTGGTCCAGGAAGAAGTAGAGACAGAAACAAAAAGCAAACTGAATTTCAAATGTGACTGAGTGTATGTCCAAAAACAATTGTGTCAGACACACCCAGTTTGCCCATCGTGAATCACAGTGTGCCAACACATTATGTGGAAGAACAGCGTATGCTGAAGTCAGGGCAGCATGACATGGCTTTGTGTGCATGTTCATGTGTGTGCATATATGGTTGTGTGTGAATTCAGTCATGAGTGCAAGTAAAGTGGACTCTTCTCCACAACCACAAACATTCTTCTTCATACTGGATCAAAAGAACCATGGATAGGGTATGGCATGTGTGTATATTGCACAGGGAGAGGGGAGAGGTACACAGAAGCAGAAGCACAGCTGATTGACAGTCGGCTGGTGATGGAGGCGGGTTCTAGTCCTCTGAAGCATGGAGATTCGGAAAGGAGGAGAAAAGAGAAATAATGGAGAGAAAAGGGAAGTAAACAAATAATGATGACAGCAAGAGGAAGGCAAGAAAGAGTGAAAAAGTAAAATAAGTGCATCAACAGAAGATGGTTCATTCAGAAAGAGAGAAAGAATAAAAACAAAATGAGAAATGGAGAAAAAATAAATAAGAGCATGAAAATAACAAATGTGTTTATGGAGAGGGCCAAGAAGAAAAAAGTAGCATGAGAGGGAGGGAAAAGGGGGAAAAAGGAAGAAAGCAGGTTAGTAAAGCTGTCACAAAATTAACTGCAACTCATCTAACATGTCAAACGCTGGACTAACCTGAGATTTATCCTATTCTTCATTTTATATTGGTCAAATACTTTGGAAGATATTCTATACCACAAACTTTCCATGCAGAAGCATCATGCATTGGAGGTGAAATGCAGCGTCTCAACACATACAGTACACACTCATACATACACACATCTGCATTTTCTCTGTCAGGATTCAGCTCACGCTCTCAATTATCTGACCCAGTTACTACTTATACCGCCTGCGTCCTCTCCCTGGGGTCTGCAGCAATAACAGTGATTAATGGATCCAATGCACCTCAACAAGGCCAGATGCTTTTCTACTAAAGTAGCACCACTGAAAAACAATATCTCACACCTTACACTGTATTTTTCTGTTACTACAGATCTAATTACTGATGCAGTGTGGGAAATCAGAGCTAGAGTTGAACAAAAACTTAAACAGACCATTCTTCCAACAATATTTTTCTCTATTAGAAATACACACATGTAAACATACAGCTCTGTAACCATGGTAACACAAGCTATCCATGTCATGCAAACAGCCAGACAGCTAAGTGGTGAACATGCAAACACAGACGTTTGATTTGCATGCTGATCACTCATCCCACTGTCACCAACATCCATCCTAATAAGGCTTCAATGGAACATAACCAGTGCATGAAAGATGGTTGTGGGCAGGTTTGACAGATCTATCCTTCCCAAAGTGAACTTGTGTGGAAAATAGAGATACAGCTTCATCCAGTGCAACTCTTTATTTTGGATAGGGTCTGACCTCCTGAGCCAGGAGCATTCACTGCATCCGCCACACTCTAAAGCATTTTGCCATTTGTAATGCCCATACTTTGTCCACCAAACAATATCCTCTTTCTTGCTTCAACCTCCCCAACAAGAACTTCAATCTCACACTGGGTGAATTATTTTTTTTTTTTTTAGCTTTTCTGTCATAATTTGCCATCATTGTCTTCATTTCATTCAGTATATATTAATATTAATTAGGGGCTTTTCACTGACCATTTATAGGTAACTAAAAGGGTATTATAGGGCATTAAAAGGCTGGGACAAGAAGCTTGCACATGTGCACCAAATTTCGAGTTGATTGTGATTCACAAAGGGAACTTGGCATGAGACATGCATGCACACTGTGTTATAAATAAGAATATTTTTACGAACTTTCTGTGTTTCGTCTTTACGCAACCTTTTTAAGTGAATTAGGAGAGATGGCATTCATCCCACTTTAGATGGATCTAGAAATCTGGTGGAGTTTATTAGTGGACCTAAACAATGACAGCTCAGAGTTGAGACCAGGAGGGAGAGTTGCAGTCCTACACACTTCTCTGCACTTTCAGAGCAGTTACCCACACAAAAGTCCTTAGTTACGGTGTCTGACCCCCAAACACTTAAATTAATAAAATCAAATGTTAACAGAAGAGGAGTTATACATACAAACGTCTTAAAAATTACCACCGCTTGAAATAGCACCTCAAGATAGGAGAATTAAATGTGGAGAATTAAACATCAGCCTCCAGAACCACTGTAAGGAACCTCTGAGTTATCTTTGATCAGGATTTATCCTTCAACTCTCACATGAAACAATCTTCAAGGACTGCCTTCTGACTGCCTACGTAACATTACAAAAATCAGGCACATCCTGTCTCAAAATGATGTAGAAAAACTATTCCAAAATGCTGTGGCACGTGCACTGACAAGAAATAGCAAAAGAGATTGCATTTCTACAATATAAGCTTCTCAGCCCTGGGTCTCTGTAAAATCCAGAATAGAATTTAAAATCCTTCTCCTCACCTACAAAGTTCTGGTCAGGCACCATCGTATGTTAAAGAGCTCAAAGCACCTTATTACCCCTCTAGAATACTACGCTCTCAGAATGCAGGGTTCCTTGTGGTTCCTAGAGTCTCCAAAAGTAGAATGGGAGTCAGAGCCTTCACCTATTAAGCTCCTCTCCTGTGGAATCAGGTCCCACTTTGTGTTCGGGAGGCAGACCCCATCTCTATATTTAAGAGTAGGTTCAAGACTTTCCTCTTTGATAAAGCTTATATAGTATAGGGCTGGCCCAGGTGAGTCCTAAACCATCCCTTAGAAAATGAAGTCTTTTCTCATTTTCTCTTCTTTTATCCTGAGCTGTAGAAAGGAAGCTATGCAAATCTGCAAAGTGTGACATGTTTAATCACAAATATTAAGACTGACTTATTTCTGCTTTACAACAAGGTCCCCCTTCCGTCACTGATAACATGTGGAAAACTTGCAGTTTACTAAGCTGTAGTTGATATTTATTTTGCGGATCAATTGTTTACATTTAAAAAAAATGACGAACTCATAAAATATGTTATAGATTCAACTACCCCAAAGCATAATGACAAAATGCACATGAAGCACCTTACAACAACCAGTCTCAAGAAACTATTTTTCTGAATAAGTACTTTTACTTGTTCAACTTATTTTACTGGTAAATCTATTTTACTTTGTTTTTACTTTAATTTGTGGACTGCATTTCAGAGTGAAAGGGAGTATGTGGGCAGGGGATAATTACAAGAGGGTCCAACGAGACCAGGGTCTTTTGGAAATGTCATTAAAGTTAGGGGGTTTCAGCATCCTGGGGTGGTTCACTTTCTACAGGTAAAATGTAGGTGGATATTTAAAAGGTTAATTTGAGTATCATTTTTAGAGACAAATGTTTAAACCTGACTGAAAATTATGGTGGAGAGCAGTGAGAGCAGCTTAAATCCTGCTCTGAAAGGCCACTAATAATACTAAGGGTACACTTATACAAACACACAGAATCGAACAAGAACAAGAAGAAAGCAAACAAGGTCGAAAGACGAGAAAAGACTAACAGGCCTGAATAAGAATGACCAGACAGCCTTAGCAAACTGACCGACGCCAGAGGGAATTATGGGATATGTCTTACCAGGCTGTTGCACCCCATGAGCTTCCTGCTCTCCATTCTCCAACGTAGTACCCACGTCTGCACACACACACACACACACACACACACACACACACACACACACACAAACAAGCAAACACATTACTATCCATCTGCGTGCTAATGACTTGACGAGATAGAAAATCAAACTGCATCGTATTAGTTTGTACAGTGGAAATATGACCGACTAAACCTGATATTAAATTGAAACCAATGACCCTGAATTTTCTTTGAGCACTAGGCTCAGTCACATATTTACAGCTGTGTTGTCTACCTGTAAAGATACCTGTTAATAGCACACAGGCTCTGGTCAGGCTGGGGCAAGCAGAGGGCACTGGTGTCAGTGTGGGAAACTGAAGAAGGTGATAATGTGTGACGTATGGCTGCTTAATCACTCCATATAAATGACTCAAACAAACAGATATACATTTATAGACATGCACAGAAATACACATGCGGCACATATACCACACAGATTTTTGTAAATGGACTACTTTTATCTATAGCTCTTAACAATTAGCCTCTCGTTCGTCCATTCACTTGCTTTTCACACCCTGAGCTAACATGCAAGATGCTGGTCTAACCATTGGGAGCAATTTGGGGCTTGGACCCACAGCATCTACATGCACAGCATTTGACGTAGTCATGCAGTCAATTTGAACAATGTTGGCTTAGACCTTTAAATCTAATCTGACACCATTCAATGATGTTTCATTAATGGGAGGATCAGGCATTGCAACTACATGTGCAGCCAATGTGATGTGGATAATTTCCTTTGAATATGTGTATCATTGTTTTTCTCTATAGATGTGTTATATGTATTGGCACTGCTAACTTGCCATACCTGAGCACACAGTATATTGTTTGAATCTACACACAGTAATAATGATATATGCATAAAACACAATATGATGATTGAAATTCAATACATGATGTTAAATGCCAACTGAATCATGCCGAAAAATTATGTGTAGTACATTGTGAGTAAACAATAACAGAATTGAATAGACTGGTGGGATGCTCTGGAAATAATTATGAGAAGGGCTGAGGCAAGTCCCTAACAACCAGCATAATCTGGCCTAAACCAGTTTAAACCAGATCCCTATAGACCCAGTAGGAATAGCTGGGACAGCCCACCTGTTTCAATGGCAAAAGGTGATGCCAGTGTTTTTGGAGCATCTTGACCAATCTAACAAGAAAACGGGCAGGGAAAATGGCCATGAAGGTGGGATTTAATGTACTATATAAGATCATGTAAGACAGCAACATTTCTGTTGTTTTAGGGCAACTCCAGGGCTTGACCTTGTAAAAGAATAAAAGTCCTGTGCATTTCACTCTGTCGTCTCTGTTGATTCAGTCCTTTTCTGAGTTTATAATGGGTGTGTATTGGGCGGAATGTTCAGAGCTAGAGTGGGTGACATCATTGCTCGAGTGTAGGAGGCTTGGAAAATCTTCGAAATTTTTTCCTTTTAACTTGCTGTTGTGCCCACAATTTCCATGCTTTGTGTATAATTTTACACCAAAAACGTAGGAAAATGTGTGCTGGTTCTAGACATGTGGTTTGTGAATATATCGGACCTATACATTTGACTTGGTGAGCTTCAAAATGACAAGAGTGATAAGCAACTCATCCATCAAAATTTCTGGACTAAAGTAGAAAGTACCAGTTTTTAAAATCACTATAATGCTGATATTTTCTAACTTTAACCACAGAGATTTGGAATCTGAATCTTCATGAAAGCCTTCTGGTGCTTATGGTGAGGTGAATTCTCCAATATGACCTAGAGTTGAAGCTTAATTGTGTCTTCTTTGAAGGGTCGTTTAACAGATTTCTGTCAGGCCCTGAGCACTACACAGAAAGTTACACATATGTGTTGATTAGCTTGTTAAAGATCAAAGGCTTTTGTTTCTCTGTTCTGATTGGCGGACTGAAAAATTCAAACTTTGAGCTGTTTCAAGCTTTAATTCTGACTCATTCAGTCTGTCTCTCTCTCTCTCTCTCTGTGTGCAAATGCGTGATGTTGAGTGGATGAGGTGCTGATTGAAAATGTGGTGAACGATTTCTTATTTTTCTTTATTTTCTATCAAAGTGTTATTTGTGGCATTGTTTGATTAAAAGCTGCAAAGGGAAAGTTAGAAGTTGTCTGGCCACCGGCCAGTGCCTTTGTGTGAGGCATGGCTTTGGAACAGTTAACGCAGCAACATGGTGTTAAACTACCGGTCGGTGTGGAATTCTTACATGAAAATACATGAAAAATGGCAGAGGCAACTGTCTCCAATGTTCAAACGGAAAAGGATGAACACCCCTGGCCGCAAATAAAAAGCAAGTTTCATTTAAACAGAATGCAAAACAACACTTCCCTTTCAAGGGAACTTCAACGCTGCATCAGTTGACGCTATGGGGATAGCCCTCAGCGTAACCGCATCTGAATCTCTGTATCAACTTAGACCAATCTTGATTGGGTTTAATGTCAACACGTGACGTACGCCAGCGGAACCGGAGGTACAAAGGAAGCCGGCTTCACTGTTGTCGTCAGTCTTCTGATCTTCAGCAAGCGCGCTGGGTCTCTGTGAAAATGACGATTGTGAAGCAGTTCTGGCAGTGCATTCCTCCCTGCCCGCGTGTTATCTCCACTGGCCACACACACGTGTTTCGGTTAGCTGTTTTCGGTTTAGAGCTCGCTCTGTGAGCCCTCGAGGTTGACCTCGAGCGTCTCTTCGTGACCTAGCTCCGCTCGGTGTGGGAGGACATGCTCATCCGCTAATTCCCACCTGTTTTCGGGACCAGAAGTCCGCATAGCGGCTTCTTCCGCCCGGAATGAGGGACATGTTCAGAGGCCGCACACTTTTGTGTCTGTTGTCTGGACCGAGAGCAGGCTCTGTCAGCCCTGAGGGGGTGACTGTGAGCAAGGTAAGTGCCCTCTCTGAGGAGAGATAAGACGCTCCGCTCTCGGCGGACGGCTTGTTGTTTGCTGAAACAGTCTACCCGCAATCGGGATCTGGAAGCCTGCACTGAGTCCACGGCATCTTCTGCCCAGGATGTGGAGCCCGTGCAGAGAGGATCCAGTTCCAAGGAGCTGGATGTCCTGAATGCGAAAGCATGAGGAGCTGCTAAATGCACTTTCCCAAGAAAGGAAAATGGGGGCTAGGCTCAATGTCGCGTGGCCAGCAGAGCAGCAAGACACTCATCGCCGGAGTAAGCTCGAGGAGTGTTTCCTTGTGGGCAGCTGTAGCTTGGTGGCATAGTGGGTTGTCTACCAATCAGAAGGTCAGTGGTTCGATCCCGGCTTCCCCTAGCCATGTGTTGGAAGTATCCTTGAGCAAGATACTGATCCCCAAATTGCTCCCAAAGCTGTGCCTTCGGTGTGTGAGTGTGTGTGAATGATTCATTTTATTTGTACTGATGGTTAGCTCCTGCCATCAGTGTAAGAATGTGTGTGTGTGGGTAAATGTGATATGTAGTGTGAAAGCGCTTTGAGTAGTTGGACGAATAGAAAGGCGCTATACAAGTACAGCCCATTTACATTCTTCTAGCCACACCTCCACGCCCACGTCGGGACCTGCCATTCTTCTGGATCTCCACACCGGGGTGTCAAAATCCTGGTCAAAGCCGTATTTGCACGGTTTTCTAGCCCGAGGAGACGCTGGTGGTGTTTTTATCGGCGGAGGCCGCATCCTCGCTTAAGACCCCGACGTTGCCTAGTAGACCATGCCGAACTACATCGTTTTAGTGGGCAAGGCATACATGGCAGTGGGTCAGGCTGGGTGTGTCTGCAAGCCATGGCGGTCGTGCAGCCCTCACAGCCGAGGATAGGAAAGAGCTCCGCCGTGCTACGGCAGCAGTTTAGTCCCCTGTCACCAGAGGTCTCGGGCCAGAGCTGAGGGTGGACCACCTCAGCCTTCAACATGTCACAGCTCCTACATGTTGGCTCAGAAAGTGAGTGTGGCGCAGCATGCCCCTCCCCAAAGGTTGAGGGGTTCACTCCCGTCTGCTCAGCGAAGGCCTGAGAGGGAGAAGACGGACCTGAGGGCCATGCTTCTCGGCCAGCAGGCTTCACAGTAGAGGCCCTGACAAGAGCGTCAGGCCTCAGAGGGCGGCCCCCCTTAGGGGTCGAGCACATGGCTGCTCCCCCATTGAGCCCTTGGGAGCTCAGCCTCCTAACCCCGCTGCCGGTAGCGCTTCAGGACGTGGCGAGTTCTGTGCAGGCTGTTGAGGCTCCACATGAGCAAGAGCACATTCACTCCAACACAAAGGATTACGGTCCTAGGAGTAGTGTAGGACTCAGTCGCGTTGCAGGCACAACTGTCTCCCACGCGTCAAGTCAATCATGACCATGGTGCTTAGGGTGCAGCTAGGCCGACATCTCACTGCACACTACAGTTTCAGCTCGCTTGGGAAGCACCGCTTTGTTACCAGTTTCGTTCGTGGCACCCTAAGGATGAGGCCTCTGGCTCGAGTCAGAGTCCCTCCGTGGGATCTGATAGTGGTGCTAGATGGACTGTCCACAGCACTGTTCGAGCCAATGGACAATGCATTAGATAGGTGTCAGTGTCGGTAATTCGGACCAATTGCTTGTATGCTTTGAGCCCCCTCGTAAGGGCTGCCCGGCTACCAAACATATCATTAGCAGGTGAATTGTTGAGGCTATCGCTTCGGCTTACGAGGTGCGCGGTTTGTCTTCACCTCTGTCGATAAGAGCCCACTCCACACGGAGTATAGTGTCCTCCAGAGCTTGGTGGTCGGGAACCCCCCTCTCCGAGATATGCGATGCTGCAGGATGGTCCTCGCCTCATACCTTTGTAAGATTCTATAGCCTAGACCACATAAGTAATCCAGGATCTGTGGCTCTCTTGTCCTGAAGTGTGCCCTGTTGGCTTCACACTCGGACTGGCATCCCCTCAGCATGGCGGAGTTGGTATTGTGTTCCCCATAAAGTCCCCCACTCTACACAAAAGTGTAGCGGGGGAAGAGTCCAGCTGAAAACCGGCTATGGAGGAACTCCAGCACTGAAGCCATCGGGCAGTGAACTGGGTCAAGATGGCGCTCCAGGCATCATGTAGTGAAAATTTTTCACTTGTCTGCATGCAGTTTCCTCGTAGCGGGGGCTATAGAGTGTAAGATGGTCTCAACTACCTTGGTAGAGAGACCGGCAGGGGCCAGACCCACAGCTTTAATTTCCCCGGCTGGGGACAGCAGGTCCCTCCTGACGGGAATCTCCCACGGGGGGCCGTCCAGGAAGGCTACCAGGCCCGAGAACCAGATTCTGGTGGGCCAGAACGGGACCACGAGCACCAGCGAACTTTCTCTAGAACCCCCGGGAGCAAAACAATCAGGGGAAAAGCGTACAGCCGTAGTCTCGGCCACGGCTGTGCCATGGCATCCAGCCCAAGGGGCGCTGGATACACAAGGGAGAACCAGAGGGGGCAGTGAGCGTTGTCTGAGGACGTGAACAGGTCCACTTGTGCACTGCCGAATCTCCTCTATATCATCTGCACCGTCTCGGGGTGCAGTCTCCATTCTCCAGGCCTCGGCCCCTGCCTCGACAGGATGTCTGCTCCTGGCTTTTTTTTTTTTCCTTCTTTTTATTTTCTTCTTTTTATTCTTTCCACATTGAGGTACCCAGGTTTGAAAAGTGCTCTGAGATAGAGCAACTTCCCCTGAGACCACAAAAAGGATCTGGCGTGCCAGTCTGCACAGAGGGCGCAACCTCAGAGCGCCTTGTCGATTTATGTAGGAGACCACCGCTGTGTTGTCGGAGCGGACAAGCACGTGGTGGCCCCTGAGGTCTGGAAGAAAGTGGCATAAGGCCAACAAGACTGCTCGAATCTCCAGGCAATTAAGGGGCCATAGATGCATGGTCAACCACAGACCTCGGGCTGTGCGGCCGTCCAAAACCGTCCATAACCCATCCTGGAGGCGTCCGTCGAAAGTGTGCGACGGTGATACACCATTCCCAGCACTGGGCCCTCGGTCAGGAACACCCGTTGTCTCCACCTGTCTATGGCACGCATGCACCTGCGTGTAACCTTGATCAGGCGGAAATGATTGCCCCTCGGGGAAAATCCGGCGTCCCTGACCACCCCTGCAGCTGCCTCATGTGCAGCAATCCAAGCGGAATCACAGTGGACGCTGCAGCCATGAGGCCTAACAGTCTCTGAAACTGAAGTGCAGTGAGATGTCGGCCTAGCTGCACCCTGAGTACCATAGTCAGGACTGACTCGACGTGTGCGGGAGACAGTTGTGCCCGCAACATGACTGAGTCCCACACTACTCCTAGGAACGTTAATCCTTTGTGCTGGAGTGAGCGTGCTCTTGCTCGTGTTGAGCCTCAACCTCAAGCACCTCAAGTGTGCAAATACGACATCTCGATGCCGTACCGCGTGAGATGAGACTGGGATAAAATCAACCAGTCGTCCAAAAAAATTGAAGATGCGGATCCCTTGGAGATTGGAGTCCATACACTCCGTGAAGGTGCGAGGGGAGAGTGCTAGGCCGAAGGGAAGCACCCGATATTGGTAAGCTTTGCTCCCGAAAGTGAACCGCAGGAACTTCCGGTGTCCCGGAATGATAGAGACGTGGAAGTACGCGTCCTTTAGATCGACTGTGACGAACCAGTCCTCGGACTGAATCAGACTCACAATCATAGGGATCGTCAACATCCGGAACCTAAGTCTCCTCAGAGAATGGTTCAGGTGACGAAGATCTAAAACGGGACGCAAACCACCGTCTCTCTCGGGACTATGAAGTACCGGGTGTAGAACCCGGTATGCATCCCTCAGGTGGGGATTTGTTTTAATTTTTGTTTTAAGAGAGAATGTATTTCTCGCTCCATCACCTATGCTTGTACTTGGTCGACCCCTATTTCCAAGATTCCTCGGAATCATGGGGGTGTGGACCGGAACCGAAGCTTGTAACCTTGTCGGACAGTGCGCAAACTCATTGCGACACGCCGGGTCAAGCTTCTCAAGCGGGCAGAAGAATCCCTCTGGGGAACCAACAGCTTGAGGCTGGTGCCTGGGGGACCTGGAGTGGCGGCCTCGGTAACCCGAAGCGCTGCAGCGGCGGGAAATCCCCGAGGATCGGCATGTACATGCCTGACCGCCCCCGAACCTGCAATGTGAGAGCTGCGGTACCCCGAAGCGATGGAACGGCGGGATTTAACCAGAAAGGAACGTCTACAGGCCTCAGTAGAGGAAGCAACTCTGGCCTGACTGCTGCACAGCCGTGCAGGTCTAAAGGCAGCAGTTGCATGGAACTTGCCCTGCACCGAAGCACGACCGGCGGCAGGGTTAAGAGGCTGAGCTCCCAAGGGCACAATGGGGGAGCAGCCATGTGCCCAACCCCGATGGGGGGGGCACCCTCTGAGGCCCGACGCTCGAGTCACGGCCTCTTCTGTGAGGCCTCTGCTGGGCGAGAAGCATGGCCCCCAGGTCCATCTTCTCCCCTCTCAGGTCCTCTCCGAGCAGGCTGGAGCGAGCCCCTTGGCCGCTAGGGAGGGGCACGCTAGGCCACACTCGCTTTCTGAGCCAGCATGTAAGAGCTGCAAGATTTTGAAGGCTGAGGTGGTCCACCCTCAGCTCAGGCCCGAGACCTCTGGCGATGGGGGTTAAACCGTTAAACCCTGTGGCTAGAAGGCTACTCTGGCGATGAGTGTCTTGCTGCTCCGCTGGCCAGGCGATATTGAGTCTAACCACCATTTTCCTTTCTTGGGAAAATCACCTTCAGCAGCTCCTCATGCTGCAGGCTTCCGGTCCCGAAAACGGCGCCCGAGGAGACGCTCACGCTGCTCGTGGTCAACCTCGAGGGCTGACAGAGCGAGCTCTCAACCCAAAACAGCCAACCAAAACACGTGAGTTGCCGGTGGGGGGAATTGCAGGGAGGAAGCACTGCAAAAACCGCTTCACACTGGTCATTTCCACAGAGACCCAGCGCGCTTGCTGAAGATCAGAAGGCTAACGACAACAGTGAAGCCGGCTCCCCTTATACTTCCAGTTCCGCCGGCGTACGTCACGTGTTGACATTAAACCCAATCAAGATTGGTCTACGTTGATACAGAGATTCAGAGGCAGTCACGTTGAAGGCGTTCCCCATAGCGTCAGCTGACGCAGCATTGAAGTTCCCTTGAAAGGGAATCACATTTTCATGTTGGAAATGATTGTAAACCTGAATGGAGAACATTGTACAAACCATCATTGACCAAATTTACTAGAGATTTGCAATGGAAAATAATACATGGATTCATTGCAGTGAATGCATTTACAAGTATCATAAATGAGTTAATAGAGATAAAATAGAGAAAGATTTTTCACTGTTTTATACATTGTAATAGATTGGAGTTTTTATTTTCCAGACTTCAAGGAATGTTTGCAGATATCAAAGTTGTATTTTTTAAACATTGGATTGATCTATGGTTTTAAATATTGGAGAGACACTAGAAGAAAGGGGCATTTATTGAATTGAAGAAAAAGACAAGAGTTCTTGTTCTACAAGGTGATGAAGAACACATTGAGGTTTTAAAGATCTATGGAATTATGATGATGTATTGTGTACCGTTGTAGATTACATTTTTTTCTCAAACTGTATTGTTAGATGTTCTAATGGATGGATTGGTGTAAAAATAGTTAAATAAAGTAGATTAAAATTCAAATTCTCTCTCTTTGTCTTTCTGTATATCTCTGTCTCTGTCTGTCTGTCTCTTGTATTCGTATTTGTATTTAATTTGCTTTGTTGAAACTTTTGTTGCGGCACTCGGCCGTGGAGGTGGCGTCACCTGCGTCGCTCTATCATGGCATCAGGTGGAGGATGTGTTGCTGGCGGTTGGAGAACAAGTCGACTATGAAAGCATTTCTTCGGCCTCGAAGATGAATAAGGCAGTAGTGATATTTGTAAAGGAGGAAGAACTGACTAACCGCTAGTAAGTGCTGAAATTGTGGTTGGTTCCTCCAACAACCCGTGTAACCATGGCTAATGTCCCACCTTTCATTCAGAATGATGAGATTGAAAGAGCGATGGCGAGATATGGAAAAGTTTGCAAATGAAATTAGAACTATTCCACTGAGATGCAGAAATGCATTTTTGAAGCACGTAATGCCATTCAGGAGGCAAGTGTTTATGTTCTTGATCAGCCAGAGCTGGATGTATTGTTTAGAGTTGGGTATGAAGGAAAGACGTATGTGTATCTATGTATATGTATCTAACTGTGTTGAAATGTGTACTGATTCTGAGATGATGATACATTCTCTGGAATCTCAGATATTGGTTCACAAATAATGCAGGGCACGTACACACTGCAGGAAATAAAAACCTTTTTAGATGCTACTTTTGAAAAGACTGGAAGTAAAAGATTTTTTCCTAGATACAGACAAATGTATAGGGTCGGTGACTTTGTTACAAAGAACCGTTAATTTTGAGGCTCTTAGCAAGCAAAAACGATTTTGGTTGAGGAATATTTTAACAAAGTTAAGGAAGAGCTAAGAAAATGCTTCATAAAAATGACTGAACGACACAGGCTGTTGGTTATTCTTTGTCTTTTCACTCTATTTCTGTTCTCTTTATATCTTTTTCTTTTTATGGAGTTTTTGAGAGCAGGCTCCTTAAATATAAATGGGGGTAGGGAAAGAAATAAGTCGGCAATGGTGTCAGAATCATTTAAAATTAAGACAGTGGATATTGTTGTTTTTTTTTTTTACAAGAGACGCATTCTAGTATAGATAATGAGTCAGAATAGGTAGCTGGTGGGAAGGAAAATGTGTGCTTAGCCATGGGACAAATTTTACTTCTGATGTAGCAATATTATTTTCAAAAGAATATAAATGCACATATTTCAGTTGTAAAAGAAGTTGTACAGGGAAGAGTATTATTAGTGCATATAGATTTTGAAGGAATTATGTTTGTACTCAAATGTTTATGCACCAAATAGTGGGCCTGAGCGGGTGGAGGTTTTTATGAAAGTAAAAAATGCTGTTCAAAAATTTGGAGATGATGTGTGTGTTATCATTGGAGGTGACTGGAATTGCACTGTTGATTTTATAACTGATATGAATGGGGAAGAACCTAATAATGAGTCTAGTGTGGTATTGTCAAAAATTATAAAAGCGCTCGATTTGTTTGACATTTGGAGAAAAAGAAATATAGGAATTAAACAATATACATGGCTAAAAGTATCTGAAAATAGGATTAGTTGGGCAAGACTAGACAGAATTTATATTGATAAAACATGGAATAATAAGGTGATGAATGCTGTTATTTCACACGTTGGGTTTTCCGATCACCATTTGGTTCTATTTGATTTTAATATGAAGAAAACACAAAGCTGAATTATTTTTGGCATTTTAATGTTAAATTATGATGCTTTATTTTTAAATAGTTTTAGATTATTCTGGAATAAGTAAAACTGCGGAAGGATTCTTTTGAAAACATTTGTCAGTGGTGGGATGTTGGCAAAGCAAATATAAGATTATTTTGTCAAGATTACAATTCACATACTACATCAAGGGTGAATTTTGCAGTAAAAAGCTTGGAAAAAGACATTCAAAGAATGGAAAGTACTTTTTTGAACAACAATGGAACTGGACAAAATGAGCTCTTGAGTAAAGAAAAGAACGAACTTGGTTGGTTATTACAGGAGCAAGTGAATGGAGCATTGGTAAGGGCGAGAATCTGTTCTATTAAAGAAATTGATTATTTTTTAACCTCGAGAAGAAAAGTGCTCAACAAAAACAAATATACCGTATGTACCCGAATATAAGACGACCGTGAATATAAGAGACTTTTGTGGAAAAATCTGGCTTTCAACAGAAAATAATTTTATATGAAAATTCTACTGATAATTCATTGGAAAAAACATTTTAACACCATTCATTAAATATTTGGATTAATTTGTCTCAAAATAAAGTACACTCTGTCAATGAGTTCAGAAATGAATGAATAAGTGATAAAAATGATTAACCTTTTCACAAAAATACAATAATTATGTAGGGCTATGTATGTATGTAATTGTGGCCTTGAAACAAACCAAACTGTGGGGTTGCAATAAGAACAGCAGTGCAAATGGGCCTTTATGCTGCACATTAAACTAGGCCTATTCCTCACAGAGATCCCCTGCCTCGCTATGCTCACTCTCACTGTCATCACTTTCATGATGCTCCACGAGGACCTCCCACAGAAGATCATCCTTGCTCCCATCAAGGGTATTTGATATGCAGCATTTCTTAAATCCATGAATGATGCTCTCCTGGCTTATGGCATCCCATGCTTGGAGGTACAGAGCAGATGCACTGCTGGCTTCTTAGATTTTCCAGTAGGCATCAGCAAGTGATCGCCTGAAAGGAGCCACTCACTGTACCTCTTGAGCAGATTATCCTTGAATGGCTTGTTGATGACTACATCCAATACCTGTAGCTGGCTTGTCATCCCCCCCGGTATGATCACTAGATCGCCGTTCATTTTCCACAACTGAGTTTTAACAAGCTCCGTCAAGTGTCCGCGGAATGCATCCAAAACGAGCATATTTCTCTTCTTATGAAGCGCACCATGGCGCCTGCCCCACACTACCTTGAGTCAGTCCACTACCAGGTCAGTATCCATCCATCCAGCCCTTTTCCTGGGCACGTACGATAATGCCAGCTGGCATCGTCTCCTTTGGCATTTGGCGTTTCGATGGGGGGAGTTTGGTCCCGTCAGCGAGACACGCCAACATTACAGGGATTCGGTTTTTTTCCAGTAGATCGCACAATAAGTGATTTGTCCCCTTTCTTGGCAACAAGTTTAAGCATATATCTCTGAAAAGACAGAAACTTCTCCTCGAAGTCTGAGGGCAGGCGCTGGGCCAGACCTGTTCTACGACGCAGTGTCAGCCCTTTGCGCCACATCATTCGTGTATACCACCCTGTGCTAGCTTTGAAATCATTTGTCGGTATGTTCAGCTCCTTGGCTATCTCCAAAGCCCTCAGCCGAATGATTTCTCTTGTGATTGGCATCGCATCCCGACGCTTTTCCATCACATATTCCAAACTTGCCACTTTGAGGTCCACGGAAAGCTTTCCTTTGGCTGCTGGTATTTTTTAGTTGTTCTTTTTGTGGACGCCATCTCCAAACATTGCATTCTGTGACTCCAAATTTTTTGGCAGGTTTGCAATTATTAGATGATTCTGCCTCATTCACGACCATAAGTTTAAAGTTGGTGTCATAACTGTTTCGAACATGTTGGTTTATTTGACCAAATTTTGAAGCTCTTTTCTCAAGATGATCTCTTGACTTCTCCATGGCGGCACTTTTCGCTTTATTTAATTCATAACACTGTCACTAATTACGTAGCCTATCGTGTTGGCGTGTTGTTTCCCCCTGTTTTCTCCCTTTCCCCCTGTGATTTTGTCTATATCGCGAATATAAGACGAGCCCCCATTTTTCTGCCTATTTTTAGGACACACACAAACCTCGTCTTATATTCGGGTATATACGGTATGATGATGAGTACATTTTTACAAAAAAACTGTAGGATGCTGAGAACTGTGAAGCTGAAAGTGCTTCTGACTTGCTGAAGGGTACCTCAGGTGAATGAGGGGGGAAAAAAATCACTTGACAGTCAAATAACTTTTCAGGAAATTAAAGAGGCCTTCTGATTGGTAGACGACCTGCCCTGCCACCAAGCCACAGCCGCCCCAATTGAAACAGTTGCCAAATGAACGTTCTCCAGGAATGTATGGACTGACAGTTGAGTTTTACCAGGAATTTTGGAATTTATTGGGACAAGACCTGTATGAGGTACTCATTCACTATCAAAACACTTCTTATGGGCTGCCGGAGACCTGTACTGTCTTTGCTTCCAAAAAATACAAAATACTTTCAAAGTGTGTATTAAATAGGCTCAATAATTAATCAAAAGTTAATGGTTCAAAATGACCAGACGTACTGCATTCCAAAAAGGTCAATCATGGATATTCTTTTTTTTTTTTATAATTAGGGATGTAAGTGAGTTTAACCAACTTAATAATTCAAATCTGGGCATTCTTTGCTTGGACCAAGAGAAAGCTTTTGATCGGGTTGATCATGTGATCATGAGCCTTTAGCTATCAAGCTCCTCTCCTGTGGAATCAGATCCCAGTTCGGGTTCGGGAGGCAGACACCATCTCCACATTTAAGAATAGGCTAAAGACTTTTCTCTTTGATAAAGCTTATAGTTAGGGCTGGCTCAGGAGAGTCCTGAACCATCCCTTAGTTATGCTGCTATAGGCCTAGACTGTCGGGGGACTTCCCATGATGCACCTCTCTCTCTTCACCTCTGTCCTCCTCTCCATCCGTATGCATTCTCATGCCATATATGTATGTCACTAACTTGACTTCTTCTCTCTCCCAGAGTTCTGTGCTTTGTCGTCCGTCTCTTCTTTCTTACTGTCACTTTCAGCAGGTATTTCAATGTCCGGAGATGTATCTGGATCTGTGACTATGGCGACCTGCTGGGGCAGTGTTGCTGTGTCTATGGTGCAGGGGACGAGTGGCTCGGGTCCTGCTCGTTGGGCTCCACCTGGAGCTGCTCGGTTGTCCGTCTGGACCCATCATCTTCCCTTATGTTTTACCACCTAAACATTTTTAACATAATAATTTTGCCATCATGGCTGTATATGTTATAGTTTTGATGCTATAAATCTATTCTGTACTTACGACATCTATTGCATGTCTGTCCGTCCTGGGAAAGGGATCCCTCCTCTGTTGCTCTTCCTGAGGTTTCTATCATTTTTTCCCCTGTTAAAAGGGTTTTTTTGGGTAGTTTTTCCTTAATCGAATCGAGGGTCTAAGGACAGAGGGTGTCGTATGTTACAGATTGTGAAGCCCTTTGAGGCAAATCTGATTTGTGATACTGGGCAATATAAATAAAATTGAATTGAATTGAATTGAATGTGTATCTTCTTAAGGTTTTAAAACAATTTGGATTCAGAGATAATTTTATATCTTATATTAAGTTGTTATATTAAAATGTTTTTTTGATGTTAAAGCTGGTGGAGGATTAAGTGCACCAATACCTATATCAAGAGGTATTAGGCAGGGTTGCCTACTTTCTCTGCAATTATATAGCCTTGCTATAGAGCCATTGTTGAGTAGGATAAGGAGAGAACTCAATGGAATTTTATTTCCTGGTATAAATAGTAGCAGTAGAGTGTCATTATATGCCATGCAGACAATATCACATTTTTTATCACAAGTCAAAAATTATGTCAATATTTTATCAAAAAATATTAGAAACTATGAGAGAGCATCTTCAGCAAAAGTGAAGGGCTTAATTGAGAGAAAATGCTGAAAAAGGTAAATGCTAGATTTTCTAAATGGAAATGTCTATTACCACAATTGTCGTACAGAGAAAGAGTTCTGGTTGTAAACAACCTGGCTGCCTCTATCTTGAGGCATAGACCTGCATAATGGAGCTTCTCTACCATAAAGACTTGGTCTGGACTCAGATTGAAAAGGCAATTCTTTAAAGGTCTGGGGGTCTTGGATTGGATGGAAATGTATTTTTAATAAAGCTTAAAATATAAGCCTGTCTGAGCTGACACTTTTTTAGCTGGACAATGTTGCATTCATTGAGAACATCTAAGGTTACGAATGTAACCATGGCTCCCTGAGAGGGGAACGAGATGCTACATCGGTGATTACACTTGGGGAATTCCTTCAGCGTGAGTCATATGAGTCATATGTACAACCTAGCCCAATCTCTGATTGCTACAACGTCAACACGTGATGCACGCCGGTGGAACTGGAAATTATAAAGGGAGCCAGCTTTACTGTTGTCGTCAGCCTTATGATCGACTGCAGCAAGCCACTCACAGATATGCCGGAAGTATGGCACAGACACACACACCTTGCCATGCTGAAGGGATGCCTGTCCAAGTGTGAAGCCAGAGGACACACGTCAAGACAAAAGCCCCTGGAGTATCTGGGTGACCCAGGCTATAACACCTCACAAATGTGTGAGGGGAAGACCATACATCACTGTGCTGATTGAGCCTTAAGAAGCAAAGGTGAAGGCAATCCGCGCTCCTCATAAGCCTTAGCAATGGCCTCAACAATCCACCTGCTAATGGTGTGTTTGGTAGCCCGAAGAATACCAGTAACTGGTCCAAATTACGCCCCTGAGATGTCCACCAGATAAATCTCCAGGGCTCTGAGGAGCCTATCTTGTTCCGTCGATGCTAGGGGAGGATGGAACGCCTGAAGGACCACAGACCGGGCCACCGCAGTGGATACCTTAGATACATAACCCAGCTTTGGATGCAGGATGGCCCTAACTGCTCCTGGAGTGAACTCCATGTAAGCAGGGACCACCGACAAGGCCTGCAGATCTTCCACTCTCTTGAGAGACATCATGGCAATTTTAAGGCCAGGCACTTGTCCAATGCACTGTCCAGGGGTCAAAGGGTGGCACGGACAAAACATCTAGCACCACGGTTAGGTCCCAAGAGGGAGCCCTAACCCAGGCTGGAGGCCTCATCCTCAAGGTACCATGGAGGAAACTTGTAATAAGATGTTGCCTTCCCAGCGAGCTGCCATTGGCAGCCGTTGGTCTGGGACAGCAGATCCCTCCTGATGGTAATCTCCCACGGGAGTGCATCCAGGAAGGCTGTCAGGCCCGAAAACCATAATCGGGCAGGGCCAGAACAGGACCAACAGCAAGAGCTGATCCTATGTTCGAAAACTCTCTCTAAAACTCCCGGGAGCAGGACAATCAGGGAAAAGGCATACAGCCACAGTCTCGGCCACGGCTACACCATGGCATGGCAGCCCCAGAGGGCTGGATGCACAAGGGAGAACCAGAGAGGACAGTAAGCATTCTCTTGGGATGCAAACAGGTCCAATTCTACTCTCCAAAACTGCCTCCAGATCATCTGCCCCGTCTCGTGGTGCAGTCTCCATTCCCCCGGGCCTTGGCCCCTGCCTCGACAGGATGTCCGCCGCCACATTCAGGTACCCAGGGATGTAAAGTGCTCTCAGAGAGAGCAACTTCCCCTGGGACCACAGGAGGTTCCGATGCGCCAGTCTGCACAGAGAGCGTGATCTCAGACCCCCCTGCCGGTTTATGTAAGAGACCATCGACATGTCTGTTCGAACAAGAACATGGTGAACCCTGAGGTCTGGGGTCACCAGGTTATATGTGTCGTAGATGATGTGTCAACCACAGACCTCTGGCTGAGCAGGCGTCCATGACTGTGTCTCATTCAGTGCTGGAGGCGTCGGTCGACACTATTGACGAAGACACACCACTCCTTGCACTTGGCCCTGGGTCAGGAACCAATGTCCTCTCCACCTGACCAAGGAACAAAGGCACCTGCACCTAACCTTGATTAGGCAAAAGGGGTTGCCCCTTGGTGAAAACCATGTGGTCCTGAGCCACCACTGCAACAGCCTCATGTGCAGCAGGCCAAGCTGTATTATGGTGGACACTGCTGCCATGAGCCCTAACGGTCTCAAACTGTTTCGCAGTGAGATGTTGGCCTAGCTGCACCCTGGACACCATGGCCAGGATCGACTCGATCCGTGCAGAAGACAATTGTCCCAGCAACCTAACAGAATCCCACACTACTCCCAGGAATGTCGTCCTTTGGATGGGATTAAGCATGCTTTTGCTCACACTGAGTCTCAACCCCTGGCACTGCATGTGGGCGAGCATGATATTTCAATGCCGTATCGCTGCAGTGTGAGACTGCGCTAATATTGCTAATAAGTCATCTGTATAATGAGGATCCGGACCCCCTGGAGCCTGAGTGGCACCATATACCTTGTAAAAGTGCGAGGGGACCCGATACTGGTAAGCTTTGTCCCCAAAAGCAAACCCAGTGTTTCAGTAGGATAGACATGGAAGTATGCGTCCTTTAGATTGATTGTGACAAACCAGTCCTCGTACTGAATCTGAGAATTCTGATATTGATTAAAAACTTCTAGATTTCTACTTACACAAAAACTGGTACCTTGCTATCTTTGTGGGGATTTTTGGGAATTTGTAGTGCTTTTTTTAACAACTTATTACAATAGGAGTGAAAACCATTGGCAATATTACAGAACTTCCACGCAAGGTATTGTTCCCTATATTTTTTTGAGCAGTATATTTCAGTTCTTCGTTTCCTTAGGCAATGCAGTTCAGCTTACAATTTATTTCAGATTTTTGCATTTTCAGCAATGCATTACAATTTATTTTTCTTCTGTATGTTTTTCTGCACACTTTAGCTACAGAAACAATTCAAATGTAAAAATGTTAAGCTCTTTAAGGTGTTTATGGTTCTATTCAACTTTTCAACTAAACTTTTCAAACTCCCAATTCTGCAACTTATATTTCTGCTTCCAGTTGTTTGAGCATTCTAGTGTAATACATTTTAAGCTTTCACAATTTTACAGGCATTTTAGATTTCTGAAATTTCAGCAATGTTTTGCAATTTTCTTTAAGCTCTCAGCATTCACACACATTTTCAGCATTAAATGCAATATTTCTAGATATTTTTTATTTGTGGGAATGCCAATTAAGCATTAAGTGTTTTGAATCACTACTAGTTCTGCATACTTTCAGCTACAGAAACCATTCAGCTATCCAAATGTTCAGCTCTTTAAGGACAATTGTATTTTTATTTTTCCTAACTTTTATACTTTTTAAAATATTAAGCGGTGTCTGACATCTGGTGCAAGAGAGTGGAAAAATGATTTTGCACATAAACCGTAAGTAGCAGCTGATTTTTTCACAATTTTGACTTTGGCGCTTAGAGGGTTAAAGGTCTTTTTGTCTCCCTCTCACTCTTCTTGTCATTCAGCTGTCTCATTCACTGTAATGTACTTTACCTCTCACAGTCTGATGGAAAAACAATGTGCCGACTTTTTAAATACAACAAAAATAAGAATTTTTTCAACATTTTATTTACAATGTAAGTCAATGGAGCAATCTTCAAATGCTCTTCAAGCTTACTCCACTTTGAAATGCTATTAGTTCTGCATTATTTCAGCTACAGACGTCATTTAAACTTTAAACAGGTCACACGATTTTAACAATTGAACTTGAAATCAGCTTTTGGTTCCTTTTACAGTTTTTCAATGTTACAATTTATGTTTGATGCTTTTTCACATTTATTAACTTTATCCACACAAATTATATATCTTGACGTTCGGCAACGCCTTAGGATGCTGATGGTGTGCTCATTTCAACGATATTACCCTAAAAACAGATGAAGCTAACTGTAACATTCTCAGATTAATATCCATGGCTGGCTGATCTATCAACTTTAATGATAAATCAAATTCAAAAACACGTATTGACACACACACAGTATGCACAAAGACACATACAAACACAGACTACTACTACTGATTTACAACTACTACCCATACTACTTCCTTACTTACACTACTATAACTATTAGGCCCTACTACTACTAAAACTACTTCAGCCTTTACTACTAGTAGTATTACAGTCTTTACCACTACTTCAGTGTTTACTACTAATACTACTAAAGTGTTTACTACTACACAGTGTTTTTTCCAACTTCGTGTGGATTTTTACTGAGAGACATGCCAGCGTTTGTATTGGCAACAGGAAAACAGGGAAAAGGACCCAAATGCAGACAGCTCTGAGGATGATGAGGGGAATGTTTATTCTATTATTACCGGCAGGCAGGCAGATGAAAAGGTGTAGGCAGACATAAATCCAAAAGAGGACAGGCAGACAGAACCAGCACGATGACAATTAACTTACAAAGATCAAAAGAAAAACCTCAACTTTAATTGGGGCAGGAAAATAAGACACAGGTAAGCAAAGTAACACAGGTGGAAACAATCAGGGCAATCATAGACAGGAAGCAAAACTAACAGACATGAGGGAACACAAAAATTACAAAATAAAACAGGAACTACAGAACCAAAACCCTGACAGATCAGACATTTTCAAAATAAAACATGAACTCCACAGCTCAGCTAAAACACCAATTCAACCCAAAAACCACCACAAGACCACTACTACAGTTTTACTACCCATACTACTTAATTACTTAGTACTATTACTACTACTACTGGGCCCTAGTACTACTACTTCAGCTTTTACTACTACTACTATAGTCTTTACTACTACTACTACTACAATAATCTGTAGTGTCTTTTTCTGTACACTTATCATTGGACTACTACTTCTGCATACTTTCAGGCTCAGCAGCCATTCATAAATGTTCAGCTCTTTAAGGACATGTAACTTTTATGCTTTTTAAACATGTTAAGCTTTTTTAAAGAACTTATTAGTAGTAAATATAGCTTTGACAGTATTACAGTGAGTTGTCCTGCTTTAGCAATGTATCTCAGCTTTAAGCATTTTTAGGTAATTGGTTAGGTCAGTGTCCAGGTTGTTTGAGCAGTGCATTGCAATGCATTTGAACTTCATGATCTTTCAGTAATTTTATTTCAGATATCTTTTCAGCAGTGTTTTGCAAAATCATTTCAGCTTTCAGCATCATAACTACTATCATTAATAAATTATTATTATCATTATTATTTGTCTTTGTAATGATGTCAACTGTTCTTCCTAGTGTTTCCCTCCCTTCTGTGTCTTAGTCCCCTGTTGAGTGTGTGTGTCTGCTCTGGGCGTGGCTCCTTCTCCCCAGCTCCTGCAATCACCTCTCACCTGGTTCCTGTCAGCACACCTTGATCAAGGCCCCACAGTATATATACACCAGCTCTTCACACCAGACTCCACCAGATCTTCAGCTTAGCTCCGTGGTAATGACACAGAACAAGAAACCTTGTTTTTTTGAATACTTGCACCTTTACTTTTTTCGCATGCTAACCTCTCGTTTTTTTCCGTACCCCAGGACTCTTCTCCCTCCATGCCCGTCTGCCCCAGGATCTCAGCCACACTCTCTCGCCACTCCACCAAGTTGCCAAAATATTAGACCATCTGCCCTGCCCACCAGCCAACTCTCCACGCTGCTCAAGCCAGTGCCTGCCTGCCTGCCTCTTTTTCCTCCCCCCTCAAAGAAACAATAAACCTGTGAACACTTAACTCAAATCATGTTTCCCGAGTCTTACATTGTGGGTCCAGCCTTTCTGGAAGAAAGCATAACAGTGAGCTGGAATGAGACACAAATCTTAATATGTGCTTCCACGGAAATCTGAGCGCCAATTGGCCACATGGTGGCGCTGTAATTAAGGCCGAGAAATGCAATTTTGAACAGGTGACGCCCCTCACACCAAAGGTCCGAATGACTTTCTCACAAAAGTCTAGCTCAATATGCTCAACAAAAAGCTTCTTGAACCACTAATGTCAGCCTAACTAGATTTCCTGCCATTTTAAATTTTTTGTAAAACACATTTTTGACAAATCTTCCTACACTGTAGATTCAATTGCTACAAAATGTTCATCATTGGACCAAGCTTATCAAACGTTGTATAAAGCTTGTTATCTTATTTAGTTTAAGATACTGAACAATGAACTTCAAAAGGGGTGTGGCTCAGCACATAAATAGACAAAAGTCAACAACTGTTGGGCTAATAATTACAAAACTTACATGATATATCCACATAATTACCTTAAACATACCCTAAAAGTTTAATTCAAATAGACCACTAGGGGGTGCTTTAAGAAATGGAAAAAAATTAAGTGGCTTAACACAACACAAAAAAGAGAGATTTCACTGCTTTTTTTAACATCTAGACCACATTTGATCAGGTCCAGATCAAAATCCTTAAACTTCTAACAGTCCGTGTTTGCTTGAACCACTTGGAATTACAACTTGTGGCTATATTGTGGTTTATTTGATACTGTAAGTGAACTTTTGTTTGTTTTTTTGGATGATGCTCATCTCTCATCTTTAATAAACTTGGACTTGAATGATATTGTTCAGCTGGCCTTTCTTGGGAATAGGAAGAGTGGAGAGTCCCAGATTTGGTATGTTTAGGTTTCTCCTAGACCGGGGACATAAAACTCTTACAAAGGTTTATTAAATTAACAATCAAAAAAGAGCTAATTCCTGAGCCCTTACAAAGAGTATTACTCATTCAAGAATCTATATAACACAGTAAAATTGCACATTTTCTAAATGCACAGAAAAACCTGTGAATGTGCTCAGTGCAGCTTCACACGCCAAATATTGACAAAACATATAAACACTTTCTTTGTTGGCCAAAAACATATTCAAAAGGTTGGTATGGCATCATCAGTTTGACACTGCTTTTGAAAGTAAATGTGTAACAAGGATATGTGACACCCTCGTTACTACTGTATTGCTTCTTTCATGTTGCCCTCAATGCACAATGACATGTCATGTTTAATACTTAGCTGATTACTGATGATCTAGGCCGTTTTAACCACACAGGTTGGTCAAGGACACATTCTTGTTTACATGAAGGGCCTTGGACAATAGCACTGGGATGGGTTATCATCATACACGTAGACCTTATAACTAAATCTCCAGCATATTCACTGGAGCAGGCAGAGCCTTTGGACAATGACTGCTCAGAGTGGGTACACATTTTCATGCTAAGTTCCCAAATTGTTCTAGGCTGGGATATTCAAAGTAGTGGCCGCTCTTCTACTTCTCTTCAGGCTACTGTCTTCCCTTCAGCTGAATGAGACCCCAGCAGATGGCAGTCAGCGTCCAGTAGTGCCTGATACTATCAGTCATTTAGGAGCAGCTGTGGTTCATGTTACATAACACATATTCTCATCCAGTTCAGGATAGATAGAATCAGATAAAGAGGAACAGTCAAAAACATAGTGTCATTCAGGAAAACACAATGTTGGGCCTCGCCTCACCTCACCAAGTGTGAGAGACAAAGACAGGCCTACCTGGAAAAGCTGAAACCTTCCCTAAGAGGCTCGAGTGAGAAACAAAGGTTATACAGTAGAACATCGCCAGGTCTCCAACAGCAGTTCATTCACAACTAGGTATAAGATTGAGGTGAAATCTCGCTTGAAGCCAAGACGAGATCTCAATACTGGATTCCTATTGGGCGAGATGCCAGCCACAGGGCAAGAAATCTCGGCGCATAGTGTGATGGCATCACCTCCATAAAGCCAAGTGCACAACAATGCTAATAGTATTTTCCATTTAAAACCCCAGGAAGGCACATCACGTGAACTTTCTGAACTTGTTTTATAAACAGACTTTTGGATCCTAATCGTTTATTCCCCATAACGATCCAGTACCTGCAGAAGGAAGGGACATGGACTTAATTTCTTCATGGAGAGCTAGACCCCCGCTGAGACTCTCTCTCTCCCCACCGACGTTGACCACTGCTTCCCTTGCTGCCACTTGAAGGAACAGTTTGCCATTAGAAGTGCCGACAGCGTTGTTCAACTGTGTTAGCTTTAGCCACTGTGGGAGCTAATAAATGTGCTTTATCAGAACAAAGTCCAGAAACATGGCCATGGTAAATGGAATGTACTTGTATAGGGCCTTTCTAGTCTTCTGACTACTCAAAGCGCTTTCACACTACATATGACATTCACCTCGTTCACACACATTCTGACCATAAGTACATAGTAATCTAATCATTCTCACACACTCACGCACCAAAGGCACAGTCTCGGGAGCAATTTGGGGTTCACTATCTTGCTCAAGGACACTTCAACATGTGGGCTGGGGGAAGCCGGGATCGAATCACCAACTTTCTGATTGGTGGATGACCCGCTCTGCCACAAAGCCACAAACGTGGAACAAAAGTCTGCTGTCAGGTTACTCTGTGATAAAGGGACAGCTATTGTGCTTTTCCATGGCATTTGAGGTTTCTTGTGCCTTACTCTGTGTGCTTTCCTCTCTACTAACCCACACACCTTTACATGTTCATTTATACACTTACACACATCTTAAATGACCCAGACAGCGTATGAGCATAGCTAGCTAAGCTGCCTGCTATATTGAGGACAATTAGAGCTTGTCCTCCCTTTCAGTGCGGTCCCTTTTTTTTATTTCGTGGGTCTAAATTGCTCCTGAAGCTGATCCTTCCGTGTGAGTGTGTGAGAATGATTAGATTACTTTGTACTGATGGGCGGTTAGCACCTGCCATCAGTGTATGAATGTGTGTGAAAGTGCTTTGAGTAGTCAGAAGTCTAGAAAGGCCACACACTAGTACAGTCCATTTACCATCCCTGATCCCTGGTCCCTGATTCCAGGGTGGTGCCCTGTAATTATTCATCTATATTAAGAATTGTGATGATATTAATAATTGTATTAATATGAATAAATATCTTTGATATTTCTGCTAATAACCAAATCTGCCCTACCTGAATCCAAACAACGGACAACAATTTTAGAATTCTAAATTGAGGAATTAACTCAGGTTTGGGTTACAAAGGAGAAGGAGATTCGTTAATCTCTAAGCTCATTTCAATTGATCTGAATTCAATTATCTCAAAAAATTTACTCTTTAATAATAAGCCAAGAACAGAGATTTTTAGTGTCTTTTAGCTCATTGTTTTGCTCTGTCTGCAGGATGTGTAAATAAGCACTACTTTGTAAAATGACATTACATCACATATTGTGTTTTCACCTTGTTGACCAAGTAGACAAAATTAATTAATTTAAAGTATTTCAATTAATGCAGCTAAATGTTCACAGGTTCACTTCTTTTAAACTTTAATTGACTGTTTACAATTAGACAGAAAACTTTTACAGGGAAGCATGTGAGAAGTGGTGGACCATGACATACAGTTCAAAGCTCCGGAAAGAGCAAGTAAGTGGACTTGAGTTACAATTATTTAGCCAAATTTTTAAAAGGGAACGTTCACCCAAATCACAAAAACTATTACCTTATCATTTAGTGATACATAGTTTTGGTTTTACCTGCCCAGGTTTCGACGTTTTGAGATTCACTGCTGAGACCTTTGCCCCCATCCCAATACAGAGGAGGTAAAGGGAATTTTGCTTATGCTACTCAAAGTATTGAACAATTACATTTGAAAAACTCAACACAAATGTGTAATCAGTGATACAATATCTCTGTTGCATCCAAATGAAAACTGTGCACACCAAGGCACATATATTAAGTAACTACTGCATTGTTATTGGAAGACCCATTGGTGTTGTGTTTTTAAAATGTATATCTAATCGTGTTAAGGCTTCTTAAGCCTTTTGGATGCAACACAAAACGTCTTCAAGAATCTAAAGCAAGTACTGTTGCCTTTGACTGAGAATAATCACATTTTTCAATGTTTTTAGCAGCACAGATCAAGGTCCATTTAACTCCATTATGTTGGGATGGAAGAATATGTCTCACCAGTGCATATCCCAAAAACCCGGACTATTGAAAAACCAACTGTATGGATTTATGGCTGAATGCGAAAATATGTTTTCTTGTGATTGTGAGAAAGTAAGTTGTGTTTTTGTTTTTTTCATTACAGTGGTCAATGGGCCTTTTGTGCTCCAGATTTGTCTATTTATGAATTTAAAACATTCTGTTAAGTGTGAGACTTACAGGACAAGACCTGTCTCTGAGTTAATTTTTCTTATCTAATCTTATTTTCTCTTATTACTGCGCTTGTAGTCATGATAAATAATATCTACATTACCTATGCTTCTCTGAGTTACAAATCAGGCTCACCTGCCCTGGTATCGTCGTTGTCCAGCAGGGGGGTGTAATCTGTCTTTCCCACCGTCTCCCCGACCTGATCGTCGAAGGTCTCCGCTTCCAACTGAGCCACAAAGTCCCTCTCCACCAGGCTCTCCGGGTCCGGCTGGGGAACCCTGTCAGTCAGTGCATCCGTCAGACTGAGGTCTAACTCTGCCATTGCTGCACACACACAGGGTAAAAAACAAGAGAACTGAAAACATGGTATCACCAGTAGAATGATGCTGTCCAACTCAAAACAAAACTATAATAAGTCACAAAAAGAGATAAGAAAATCAAGATCAACATATCATATGATTTAAATCAGTTGTATACTACAAATCTCTTCGAGGGGGGGAATTATTAATTATTATTATTATTAATATTTTAAGATAAAAGTCAAATATGCACTTTTCACTTATCTTGAAGGCAATTCAACAGTGCAAGGGGTGTGCAATGTATTGAATATACTGGATATATTTGAATATCATTTTATGTGCGATATGGCAGATAACCAAATCGTTATATTGAGATATGCGCATTTTAATAATTAATTTATGCATTTTGCATCCTACTCTTTCATCATAACTATATATACACTACAATTTCACAATTGTCATCATAATTGTATGTACCATGATTTTCTGCTATGGATCTATTCTGTACATATGACATCTATTGCATGTCTGTCCCTCCTGGGAGAGGGATTCCTCCTCTGTTGCTCTTCCTGAGGTTTCTATCATTATTTTCCCTGTAAAAAGGGTTATTTGGGGAAGTTTTTCTTTAGTCAAATCGAGGGTCTAAGAACAGAGGGTGTCGTATGTTACAGATTGTAAAGCCCTTTGAATTGCCCAAAATTGTGATTTGTGAGATTGGGCTATATAATACATTTTAATTGAATTAAAAGCAGGCCATGTTTACATGCAGGAGACTCGCTCTCCCTCTCATACACACAGTCCCAAACTAATTAACCACACCTATCAGTTAAATCGTTGTCCTAACTGAGTTAACATCAAGCATTAGCATCTTCCTCTACTGCTGCCAAAAGCTCGCCCACTGTCCCTAACCAAACTACATTGGCAGCTTTGTTTGCTTGAGCTATACCTTACGACAAGAAATATTCTAAATGGAAAGAGATAACAACTGCTAACCTAGCCACAGTGACCCATCACATAGCAAAATACATGCCCCAAATCAGCATAGTGTGGAAGGTTGGATTCAAGAAACAAAATACGAGCTGCTTAGCCATAAATTATTTGCAGAGAGAGCATTGCCCAAGTTATATTGCGGTCCAAGAAAAGTCTACCAAATAGTTTTCCAAAGTCACCCATTTCTTGACCACTACAAATCTGAGGGACATAGCGCAATCACAAGCCATAGGGCTGGAAATCAACTCAAGCACGGATGTCTTCGTGTGTAAACAACTGGATATTCACGTACGGTAGGCTATGCATCAAAGTATACACTTTCAATGACTAATGGCTATATGGAGGAATTGAAATTAATAAAATCTTATTATATTGACATTTAGGAGATACTTGGACAATGAGGGGAAGCTCTTCTTCCAATTTGTCAGTCTAATACAACTGAGAGAAAGTAGAGATTCACAAATGTGATTGTACTAAGGGATTGTAATCTTTCCTTGTTGCATATCATTCCATTTATGCCCTCCACCTGCAAACAGATGTGCAGGTGGCATGCCTCTCTAAGATGTTCCAAAAGGAGGAGGTTGTCTTCCTGGCAATCAGTGTCATGGTTTGAGGGTTGGTGTGTTATGTTTAAGTGTCAAAGCAGGTAGAGCATGTTCAGTTAGTTTTAACAGTAAATCAGACTTACACAAGTTTCAAGTGGTCAACTGTTATGCTGTTGAGTTTGTGTCCTATGAGTTTCTGGTTTATTATGAATATTTCTGTTCCTATCCAGGTTTTGAGTTTAGTTTGTGTCAGTTCTGATCATGGCACTGAACTCCAAAAATCCAGCAAGGCCCAAGAGAAAATAGAGAAAAAGACCAAAAAACACAGAGAACTAAGGCCGGGAAACGTGACACAAGTAAATGAACGGACACTGAACAAAGGAAGGACACAGACTTAAATACACAGTGAAGGGAGACAATGAGACACAGGTGCAACTAATAGAAACAGGTGAAAACAATCAAAGCAATTAAAGACAGGAAACAAACCTAAGACACATGAGAGAAGGGGAATAATGCAAAATAAAACCGTAAGTAAAAATATGACATGGTGTAAAGTTATTTCCTGTTTTATTCTGAAATACTATCCTCCCCTCATGTGTCTTGTAGTTTTACTTCCTGTCTTTCTTTGCATTTCCCTCCAGTTTTTTGTGTATTTATTCAGTGTGATTCCTTTATTCTTTGTCAGTTCCTCTCAGTTGATATGTTGACTCCTGCTTTTGGTTTCCTGCTGTTTGGACCATTATCTGCCTGTCAGTTACCAGTTACTATCTGCCTGCCTGTCTGTTACCTGATTGCTGCCTGCCTAACTGTATCCTCCAGTAATCTACAATACGTCACTGAACTACACTTGTCTGCATTTGTGTCCTGTTTCCTGGTTCCAACAACTGTAACAGTACAAACTGAACAGATATGGACCCAGTGGACATCAGTTTCCCACAGAGAATATGGAGGAGGTGAGATCTGACATGGACATGGATAACCTGAGGGCCATAACCTCTTCTGAAGAGACAATAAGCCCTGGTTTTTGGAAGCTCCAGGCATGGCTAAACTTTTATCTGGAACTGAAATCTTAAAAAGATAATGCTGAACATACTGGATTCCTCCAGTGCTTAGCCCTCAGCCTGCACCCCTGCCTGCTAGCCTCCGGATAGCACAGAACCAGCCAGTTCCCTGCCTGAACCTGTCCTGGGGCCACCCTTTAGGAAGCCCTAAAGAAAAAAGTGTTGCTCCCACTGACATTATGCCTCTCAACTGCCCAGCTCGTAGTCCTCACCACTGCCCAGCACAACAGAGAATCAGCTGGCCAACGCCACAGAGACCCAGCTGTTCAGTGTCACAGAGCTGTCATCTGTCCTGCCTGGTCCCCAGTCTTTAGTCCGGGTGACTCCTGCTCTTGGTCTCCAGTTGGCAGCCTGGCCAACACCTGTTTCTCCACCATGGCAGTGACCGGTTTCTGGGCAGCAGCCACTTCCAGTTCCAGTTGGGCTGCAGCGGTCTCCTGTGCTGCAGCAACACGCTGAGCCTGAGATGCAGCTGACATCTGTTCCTTGGAGCTGCAGCTGTATCCAGTGTCTGTGCTGCAGAAATCTTCTGTTTCTCCTGAGCTGCTGGAATCACCAGTTCCTGCGGAGCCACAGCAATACCCACTCCCTGTGGAGCCATGGCTGTCTCCTGTTCCTGTGCTGTAGCAACGTCCGATCCTGCTGAGCTGCCTCTGTCTCCTGTTTCTGTCGATCTGTAGCAGGCCTCTGAACCTACCGAGCAGCAACAGTCACCCATTCCTGTGCTTCAGCAACCTCCTGGTTTCCTAGCATCACTGGCTCCACCGGCCTCCAGAGAGCTTCCGTCTTCAAAACTGGCCTCCAGTCCGACCTCCAGAGGGGTTTTGCCTTCATCGCCAGCCTTCTGAGTTGCTCCACACGTCGGGGAATACTCTGGACCTGCTCCAGCCTTCGGCCCAGTCTCCTGGTCACCCTCCAGATCTGCTCTGCCCATCTGTTCAGCCATCCGCCTGAGGCCTTCTGCTCAGCACCTGTCCAGCCCCCAGGCTGTCCGCCTTAGGTCTCCAGCACCACTTCTGTCCTGCCCACAGGCAGTCCATGTGAGGTCTCCAGCTACACTTCCATCCTTCCCCCAGGCCATCCACCTGAGGTCTTCTGCTTCTGCAAGATTTCCCACAAATATGTTTTAGTCACTGAAAAGAGACCCAGCAGTGAATCACAGGGACAGACAAATGGAAAGCATCCACCAGCCAGTTTCTGATTTATACTGCTGCTTACCTACCTGTACCTGCAAGTAAACTACAATAAATAATTGAACTGCACCTAGCTGCCGGTACTTTCTGCCTTTGGGTCCTTACCCTGTTTTCTGTCATTTTCAGTTACCCAAATCAATTCAAATACAATATTTTACATTTAATTTGCAGCATAAAAATAGGCTAGAGCAATTTATCTTTTCATCTGAGTCAATTTGGTTCCTTTCCCAGGTCCCTGTCACACTGGCCTTAATAAAAGGATATAAAAGATGCTGGGGATCATCAACCTTTTGGTTCACACTGAACCGTCTTGACAACCCTTCAGGACTGGGTGCATTCAGCGTCACTGCTGAACAGGAGAGAGGGAGACGACGACAAGATGAACGAGGGGCAGACAACAGTCATGGCAAAGATTTTGATCAGAAGTATAATTATGTAGGGGCTGAAGCTTGCTTGGCCTTCCGGTACCTATCAGCTGCCTATCAGAGTCCCTTGAGCCAACCAGGCTCGACAGGACTCATTCTTCAGCTTGACGGCATCCCTTACTTCTGGAGTCATCACCAGGTTCGGGGGTTGCCGCTACGACAGGCACTGGAGACCTTATGGCTACAGCTCTGAGTGGCCACGTCAACAATGAAGGTGGAGAACATGGTCCACTCGGACTCCTCCCTTGGGATCTGGTTGAAGCTCTGCCGGAGGTGGGAGTTGACGATCTCTCTGGCTGGAGACTCTGCCAAATGTTCCCAGCAGACCCTCACAGTACGTTTGGGTGTAACAAGTCTATTCAACTTCCTCCCCTGCCATCGGATCCAACTCTCCACCAGGCGGTGATCAGTTGACAGCTCCGCACCACTCTCTACCTGAGTGTCCAAGAAATTCAGCCGAAGGTCAGATGAAACAACCACAAAGTCGATCACTGACCTCCCGCCTAGGGTGTCCTGGTGCCATGTGCACTGATGGACACCCTTATGCTTGAACATGGTGTTCGTTATGGACAAACTGTGACTAGCACAGAAGTTAAATAACAGAAAACCACTCGGGTTCAGGTCAGGGGGGGCAATCATCCCAATCATGCCCCTCCAGGTGTCACGGTCACTGCCCACTCAAGCGTTGAAGTCCCCCAGTAGAACGACGGAGTCCCCGGTCGGAGCACTTTCCAGCACCCCTCCCAGAGACGCCAAGAAGGTCGGGTACTCTACACTGCCATTTGGCCCATAAGCGCAAATAACAGTAAGAGAGCTATCTCCGACCCAAAGGCACAGGGAAACAACCCTTTCGTTCACTGGAGTGAACTCCAACACATGGTGGCTGAGCTGAGAGGCTATGAGCAAGCCCACACCAGCCTGCCGCCTCTCACTACAGGCAACTCCAGAGTAGTAAAGAGTCCAGCCTCTCTCGAGGAGTTGGGTTCTAGAGCCCATGCTGTGGGAGGAGGTGAGCCTGACTATCTCTAGTCAGTATCGCTCAACCTCCCGCACCAGCTCAGGCTCCTTCCCCCCGAGCGAGGTGACATTTCATGTCCCTAGATCCAGATTCCAAGTCTGGGGATTGGGTCGCCGAGGCCCCCACCTTCGACTGCCACCCAATCCACAATGCACCAGCCCCTTACGGTTCCACCTGCAGGTGGTGGGCCCACAGGAGATCGGCCCCATGTCACTCTTCAGGCTCCTTTTGGGGTAAGACCCGGCCACCAGGCGCTCACATGCGAGCTCCAACCCCAGGCCTGGCTCCAGGGTTGGGCCCCGGTTGCACCATACCAGGCGACACAAATTTGAATTCCCAAGTATGAAAAGAGAGTAACAAAATGCATTCAAGTTTATTAACACTTGTTTATTTACTATTAGTATTGTTTAATCACATAAACTAATGAGACATTTTCAATATTTTTTAGTAGCTACGTTTTCCAGCGGGATCAGTGGTGTGACAGCTGAGCATAAAAGCGCCCAGCCCCCATTATCTCCACTACACCTTGTGCGTCTTAACCCTCGAGGACCGTGTCCTCACAGATGCAGTCCTACAATTAACCTTAATTAACGAGGTTGGCAAATACTTAAAAGAAAATTAGACTTATGTAAACTGTGCTAGTTGCTGATTCCAAAAATCCTCCTGGTGGGTCATTATAACCGCATGGCCGGGCATATGGGGTTCAATAAACCTCAGAATAGATAATGGCCTGATTCTATTGACCTGGGATTCATGAAGACGTACACCACTGTGTATCTTGCCCAGAATGCCAGATGGTTAACCAACCAACCATCACCAGAGTGCCTGTGCGCCCATTTCCACTCATTAACGTCCTGAACGCAAGTGAAAAAAACCTTAACGTTGTACCCTGTAATCGTAACAAGAGGATCTCCGTGGAGGACCACACATTCTCCTTTTGTTTGTTTTTTTATAAATCCCAAGGTTTGCTTAGAAAGTGGTACAACTTCTTTTGTGCATACACTATGTTTATAAATGAGACCACTGAAACCAAACCCTGTGATGGCAGGCAGTCACCCTGTTGAAGTACTCCTGAGCAACACAATGAATGTCTACCAGCTGCAAAACCTGAGCCCTGACCTCTCTGGTGAACATCTGTTTTTGTTTTTAAATCAGTGATCAAAACCTAAATGTAATACAATTTTTCTACGAAAAGGAGGCCATCTTTCAGATGGGATTATGCAGTATGAAAAAATTGCATGACTTGGTACAACACAGAAGCACAATCTGTACCTAAATGGACTCAGACACACAGACACAGATCCAAGCAGTCATCAGCACATCTGGGAATCCAGCTGACCAATGGCCCCCAGGGGAATTTGTGTCATGTTGTGTCATCTTCAAGCTATAATCCAAGATTATTTTCGGTGCCAGCAGCAAGCCAGCCTTATTCTGATGCTCAGACACTTACTGTGTTTAGACATTTACATTTAGTCATTTAGCAGACGCTTTTAAGCAAAATGACTTACATATGAGGAAGACAATGTAAGCAATATAACACAAGGTAACAAAAAGCATAAGTGCATGAAAAACTAGTCTGTTAAAGCCCAGCACGGCATAGAAAGCTACGGATAGGAATGGGTTGATTTTTGTGTTCGTTTTAATGAAAAGAGATAGAAAGGAAGAAGAAGTTAGTGATTGTCAATTAGGTGTTGATGCATTTTCAGGTGCTTTTTAAAGGTGGCTACAGAATCTGCTGATCTTGTAGAAGCAGGCAGATAATTCCACCAATGTGGAACGGATCCAGAGAAGGTGTGCGAGAGTGATTTTTTTCCTTTTTGGCATGGTACCACCAAATGTTGTTCGTTTGCAGAGCGCAGGGACCTGGCAGGAACATAGGTCTGTATTAGCAAGCGAACATATAATGGTGCAGAACCAGTAGTGGTCTTTTAGGCCAAGAGCATCGCTTTGAACTTGATGTGGGTGACAACAGGGAGTCAGTGTAACCTAATGAACAGTGGTTACATGCACTCTCTTCAGTTGATTGAAGAGATCTTTCTCATCTCCATCTTGCTAATTTTCCTTTTAATGTCTACAGTACAATTAATCTCTGCCCTATCCAAAACATGTCTCAAGGGCGATGCAAAAGAACACATTTGCTGAAAAGAGGATAAATACTGAGACCTTTGAGTTATTATATTTTTAAATATTATGATTTCATTTCTACCTGGTTGCCCTGCCAACCATGCTCAAACACAAATGAGTCCTTCTTTTCTTAAAGGCCGAATGACCAGGATTTTCCTAAAAAAACGTATAGACTCATACAAAAATAACCCCTCAATTGTCACTTATAAGCAGGCAGGCAGAATGCAAGCTGCATTTTGCCTGCCTGCCTGTAACCTGATTGCTGCTTGCCAGAAGGCAGGTAGGCAGATAGCCAAAGGTAGACAAAACTAACATAGCAAAGATGCTCTTGAACCAGCAACAATACGATGACAAACCAACACTGAACAAAGGAGAACTGGTACACACTGAGACTAACGAGGGAAATGGGGTGCAGGTGTGGAGTGGACCAGCTCACTGCAGGCTGCTGAGACAGAGTGAAACCAGGTGTGAATGGTGAAGTAATCAGGGGTTATTGCAGGGCAAACAAAAAGGGAAAACCAAAGGAAGGAAAAAGAACCCAAACACATGAGGAGGAGGAGAAACTCTAAAAAAACACCAAACTAACCCAAAACCATAATAGATACTTCAAAAAGTATTATGGAAATGTGACAAGTGCATTGTTTTGAGAAATTAATCATATAATATACAGAAGTGTATGATTCAACTTTTTCCCATGGTTCAGTATTAAAAAAGCAAACAAATTTAAATAAATCATAATATCGAATCGCAATACATGTCGAAACAAGTATCGTGATAGTATCGAATAAGATTAACATATAATCCCAGTCCCAGCCCCTGTGTTTATTGGTCATTTAATATTACATACTCTGTTAGACAGTCAGTAAATCAACTGGAATTAATTGAGTCAACCAACCAATAAAACATATGGACAGTCAGCCAGATATACAGTTCTGGAAATCAAGCCAATTCATCAACAAAACAACCATATAATCAATGGCTTACAAATTCATAGAGTGAACAGTGGGTGGTTTCTGAGGCAATGCATATAAACTAAACCCTCCTCCTGTGGGCCCAACACCTGCAGGAGGAACCATAAGGAGCTGGTGCATTGTGGATTGGGTGGCAGTCGAAGGCGGGGGCCTCGGCGACCCAATCCCCGGACGCGGAAGCTGGCTCTAGGGACATGGATTGTCACCTAACTGGGGGGGGGGGGGGGGGGGGGCCCGGGGGGGGGGGGGGGGGTGGTTGGGAAACCAGGGGGGG
>WNGW01000003.1:26443-38734 GCA_011952105.1 Coreoperca whiteheadi | reverse complement strand
GTGGGGGGGGGGGGGGGGGGGGGGGGGGGGGGGGCCGCCCCCCCCCCGGCCGGGGCGGGGGGAGGGGGGTGGGGGGGGTTGGTGCGGGGGGGGGGGGGGGGGGGGGGGGGGGGGCGCCTGAGCTGGTGAGGGAGGTTGATTGGTAGACCAGGGTGGTGGTCCCTCTGTTTAAGAAGGAGGGTTTGTTCCAACTACAGGGGGATCACACTCCTCAGCCTCCCCGGAAAAGTCCATGCCAGGGTACTGGAGAGGAGAATTCAGCAGATAGTCGAACCTCGGAATCAAAAGGAAAAATGCCTTTTTTGTCCCGGTTGTGGAACATTGGACCAACTCTATACCCTTGCCAGGGTTCATGGGAGTTTGCCCAACCAGTCCACATGGGTTTTGTGGATCTGGAGAAGGCATTCGACTGTGTCCCTTGCGGTGACCTTTTGGGGGTGCTCTGAGAGTATGAGGTCCGGGGCCCTCTGCTAAGCGCTGTCCGGTCCCTATATGACAGGAGCAGGAGTTTAGTTTACATTGCCAGCAGTAAGTCAGACTTGTTCCCGGTGCACGTTGGACTCCAGCAGGGCTGTCCTTTGTCACTGGGCCAGTTGATTTACTTATATGGACAGGATTTATAGGCGCAGCCGGGCACTAGAAGGAGTCCGGTTTGGGGACAACAGGATTTTGTCTCTGCTTTTTGCAGATGATGCTGTCATGTTGGCTTCATCAAACCAGGACCTTCAGCGTGCACTGGGATGTTTTGCACCCGAGTGTGAAGCGGCAGGGATGAGAATCAGCACCTCTAAGTCCGAGGCCATGGTTCTCAGCCGGAAAAGGGTGGCTTGTCCCCTTCAGGTTGGTGGAGAGCTCCTGCCTCAAGTGGAGGAGTTTAAGTACCTTGGGGTCTTGTTCACGAGTGAGGGAAGGATAGAATGGGAGATCGACAGGCGGATCGGTGCATCCTCTGCAGTGATGCAATCAGTTTACCAGTCCGTTGTGGTAAAGAAAGAGCTGAGCTACAAGGCGAAGCTCTCTATTTATGTTCCTACTCTCACCTATGGTCATCAGCTTTGGGTCATGAGCGAAAGATCCAGAATACAGGCGGAAATGAGTTTTCTCCGTAGGGTGGTTGGGCTCTCCCTTAGCGATAGGGTGAGGAGCTCGGTCACTTGGGAGGAGCTCAGAGTACAGACGCTGCTCCTCCACATCGAGAGGAGTCAGCTGAGGTGGCTTGTGCATCTCTTCTGGATGCCTCCTGGACGCCTCCCAGGAATGTCCAACCAGGAGGAGGCCCTGGGGAAGACATAGGACAGACTGGAGGGACTATGTCTCGCAGCTGGCCTGGGAACGCCTTGGTATTCCCCCGGAAGAGCTGGAGGAAGTTTCTGGGGAGAGGGAAGTCTGGGCGACTGCTGCCCCCACAACCCGGCCCCAGATAAGCGGAAGATGGATGGCAGGATGGATGGATAGATAGGCATACACAATACACTCCTGATTGCCATTGTATCAGCAGTGCACCAGAGTCCAGGGTGTGTCAAGCAATGCTGGTCATAAACACTGCCCCAGTTTCCATATTTATCCCCACATCATCTGTGTGTGTTTAGTACACAGTATGTAATCTGTGCCTGCCGCAGTTAGCTGGCGTTCCATGCCACCAAGTTTATCAACTGATATGATTTACCTCACGATGTCACCTATCACAGCATACTAATACTAAGCTACATGAGTTTTTTCGTTCCTTTTTAGCTTCTATTTCTACAGTGGGTCACCACATGACCACAGGAACAGAAACTTTTATTAGCCTGGGTCCTACAGCCTGGGATGGATTTAGATTCTGGGATGATAAACTCAAGGGTTTATTGACCCTTGTGAGATGCTGAAGTTTGAGCTGAGTTCCTGTTTTACACCTGCTGGGCACAAGATTAGTGTGGTCACTCAAAAATAATCTGGATTTAACAAAGGAAAGAAATCCACGGAAATATTTTCTATTGTGTTGTCTGCTAACAAATGAGTGTGTGAACGCATGTGTGGATTAGTCATGTGTCTTTGTGTGTGAATGCCTGTATGTGTATAGTGTGTGCTCATGGGATGGTGGGTGTGTCCTCCGGCTGCCAAAAGCAGAGGTGAAGGTTAAGCCTCTTTTTAATCTGTTTTCACACACCACTAGTGTATGTAAACAATAAAGCACCATGACAAGCACACATGGGGATGATAAATCAGCAAAAAGGATTTAAGTAATCTGACAGATCACAAAGCATGAAAAATCCCAATACCGGGATTAAAATTCAATACTGCCTTTAAATTTTCTAATAATAATACAGGCCTGTATTTACCTATTTGGTTTTTACATTATATGAATTAGATAAAATATTGCTGTTGTCGAGGTCCTCTCAGGGTTTTATAAAACAAGTCAGTCAGAGTAATAAAAATAAAAATGTATTAAGATATTGCATTAGTGGCATACTTGCAAATACAAACACAAAATTCCAGGCTTGTATTGATTTATTGTTAACATGTGATTGGATCGTTATTGTAATACCATCCATCAATCCATTTTCTACCGCTTATCCGGGGCCGGGTCGCGGGGGCAGCAGTCTAAGCAGAGACACCCAGACTTCCCTCTCCCCAGACACTTCCTCCAGCTCATCCGGGGGAATACCGAGGCGTTTCCAGGCCAGCCGAGAGGCATAGTCCCTCCAGCGTGTTTTAGGTCTTCCCCGGGGCCTCCTCCCGGTTGAACATGCCCGGAACACCTCCCCAGGGAGGCGTCCAGGAGGCATCCGGGACAGATGCCCGAGCCACCTCAGCTTACTCCCCTCGATGTGGAGGAGCAGCGGCTCTACTCTGGGCTCGTCCCGAGTGACTGAGCTCCTCACCCTATCTCTAAGGGAGCGCCCAGCCACCCTGCGGAGGAAACTCATTTCGGCCGCCTGTATCCAGGATCTTGTCCTTTTGGTCATGACCCAAAGCGCATGACCATAGGTGAGAGTAGCAACGTAGATCGACTGGTAAATAGAGAGCTTTGCCTTGCAGCTCAGCTCCTTCTTTACAACGACAGACCGGTGCATTGACCGCATCACTGCAGAGGATGCATCGATCCGCCTGTCGATCTCCCGCTACTTCCTTCCCTCACACGTGAACAAGACCCCAAGATACTTAAACTCCTCCACTTGAAGCAGGAGCTCTCCACCAACCTGAAGGGGACAAGCCACCCTTTTCCAGCTGAGAACCATGGCCTCGGACTTAGAGGTGCTGATTCTCATCGCCGCCGCTTCACACTCGGCTGTAAACCGTCCCAGTGCACACTGAAGGTCCTGATTTGATGAAGCCAACAGGACGACAACATCATCTGCAAAAAGCAGAGACGAAATCCTGTGGTCCCCAAACCGGACTCCCTCCGGCCCCCGACTGCGCCTAGAAATCCTGTCCATATGGTAAATGGACTGTACTTGTATAGCGCCTTTCTAGTCTTTCTGACTACTCAAAGCGCTTTTACACTACATCACATTCACCCCATTCACACACATTCATACACTGATGGCAGGAGCTAACTGCCCATCAGTACAAATTAAACTAACCAGTCACACTCACTCACACACCGAAGGCGCAGCTTCGGGAGCAGTTCAGGGTTCAGTATCTTGCTCAAGGATACTTCGACACATGGCCGGGGGAAGCCGGGATCGAACCGCCAACCTTACGATTGGTGGACGACCGCTCTGCCACCGAGCCACAGCCGCCCCGTAAATAATGAACAGGACCGGTGACAAAGGGAAGCCCTGCCGGAGTCCAACATGCAGTGTATGTTGGACTCCGGAACAGATCTGACTTACTGCCGGCAAGGTGAACCAAACTCCAGCTCCGGTCATATAGGGACCGGGCCCTTGTTATTGTAATACAGTTTCTCAATTGCTAAAACACAAACTATTGGCTGAACAAAGTTCTCAGTTGCCTGACCTCATTTAGGTAATTGTGCAGTCTGTTGTCAATACCTTAAACCATTTTACATAGTAAAACACAATTTGCAGATCTCACTTAGACATTTCAGCAAAACTCTAAATACTTTCTCAAAACACATTCTGCACTCTAATGCACATTTCATCCATACTGGTAAACACAAGTGGCAACAATCAAATACAAATAGAGAACCCATGTCACTGATTTAACACAAAACTACTCAAAATTGATCTAACCTGTTAGAAATTATGTGACACAAACAGTACTGACTGCTCAATAGATTTTGACTGGTTGCAGGTTCATATCAACAAAGAACAAGCATTACAGTATCACAGAGAGACAAAGGACAAATTGGTGAGATGCAGGGTACAGTACTGTAAAAATAGGGGTACGAGGAGGAGGAAGAACAACAAAAAATGACAAAGAGCAAAGCAGAGGAGGTAATTCTGATAAAGAGCTACTATGATAGAACATGTTTTCGTTCATCAACAGACAATGATGGAGAAATGTAAGATATGTTTTGAGATAAAATATACTGCTTAAAAAAATAAAGGGAACACTTGGAGTTACATTGTGGTGTTTAAGTGTTCCCTTTATTTTTTTGAGCAGTATATTTCTCCCTGAGAACTATGTTTTGAAGATGTGTTTTCTGGTTTTTGGTGTATTGTTTACTGACTGCTTGATAGTGTATTTCATTTTTCATTCATCACTTTATGATTTGAGGGCAGTGCTTGATCATGAACACAGGTAAAACTGTTTTGAGGTGAACGTTTCATTTTGCAAGCGGAGTCAGAGGTTCCCTTTCAAGGTAACTCAACGCTGCATCGGCTGAGCCCAGCGTGACCGCTTCTGAATCTCTTATACAACTTAACCCAATCTTGATTGGTGCAATGTCAGCACGCCGACGGAACCGTTGTCAGTCTACTGAGCTCCAAGCAAGCACTCTGTGTCTATGAGAAAATGACAAGTGAGAAGCGATTTCAGCCGTGTGTTCCTCCCTGCCCATGCTTTATGCCCACCGGCGAGGGTGAGACGCCTGCTGCCCTTTCCCAGCTCTCATCCGCTAGTTCCTTCCCGCATTCGGGGGCCAGAAGCCCGTTGTGGGTCTGCGGCTTCTTCCGCCCCAGATGTGGGCAGTATGAGGAGCTGCCAGAGGTGGTTACCCACGCGGATGTTGAGCCTGACCAGCAGAGCAGCCGGAGACTCATCACCGTAGTACGCTCGATAAACGTTTCCTCCGAGCTCCACCTCCAAATTGGGAGCTGCAATTTTTCCCGGATCTCCACGCTGAGGGGTCGAGATCCTGGTCCGGGCGGTTTTCATCACAGCTTTCGAGCCCCACTGGCCCCCATTACGCTTTGATCAGTGGGCGACTACCCACTGATCGAATGAAAATGAGAATGAGAGCGACTACGGCATTATGCCAGGCATAGAGGAAACACTGGGGGAGTATTTATTGCCAGAGGTCGTGTCCTCCCTCAAAGCCCCGACGTTGCTTAGTAAAATGTCTGCACACCATAGCGATCTTGCAGGCATACCAAGCCGACCGGCTTGATGACTTGATGATAAGCCTTGCCACACTACGTCCTCCTTAGTGGGCAAAGTCTACATGGCAGGGGTTTCAGGCTGGTGCTTGCCTGCACAGCATGGTGGTCTTGCTGATGTATCAGGCCGACATGCTTGGGACCTCATGGTTAGTCAGTGTGGACTAAACGGTGGGTTACTTTTCATTGCTTTTACACCAAATGTATTTTATGACCACATCTTTCAAATTTAATTAATTGTTTTCTCACTCCGACTCAACCAGCACCATAAACTCCTAATTGGGACAGTGATTGCCTATTTTTATTCCTTGATGACCTCTATGAAATAGCAGGTAAGTTAAGGGGCCAAGTGACATGGAATCCAGAACATTTTGTAAATGTATGGGACTATGTGGCATTTCACCATTCTCTTCCAGTCACAGAGTGGTTTACAGCTTTTCCAAAGATGGTATTACTTTTCCTTCCGCCTTACTCTCCATTCCTCGACCACATACAGGAAATCTTTTCCTCATGGAGGTGGATAGTTTATCACCACCAGCCACATGATCAGATGTCCCTCTTGGACTCAATTAACACTATATGTCTGGACATATCAGCAGAAGATTGCCAGGGATTGACCCGATGTGCAAAAAGACCCTTTCCCAGCTGTATTGCAAGAGAGGACAGAAGGTGTGATATGGATAAGAACTTGTGGCCAAATGCAGAACACAGCATTGACTAGCACTGTTGTATTATTATTACTATATCTGTAGCTATCCTATACAAGTATGTATAGTGAAAATGTATAGCTTTGTATTGCATTACTGGAATTACTATTACAATTTCATTTTGTAAACTTGGAATTACTCTGCACAAAAATGGCAAAAAAGTCCTACTGAGGCATATTGCAACATTTCCGATTGTTCTAATTAATCTTTTTCTTCACAATCATTGGTCAAAACGGAGGTCACATTGTCAAAACTCTTCACATAGTCAGCGAAACAGAAGTGTATGTGGATCAAACTGAATAATCTTTCATTGCTTTTCAAATGCAAACACACTGTGTCCAAAACCGTTAAAAACATATTCAAATCAGAATGATGGCAAATGTCCTGCATTTTTATGCAGTAACCAGACTGAAGTAAATAGAAAATCTCTGCAGAATATTTACAATAATCATTCCAAACAGTTGATAGCAATTTCAGCTAAAAGCCTAACTAAGTGTTTTGTGTTAAGTCTTGTTACCAAACAGACAAAACGGGACAGCTTCAGAATGACTTAGTAGTTTGGAAACATGGATTAAGAAAGACCGGTTGGTGGGGAAATCAGAGTGCCAGGGAGAGCGAGAACTAGAGCCCTCAAGTATTGTACAGCATGAGTGATTATACTATACATGTTGTTGATGTACTTTATTTATTGCAACCCTGGAATTTCAGGAATTTGTTTTAACTTTATTTTTCAAAATTACTATATGTAAAGATATGAAACAAATAAAGGATACTGAAGCCATATGCTTTAGTACAGTCAATAAAGTGAATTAATTTATTTAATGCTCCCTGTTTTTTAGGTCTGTGTGTTATGAGTGACAATGTATGCATTTGAGTGAGACATGTTGCCAGTGTATGGGCATATGAACTTATTTTGAGAGATGTATGAAGTGTTTTGGTGGTTAGAGTGAGTTTTGGAGGTGAGATTAACTGTTAGACCAAGATGCTATGCATGTTGGTAATGCAGACTGTATGAAGAGTTTTGAAAAAGTGGTTTTTAGTTTTGACCAATGCTTGTTAGCAAATGAAAAAAACTATAATTTCTGTGACATACTGTAAGGTAGCACAATCCATGCAATAAAGTTTTGTTTTAACGCGATCATATTTTTTGCTACATAAATAAATAAAAAATACTTTTACAAAAATAATAGTGACACCAACTGTAATGCTACCTCTTTTTAGTGATTTTTATGGTTAATGTATAATGAGTGACAAAGTATTACTATTGGCAGATAAATGTTGTCAGTGTTCCTGTACACAAGTTGATACTGAGAGGAGTATGAAGTGTTTGGGTTGCATTATTGCATTTTGGATGTGATATGAACTGTTTGGCTGAGCAGATACTGAACCCCAAATTGCTCTTGAGGCTGTGCCTTCGGTGTGTGAGAATGATTAGTTGATCAGCAATATTTTTGTACTGATGGGCAGTTAGCTCCTGCCATTAGTGTGTGAAGTTTTGCTACTGCCCTTGATAAAGCTTATTGCAATAAATAATGGAACGGTTGTTGAAGTATAAATTGTGGAAATTTGATTTATGAGTTCATTGATGGCGGTAAAAAGTTAGGTTGTTGTGTGCATAACATAGGGCTGGGGGAAGCTGGGATTAAAACCGCCAACCTTCCAATTGGTGGACGACCCATTCGTCCACAAAGCCACAGCTGAATACAATCTGCATTTGACGGGTGGGCGGGTGCTAATATCAAGCCCTGTTGGCAACTATGCCCTATTATTGCAGAGCGAGGCTGAACTCATTCCAGTGGAATGCAAGGCAGCTCACAATCACAGACAGACACACAGAGATCAAACTCTAATCCAAATACAAACACTGTCACACACTGCTAGTGGACACACACTCATCCCAGGCTAAGACATGTAAGAGAGTATTCACTAGTGTGTGTAGGCTGTGCAATGACCAAAATCTCATATCCCGATATAGGTCATTTTATATCCAGATAACGACACATATCACGATTAGGCATGGGCAGGTATGAGATTTTGATGGTATAATAATCTTAGGCAAAAAATAAACACAGTTTCACTGCATTGCACACCTCTAAAATGTGTTATTGTAAAAGCAAATTTGCTGCCATTGACATTTTTTTTTCAATATTAGTAAACGATGTATGTTAACAGTATTAAGGGTTATAATATTATAGTAAATTCTTTACACTGTTAAATAGATTGAACAAAAATGTAATTTTTTTCTGAACCCTCCCCCCCACGTCTTAAGTGGGGGAATCTTAAGTGAGCCTAAACCTGCAGCTCAACAAGCCTAGATAGGTTTTTGGAGTCATGCTCATTTTTACACATTTTATCACTTTCAGTCCAGGTTATGATGCAGAAATGTGAGCATGTTCCCCTTTCTTGGATTGATTTTGGAGCGATGAGGTCCACTGGAAGAGAAAACCCTAATAAATAATAATAATAGACTGATCACCACCTGGTGGTGAGTTGGATCCGATGGCAGGGGAAGAAGTTGGATAGACTTGGCAGATCCAAACGTACTGTGAGGTCTGCTGGGAATGTTTGGCTCCGGTCTCCGGTCAGAGAGATCTTCAACTCCCACCTCCAGCAGAGCCAGAGGTGGGAGTCAACCAGATCCCGAGGGAGGTTGGAGACATTGAGCCCGAGTGTACCATGTTCTCCACCTCTGTTGTTGACACGGCCGCTCGGAGCTGTGGCCGCAGGGTCTCCGGTGCCTGTCATGGTGGCAATCCATAAAAAAACGGTGGTGGACCCCGGAAGTAAGGGATGCCGTCAATCTGAAGAAGGAGTCCTATCGAGCCTGGTTGGCTCGGGGGACTCCGGAGGCAGCTGATGGGTACTGGAGGGCCAAGCGAGCTTCAGTCCGGGTGGTTGCAGAGGCAAAAACCCACATCTGGGAGCAGTTCAGCGAGGACATGGAAAAGGACTATCGGTCGGCCTCGAAGAAATTCTGGCAAAGCATCCGGCGCCTCAGGAGGGGAAAGCAGTGCCCTGCACACACTGTTTACAGTGGGGGTGGGAATCTGCTGACTTAAACTGGGGACATCCTCGGATGGTGGAAGGAGTACTTCGAGGATCTCCTCAACCTCGGATTCAGGAGGAACAATGCGTTTTTCTTCCCGGTCGTGGAACACTGGACCATCTCGATACCCATGCCAGGTTGCTGGAGGGTTCATGGTAGTTTGCCCAACCAGTCCACATGTGCTTTGTGGATCTGGAGAAGGCATTCGCCTGTGTCCCTCACGGCAACCAGTGGGGGATGCCCTCTGCTAAGGGCTGTCCAGTCCCTATATGACCGGAGCAGGAGTTTGGTTCGCATTGCCGGCAGTAAGTCAGATTTGCTCCCGGTGCATGTTGGACTCCGGCAGGGCTGCCCTTTGTCACCGGTCCTGTTCATTATTTATATGGCTAGGATTTCCAGGCGCAGTCGGGGGCTGGAGGGAGTCAAGTTTGGGGACCACAGGATTTCGTCTCTGCTTTTTGCAGATGATGCTGGCCTGTTGGCTTCATCAAATCAGGACCTTCAGCGTGTCCGAAGCCATGGTTCTCAGCCGGAAAAGGGTGGCTTGTCCCCTTCAGGTTGGTGGAGAGCTCCTGCTTCAAGTGGAGGAGTTTAAGTATCTTGGGGTCTTGTTCACGTGTGAGGGAAGGACGTAGCGGGAGATCGACAGGCGGATCGATGCATCCTCTGCAGTGACGCGGTCGATGCACCGGTCTGTCGTTGTAAAGAAGGAGCTGAGCTGCAAGGGTAAAGCTCTCTATTTACCAGTCGATCTACGTTCCTACTCTCATGAGCTTTGGGTCATGACCAAAAGGACAAGATCCTGGATACAGGCGGCCGAAATGAGTTTCCTCTGTAGTGTGGCTGGGCGCTCCCTTAGGGATAGGGTGAGGAGGTCGGTCACTCGGGAGGAGCTCAGAGTACAGCCGCTGCTCCTTCGAGGGGAGTCAGCAGAGGTGGCTCGGGCATCTGTTCCGGATGCTTCCTGGACGCCTCCCTGGGGAGCTGTTCCAGACATGTCCAACCGGGTGGAGGCCCAGCGGAAGACCTAGGACACGCTGGAGGGACTATGTCTCTCGGCTGGCCTGGGAACGCCTCGGCATTCCCCCGGACGAGCTGGAGGAAGTGTCTGGGGAGAGGGAAGTCTGGGTGTCTCTGCTCAGACTGCTGCCACCGCAGGTGAGAGGTAGAAGATGGATGGGTGGATGGTTAATAATAAAAAACGCTTATCTTTTGTAAAATGGGGTGGACACATAATATTGATTTTATTGATGAACACATACACACGTAAACACACACACACTCGCTCTCGCTCCAGATAGACACTGTTTGTGCTTCTAATGTAAATCATCGTTTTAATATATTTTTTGCATTGATGATTACATTCCAGTGACAGAGCTAACCATTGAAATTTGTCGGAATGTATTCAAAGCAAAACACCACAGAGCCATAAAACATAGCGGCGGTGGAGTAGAGACTATGGAGAGAGCAGATTGAAATATCACTTTTCTACATGTTAATATATTTAAGCTTGCTGAACAGGTGTAACAATAATGTTTTGGCTTTTTACTCATGAAGTTTTTATTGCATTCAAAGCAACAAGCATAGTTGGAGGAGCTCCTTTGTTTTGCTGCTCTGTGTCGGCGGTCTGACAGCACAGAGATTCTCTCCTCCGCTATTTTCATTTTTTTTTGTCGGGGCTGAAAGAGAGGCTGCATAGTCTAAATAAATGACACCACCAAAATATTAAAAAGAACCAGTAACATAGTTAAGTACAGAACCGTTTAGTTGACTTTGCATATATGATGTTACTGATGTGATTCCATTAAGATTTATGTTTGTGATGCTTTTCAATCTATTAATTAATCTGGTAGCCACTGCTAAATTGATGTTAGTTATGATGCTACACATGGGCTTTGCTTTCTAAATAACTCATTTTAACTTGGCACTAGTAGCTTACAGATCACCTTTACCTGCTAGCACACAAACACACACCTCTAGTAAGCCTTCAGCAGACCCACACCTCTGACATACATGGCCTCACTGCCATTTTGAATTAGCTTTCCGTTGTTCGACCCACTTTACGTCCAAGCAGCCACCCTGGACACGCACACACACACCACTGATTTTACAAAAATATACTGTATATAGTCTAATATCAAAAGGATAGTTAAGAGTATAAATGGGCAATGTAAAAGGTTCATCCATATGGATGATAACAGACAAGCTAAAATATTATTTAAATGGGATAAACAACGAAGTGTATGCCCTTGATAAGGAACGTGTATGATATAATGCAACCGCAGGGGGGTGTGGGAGGAAGCCAATGTCTTCTTGTGCCAGTCCCAAGTGTGGATAAATGCAGAGGGTTAAGGGCATCCGACTTAAAACACATGCCAAATTAAAAATGCGAATCACGACAATGACTTCCATACCGGATCGGTCGGGGCCCGGGTTAACAACGACTGCCACCGGTGCTGTTGACCTACAGGGTACCGGTGGAAATTGGACTATAGTTGGTCGAAGAAGGAGAGGAGGAAGGTGTGTTCATAGGCAGAGAGAAAAGAGGAAAGCTAAGAATGTAGGACTGACAGTAGGGACTTTGAATGTTGGGACTATGACAGGGAAGGCTAGAGAGTTGATTGACATGATGCAGAGAAGGAAGGTGGACATACTGTGTGTCCAGGAGACCAGGTGGAAAGGTAGCAAGGCTAGAAGCTTAGGAGCAGGGTTCAAGTTGTTCTACCATGGGTCAGATAGGAAGAGAAACGGAGTAGGAGTTATCCTGAAAGCAGAGTTTGTGAGGAATGTTCTTGAGGTGAAAAGAGTGTCAGACAGCTTGATGAGCCTGAAGCTGGAAATTGAAGGGGTGATGTTCAATGTTGTGAGTGGTTATGCACCACAGGTAGGATGTGACTTAGAAGAGAAGAAGAAATTCTGGAGTGAGTTAGATGAAGTGATGCAGAGCATCCCCAGAGGTGAGAGAGTGGTGACTGGTGCAGATTTCAACGGGCATGTAGGTGAAGGGAACAGAGGTGATGAGAATGTGATGGGCAGGTTTGGTCTTCAGGACAAA
>WNGW01000003.1:0-26394 GCA_011952105.1 Coreoperca whiteheadi | reverse complement strand
GCATATGAGGACTTGTATGCTAGGATTGGACACTAAAGAGGGAGAGGCGGATTTGTACAGGTTGGCCAGGTTGGCCAGACAAAGAGATAGAGATGGGAAGGATGTGCTGCAGGTTAGGGTGATTAAAGATAAGGATGGAAATGTATTGACAGGTGCCAGGAGTGTGATGGGAAGATGGAAGGAGTACTTTGAAGAGTTGATGAATGAGGAAAATTAAAGGGAACGAAGAGTAGAAGAGGTGACTGATGTGGAGCAGGAAGTGGCTAAAATTAGCAAGAGCGAAGTGAGGAGGACAAGAGTGGATAGGCAGTTGGTCCTGATGACATACCTGTGGAGGTATGGAAGTGTCTAGGAGAGGTGGCAGTTGAGTTTCTGACTAGTTTGTTTAACAAGATCTTGGAGAGTGAGAGGATGCCCGAGGAATGGAGGAGAAGTGTACTGGTGCCAATTTTCAAGAACAAGGGAGATGTGCAGAGCTGTGGCAACTACAGAGGAATAAAGCTGATGAGTCATACAATGAAACTGTGGGAAAGAGTAGTGGAAGCTAGGCTAAGGGCAGAGGTGAGCATTTGTGACCAGCAATATGGTTTCATGCCTAGAAAGAGCACAACAGATGCAGTATTTGCTTTGAGGATGCTGATGGAGAAGTACAGAGAAGGTCATAGGGAGTTGCATTGTGTCTTCGTAGATTTAGAGAAAGCGTATGACAGGGTGCCGAGAGAGGAGCTGTGGTATTGTATGAGGAAGTCTGGAGTGGCAGAGAAGTATGTTAGAGTGGTGCAGGACATGTATGAGAGCTGTAAGACCGTGGTGAGGTGTGCTGTAGGTGCGACAGAGGAGTTCAAGGTGGAGGTGGGTCTGCATCAAGGATTGGCTCTAAGCCCCTTCTTGTTTGCTCTGGTGATGGACAGGCTGACAGATGACAGGTTAGACAGGAATCTCCATGGACTATGATGTTTGCGGATAACATTGTGATTTGTAGTGAGAGCAGGGAACAGGTAGAGGAGAATCTAGAGGGATGGAGGTCTGCTGAATGAAGCTTAGCCGCAGTAAGACAGAATACATGTGTGTCAATGAGAGGGACCCAGGTGGAACGGTGAGGTTACAGGGAGCAGAGGTGAAGAAGGTGCAGGACTTAAAGTACTCAGGGTCAACGGTTCACGGCAATGGAGACTGTGGAAAAGAGGTGAAGAGGCGAGTGCAAGCAGGTTGGAATTGGTGGAGAAAAGTGTCTGGTGTGTTGTGTGATAAAAGAGTATCAGCAAGAATGAAAGGAAAGGTGTTCAAGATGGTGGTGAGCCCAGCGATGTTGTACAGCTTAGAGACAGTGGCACTGAAGAAAAGACAAGAGGCATAGCTGGAGGTGGCAGAGCTTAAGATGTTGAGGTTCTCTTTGGGAGTGACGAGGATGGACAGGATCAGGAACGAGTACATCAGAGGGACAGCTCATGTTAGATGTTTCGGAGATAAAGTCAGAGAGGCCAGATTGAGGTGGTTTGGACATGTTCAGAGGAGAGACTGTGAATATATTGGTAGAAGGATGCTGAGGTTGGAGCTGCCAGGCAGAAGGTCAAGAGGAAGACCAAAGAGGAGATTTATGGATGTAGTGAGAGAGGACATGAAGTTAATTGGTGTGAGTGAAGAGGATGCAGAGGACAGGGTTAGATGGAGGCACATGATTCGCTGTGGCGACCCCTGAAAGGGAACAGCCGAAAGGAAAAGAAGATTTTAAACTGGATGCTGAGTTTCAGTGAAACTATACACAACAGTCATGTGTTCGGTGAACAGGGCCTGTTAATAAGTCAACGATGGCTAGCAGCAGAGCAGAAGGGCTTGAAAAGCCTCCTGCATCATTTAAATCGCACGTATGGGAGCATTTCAGCTTCCCCGTAAAATATAATGACGACGAAAGAGAGGCGGTGGACAAAACTGTAACGGTATGAAGACACCAAAGGTTCCAAAGGATCGGAAAAATGATCCGATCCGTGACTCGTGATCCGTAATGTGATCCGAACCGTGAGTTTTGTGATCCGTTACACCACTAATATCCATTTTGTTTATTTCCGAACTACAGCCCTCGCTTGAGTGAAACACGAGACTAAAAGGTGCTTTGTCATTGGCTGAGGGTGAAGCCCTGAACTTTGTGAGAGCTGTCCTTTCAAAATAAAGGCCACATTTTTTATTTTATTTTAAATCGAAGTCATTTAAAATTAAAATCGTGGACAGGGTGAATCTAGATTTTATAACGATTTATCCTTACCTTAGAGCGCAAAATGCTTTTCTCCTCCATTAAGTTCAGGCAGATAGTAATAAAGCCATGTGCTATTCAGCAGACCTGCACTCAGCAGAGTCAGATCTCTTTTAACACAAGGACAAATTGTTAGGGATTAAATCCATTCTCACAACAAACGTTCAGCCAATGTGACTCCGGATACTCTGACTCACACACATCCCTTAGTGGGAGGTTAACTCTTCCTTCCCTTAGCAGATGGCAACAGTCCTATCTGTCTGAGACAGACAGTGAGGAGATATGAAGTTTATCTTCTTGTAGATATTCTGCCCAAGGTTCTCTCCAGCCTCTGATGCAAGACACTTGTAGGTCTCATTCCTTCAAGAACAGGAATAGAACAGTTCAGAGCTATTCAGCCCCTGCCTCTCCATCAGGTACCCCTTTTCCAGCAAAATGAACCAGGTGCTGGTTCAGAGCCAGTGCTAGAACCAGTTCGGAGTTGGTTCAAATGACGAGCCTTCTAAGAACCCGTTTGTGTTCCCACTGGCTAAGGAGCCAGCACAGAGCCAGGACTCACGTGACCGTATACGTCACATCTTTCCCAGTAACGCTAGCGCGGCAGCGCCGAACCCAAGCACCGACAACAATCGCGGACATTGCGCTGCTATTTATGTTCGCCGTAGTTTGTACAGACGGAGATTATGAGCAAGAGTAACGGAACGTACATAACATTTATTTTTAACAATAACATGTCAACTTTAGCCTCAGCATGACCTCCTAGCATCAACTCTACTGATAAACAATCACATTGCCATTAAATAAAAATGGATTAAGCGTTGGTGTAAGAAGCAGAAGTGAAAACCGTTCGTCTTGTCAGTCACAGTAACCCCGCCCCCAGCCGCCACAGTAAGCAGTGCTTACTTCTAGCCCAGCAACGAGTTGGTGCTAGTTAAGAACCACTTTAACCTTGCTCCGAGCTGGTGCTTCGGCTGTGGAAACAGAAAGAACCTATTAGAAACTTGGCTCTGGCTCCAAACTAGCACCAGCTCCGCCTCGGTGGAAAAGGGGTAAGAGAGAAGTGTAGCACGTGACACACACGTCTACAGTAGTGCTAGCTTAACCCCGCCTTCACCAGAAATGACCCCATAATGTCCCCAACTTGAAGCACTTAGCTTATAGCTAAAGACATTAGACCTTTTGATCCAGACAACTGTGGTCCCCACATTGACGACTATTTTAGTGAATTAGAGCGCGATCTAATTGACTTGCCCCATGCAACACAAAGGGAGATGGTTAAACATGTGTGGAAAACCAGCTCTAAAGTGGTCCAGAAGTTGATCCAGTCTCAACCTCCCAGTGTCAGAGATGACTACAGAGAGCTCCGTCAGGCACTGACAAAAGAATTCTCTTCTGCTGCTAATGAGTTGCAGCCCTCCAAATTAAACACTCGTTGTGAACATCCTAGAGATTATTATAAACGTTTGAGACATGCAAACTCCGAGGGAAAGGTCACATTAGGCTTAGAAGAGAGCTCCACTTTCAAGTCCTTGTTCTTGCATAATCTTCACTCATGCACGTACTCATGTTGTACTTCTGACACATAAGAGTAACCCTTCAATGCAGGAGCTCAGGAAAATGCCACAGTTAGTTTGGGAAACTGTTTACACTTCCAAAGCAGTAGGTAAAACCACTGAACCTGCCAGCTCAAACACAGCAATGTCACACAGACCCACTGCCTCAAAACAGCACCCTCACAAGAGCTCGTAAGGGGGTGGTGACAAGAGGCAGCGAAGGGACAGAGAGCATAGCCACTATGTCCCACTGTGTTGGGATAGGCACTCCCATAGTAGAAGCTGTAGGAGGCCATATTCAGAAATTCTGGCCCAGCAGAATGACCAGCCACTAGACTGTTCAGATGATGACCGCAGCATCTCTGACCACAGCTCAGAATATGGTCATAATCCATCAGACAGCGACAGTGCATCTGAAAGCCTTTTTGCCTTTGGCTATAAGGAGCAGTACCGCCCTGAGCCACAAGGTAAGAGAAACTTTAGCCACAAGAGATCCAGAGTTAGCTTCTCCCACCATTAGCTAAACAAAAAAGTCAACCCCTGTAATGACAGTAATACAGATGTAGCATAACTTACTTTCTTGCAGTTACATAGGCAAACTTGGCTTTGTTAGCAACAGCCGCAAGCTCCATTTTCTGAACTTAATAATAGCCAGACATGCTATTAGATGAGACTAGCCTAAATTCTAATTGGACTCACATACCACTGTCTAATTTGCAAGTACATTTGAAACAGCTCCTCGTAGTATTTCCACAGTATGACCACTAGTGAAACACTAGCTCAGGACACACCCCATTATGACACACAGCCAGTCATACACCTGTCCTATTGATTTAAGTGCCACTTTCTCTGGACCTCACCTAACTAATTTATATAACTAACCTTCCTGTAATCACTAACCTCCAGAGTAAATGAGAAATATGGGTTACGTATGTTATATGATGCTACTTGTCATGTTTATTTTATTTTTGTAACTGTTGAGTATTTTGCTTAGCCAAGATAGATAGTGCAGATCAATGCCCAGTCGGTTAATGAACTGCCCAAATGTTGCAAACCTCAATTAACTGACAAATGAACTCTTTCCTACTCATGGACAATTGTGCTCTCAGGACCCCCCTTCAAGTGCTATCCTGAGAACAAAAGGGGGATGTTGGGACTTAGCACTGTGGGTAATTTTGACTGAGCTTTGTTAAAAGGACTGCATTCCCTTTTCTCCCACAAACCCTGAGACTGTGAACACGTGATCCTGGAAGTCCCCAAGTGGATATAGCAGGGTTAGGACCCTTGCCCCCTCTTTTTGGCTCTCTTCTCTCTCTCTTAGCGGGCCCTCCCGAGTGGAGGGGTATGCATACCTCTCATCTCTTCCTTTCTGGCCATGCGGCAGATTATCGCCTCAACAAGCTAGCAGCAAGCCAGTCGGCTAACGCTAATGGGCTCGATCTCCCTGCACATCAACAGCCGTTTCCAAAGCAAAACCACAAATTCTTCCCGCCTGGCCCATCGGCTGGCTGCAGAGAAACACTGACCAAAAGGGATTGGTAACAACAACTGGGCATAGCATGACAGCTAAACACGTGCTTAGCGTAGTACAGAACTGTTTAGTAACTTTGCATATGTGACTTTACTGATAATGATTTCTTTAAAATGTATTGTTGTGACTTTTCAATCTGTTCGTTAATCTGGTAGCCATTGCTAAATTGATTTTAGAATTGGTGCTACACAAAGGGTCTTGCATGCTAACTAACTCCTTTTAACGAGGCACTATTAGCTTACAGATCACATTCACCTGCTAGCACACAAACACATGCTTGTGCTAAAACAACTTTAGTGAGTCCACTCTCATAGCTAGATGGCTTACCACCATCTTTAAATGTCCCTTTGTTTAGTCCTGCAGCTCCACAACACTAAGCTAATGTAACTGTAGCTACACTCCTATCTTTTATGGCCCCGGCCATCTTGATCTAGCATTCTTTGTTGATCCACGTTCTGTCCAAGAACACAGACCCACACACACACACACATCTGTATGTTTGTAGTTTAGTGTATTTAGTTAGTCTTCATAGTGTGTTTTCCTTTGTTTACCGCTGTAAATAAATGATTGTGATTCATTATGCTGGTCTCAATAATGTCTCACAAGAGTGAATAATTTGCAAACCTCTTCTATGTACGATTTCCAAATCCTTCACCTACCAGCTATTAATGGTAATTTTGGGTTATAGTTATTGATTTAATTATTAATCTTAATTCCAAACTGATAGTTTAGTGTATTTTATGAGATTGAATCAATCATTTCCTTTATTTGAAGGCCGTGCCCCGAGGTCTTTATTAATTTAAAGCATTATTTATGATTTTCTGTGATAATCCTGATAGCCAAATCTAATTAACGGCACAACCATATAGTAAATAGGTAAATCCCAAAGTTAATGGAACCCTGTATGTGAGGCATATATAGTTGGTAAACCCCAACAGAGATCTCGAGTAAACCAAAGCTGTCTACTTATTTTGGAATTTAAAAATGCTTATTTTACTGAAAATTATGTTTTTATTCTATCAAGACAAAAAGGTCCATTTGTTCTCAGATTAGAGCAGGTATCCTGCCTCTTTATATTGAAACGGATGAAAGTCAACTCTGTCCAGTGTGTAATCTTGGAAAATTATAAGCCTAACATTTTGATTTTATTGCCCTTTGTACTGTAAATGTTATGATCTTTTGTTCAATAATATAAACGATTCGAAAGTGAGCTGACAGATATCAATGAGTCGCTTGAAATTGTTTTTTGAAAAAGAGGCTTTAAAATTGAAAACTTACTGAGGGAATGCATGGGAGTTCAGAGAGAAAACCTTGTTTTAGTAAGGGACTGATGTATCAGGAAGGGATGGATGATTACTGTTGTTGCTTTTCATTATTAGGTCACATTGACTGATTTGTGATAAGCACAGCTTGAAGACGTTTTATTCTAAATATTGATGTCCTGTAGAGGTGTCTTGTAAAGGTATCTTATCATACCATGAGGGATGAGCCATAAGATGGCAGGACACTTAAATCAAAATCAGTAATTTACAGTATAGCAAAAATTGTGACAGCTTGACAAATGTTTTATAGTAGATATTGTAGTATTGTCCATGATAATGCCAATAAGTTAAATATTACTAATCAGATCTGGAATTTGATGCCAACTTTGGGTTCTTGACAGTCAATACTCTGCTACACACATATTTTGGTCTGTACCAAAAACAGTACGGAAATGTCTTAACCAGTTTTGCCAACTGTTTTCAAAGGAAAGTAGCTAAAGCCTGGCCAAAACGTCGCTAAATGTCGCTAGTAGTAATGCGTAAATTTGCTTATTCATGACGTCATCATGTCGTACTAGACTGCGTACTTTCTTGCATTCTGCCTGCCTAATGTGCTTTTTTAACAAATCCGTGCTCACATAGCTTACTCTACTGTATTTTAGTATGATAGCCAATAAACTGTTCTCATCTCAATGTAAGTGATAAGCACACAAGTAGAGTGGAAATCAAAACAGTCAAATTCAATTCTTTAAATTTAAAACTAAAGAGAATTCATTTTTAGACAAAGAACATTTTACATCCCGTGTTGAATGTAAGCCAGGGCGGGATCAGCCAGTAGCGGCTTCCCAAACATGTGCGATTAATTTGCAGTCTGGACGTGGAGGAGTCCTGCTCTGACTGCAGCTGGGAGGGGCTGCTGCCCGAGGACTGGGCTGCCTGGAAGTGCTTTGGGATGGGGGTGGAGCCCACGGCAGCACCCGGTGCTCGTTGACAAGAGTAAGAACGATATGCGCTTTAGAGAGTCTCCAAAAGTCTCCAAGAACTCCCGAAAAAGTCGTTAGATTTGTCGCTAGTCGCGTTTTTGAATATGTGTCATTAGATGGATCTAAATACTCGCTAAATATAGTGACAAAGGCGCTAAGTTGGAAACACTGTTCATAACTAGCCCTATATATGTATAAAGCAAGAGATAATGTACATCAATGATAAAGATTTTGTTTTACATTAAGGCTTGTCATTATACTGTATAATAGCACCAAACCTATTCAGAGCTGCGCATCCTGAACATGAGTCTCAGACAGAGAACTCTAACCACACAAGGTGACGCTACAGTTCCTGTTTCTCACAATGATGAGTGTTTTTCTTTTTTTAACTAAATGCAGATTTTCTTGTTTCTTTTTCAGACTGACATTGAGCTGTCTGTCCATCCAAGTGGACAGATTTTTGAAAAGGTACAGGACTAAGAGGAGCTTTCCACAACGATTTTAGAGGAACCAAACGTAACAGTAAAAAGCCCTGAAAGAAACACCACACATTTCTTTCTCTGGTGGAATATTAACCGTATCGTAAAAATATGCTGACTTTCTCACACATGTAAGCTTAACCTCAACTAAGCAGCTGGCACTGAGGAACACTACTGTGAATGTGGTCATATAGTAAGGAGAAGTATGGTACTGAGATTTTTCAGTCTTCACAAACAGGGACATCATGCATATGAATGGCATAAATAGCTAAAAAGACCATCTTTCTTTGAGCCAATTAACTACATGCCAGTTTTTTCAAAACAGAGCCATGTTTATCTTCATGTATTTTGCTAAGTAGAATTACTTTCAGTTTGCTACTACTACTACTACTTTCCTGTATTTTGCCCCTTTGATGACAAAATGGCTGAGGCTGCATGTTTGAAGGCCTTTCCCATGTCATGTGGAGAACACCAAGAATATATTTCCAACTAACCACATCCCTACATCTACCTATCCATCCATCTGTGTGACATCCAACTCTTCACCCCGTTGTATAATTCCCCGCAGGGCTGATTGGCAGCAGGGGGATTACAGCGACTGGTTCACTCTGTACCAAGCCATTCTTCCTCTTGCTCTCTATCCCCCCATCATTTCATTCATTCAATCCGCTGTTGTCACGCAATCTCAGACTCCACCCCTCCAACCCTGCTACATACATACACACACACACATACACATCTATGTACGTGTTCACACATACTAACGCACACATGGACACATCTGTGTGCGTTTGGCTGCCTAGGAAATACAGCATTATGAAATCACAAAATTATATTACCGACTGTTAGGGGTTTGATAGAAGAAACTCCTACCATTTCAAATCACTGATTACTTGATTCAATTGAAAAAAAATCAGTCAAATTGTTTGTCAAGTTATTTCTCCCCCGTTTTTATACTTTGTACTACTACCATAAAACTTCAATTAATAGCCCAGGCTTTTATTTGCCTGAATCACTGAACTCACCCTGCCTACATATGGGACAAAACTCTTGCTTAGCAAACATGGAAAATACTATCAAATTGTTTATTTAAACCAGTATGAATATTACTAAATAAAAATTAGGCTATCAAATAACATATCAATTACGAATCCATCTAGCTGCTACAAGAGACAGCGCATCTAGGCCTACCTCTTGCACAGAGAAAGAGAGAGAGAGAGCGAGCGTGCCATAAATAATGGTAGCGTACCTTAGAAAGGATCAAGCCAAAGGTTACCATAGTTAGTACAGTAACTTGGAATAATTTTTATGATAAAATGTTTGGATTCTTTTGATTGGTGGACCCTTTCACACTAAAGGAATATGAATAATAGAGGTCTTAATGACCGCTTTAAAAGGTAGGGAGTCACCACTTTTTTTTGTCTCTCTTGTTTACCATGCCAGTAAATCTGAATGAATTATACTTTGATGCTCATGGTTTGCAAAAAATGAACTTAGCGATTGAATTGTGGAGAACCTAACCAATCTAAAGATGTGTAGCATGTCCATATTGACAAAAGTTTAAACATTTATATTTTTTATGCACAATCTAAGCACCTTAGAATTGTGATTGATGACGCTGAAAATGCATCGACATCAATATTTTTAACCAACGCATGGTTTTTCTTCAATATCACTAAGTAATTGCTGAGTCATGATGACAGCGGTGCAGTGTGGGCGTGTTAAACTGTGCTTTAGAATGTAAACACTGTGAAACAATCAGAAAATAACAAACATTTAATTTCTCACTGGTTTTCTCCTACCTCTCCTTATTCACTCTCTATGTTGCTCGACCACATCTGTCTCTCTCTCTCTCTCTCTCTCTCTCTCAAACAAATGAACACAAACCAAACGATGCTTTGTGGTAAGTGTTATCAGCATAGACTTCTTTTGTCCTTGTAGCTGTGTAATATAAAGCCATAAAGTCGCCTTACTGCTACCTTAGAAATTCCATTGAATACATTTTTGAGAACATGTGTAGATTAGAATCTGGGCTTACTTTACGTTGATTGATGGTGCGTGTGTGTGTTTATTTCTATATATATTGTTCATTCGCCGTGTACATATATGCAAGACAATGTCGGACTCCGTAATTTTCTCGGGGCCCCTGCCAAACCTGACCAGTGATGACATGTTTAGCCACGTCTTTACACAAAAACCTAAAAAAATTACCGCTGCTTAAATAGCACAACAAAAGAGGAGAATTAAATGTGGACAGTGTGCAATTCACATTTCTACCTATCGAGACCTGCTGCTTAGCTGTCCTGCACAATCTCCCAGAAATCTTACTTAGAGATATTATATGTTTCAAAATGGTCCCCATATTCTTATACAGTATACATGGAGTCAGTATTGGTGTAATTTAAAATGATTCTGCAGTGGGAGCATTATAGGTAATATAGGGGATATTGGTCTATCAAAATAGCCTTCCCCTGAAATCTTAAAGATATTATAATAGAGTATCAAAATATGCTCCCCATATTCTGACAGTACACTGTAATAAAAAAAACTAAATAAATACGTCAGTACTGTGAGAATTATGGGATATACACAACTTGAAATGGAAACACATAAGGCGGCTTTTTTTAGAAATGAAATGAAAGCTTGCTTAGCTAGCTGGCCAAGTTTAACAGGCTGTCTTTATAATGTTTTTTTACAAATGCATCACAAATAAATAAATTCAATGTTCAATGAATCATGAATGGAAGGATTACTGCCTTTCCATCTAGCTAGTTAGCTACAGGGATCTACTGACAATTTTTAAAGTGGATTTTTCTTTTTTTGCATGTTACTCACTGCGACACAGTCACTATACACATACGTGTCCCTGGCAGAGCGGGTCGTCCACCAATCGAAAGGTCGGCGGTTCGATCCCGGCTTCCCCCAACCCACATTTCGAAGTGTCCTTGAGCAAGATACTGTACCCCAAATTGCTCCAGAGGCTGTACCTTCGGAGTGTGAGTGTGTGAGAATGATTAGATCACTTTGTACTGTTTATGAATGTCTGTGAATGGGGTGAATGTGATACCTAGTGTGAAAGCACTTTGAGAAGTCAGAAGACTAGAAAGTTGCTATACAAGTACAGTCCATTTCCCATTTTACTTTTTAAAGAAATACAACTTCTGAAATAGCACAACAAAATAGGAAAATTAAATGTGGACTCTTAAACATCAGATCTCTTTCATCTATAGCTGTTCTAGTAAAAGATCTAATATCAGAAAATCATACTGACTTTTTTTTGTCTTACTGAAACCTGGCTGGGTCATGAAGATGTTAGCCACTCCCCCCAGTCATATTAATACTTACATTCTTCGAGGCACCAGCCGAGGAAGTGGAGTTGCAGCCAGCTTTGACTCAGGCTTATTAGTTGTGGTGTTCAATGTTGAAGTTGGTTCCAACTATGACCTCATCCAGTTAGAATACCCTGTCTCCTGGTCCTTATTCTGAGTTTTTATCTAAATTTCTTGAATTTCTGTCAAGTTTAGTCCTTAAAACAAATAAAGTAATTATCGTAGGTGATTTTAATATTCATGTAGACATTGAAATGATAGTCTTGCTACTGCTTTTATCTCATTATTAGATTTGATTGGCTTCTGCCAGAATGTAAAAAAAACCCACACACTGACTTTAACCACACCCTTGACCTTGTTCTGGTATAAGGCAGTGAAATTGATTCCACAGAATCCTTCATTATTTGACCATTATTTAATAACTTTTCAACTCCTATTACTGGACTACATGCCATACTGCTACACTTGATGTCTATCTGATTGTGCTGTAGCTAAATTTAAGGAAGTGATCCATCTTAATTTAACTCGATGCCACAGTATGTCTCAATAAAACAGAGGACTCTTGTGCCAATTTCAGTCCATCCCAAATTGATCATCTTGTTGATAGTTCTGCAGGTTCAATGCGAATGACACTCGACTCTGTTGCCCCTCTAAAAATGACAAAAATATAACAAAGAAGGTTAGCTCCATGGTATAACCCACAAACCCGCGAATTAAAGCAAACGTCACGAAAACTTAAAAGGAAATGGTGTCTTCTGGGAGACAATCTGAGAGAATCTCGTTTAACCTGGCAAAATAGTCTTAAAACACATAGGAAGGCCCGTACTGCCAGAGCAACCTACTACTCATCATTAATAGAGGAAAATAAAAACAACCCCAGGTTCCTTTTAAGCACTGTAGCCAGGCTGACAGAGCCACAGCTCCATTGAGCCATGTATTCCTATGTAGCCCTCAGTAGTAACGACTTCATGACCTTCTTTAATAATAATATTTTAACTATTAGAGACAAAATTCATCACGTCCTGCCCTCAACTGGTACCTAAATCTTCAAACACAGAAACCATATAAAAGCTGTAAAACCTGATGTAAACTTTGACTGCTTCTCTCCTGACAACCTTATTCAACTAACCTCGACAATTGCTTCTTTATATGATCAATCTGATCTGTCTTTATTAACAGACTATGTATCACAGTCTTTTAAAGTAGCTGTAATTAAACCTCTTCTTAAAAGGTTCAGTCTTGATCCTTGATCCAGGACTTTTAGCCAACTATAGACCTATATCTAACCTTCCCTTTATCTCAAAGATCCTTGAGAAAACAGTTGCCAATCAATTATGTGACTTTCTAAATAACAATAGTATATTTGAGGTTTTTCAGTCAGGATTTAGAGTGCATCATAGCACAGAGACCGCACTTGTGAAGATTACAAATTACCTTTTAATTGCATCAGACAATGGAGTTGTCTCTGTACTTGTCTTGTTAGATCTTAGTGCTGCATTTCGACACCATTGACCAACACATCCTATTAGAGACTGTAACATTTAATTGGCATTAAAGGAACCACACTAGACTGGTTAAATTCCTATCTATCAGACCAATCTCAGTTTGTGCATGTTAACGATGAATCCTTCTCCTGTGCTTGGATACATTTTATTTGCATCATATATGCTTCCTTTGGGCAATATTATTAGGAAACACTCCATAAAGTTTCATTGTTATTCGGACAATATCCAGTTATATCTATCGATTAAGCCAGATGAAACTAATTAGTTAGCTAAACTTCAAGCATGCCTTAAGGACATGAAAACCTGGATTACCTGCAATTTTCTGATGTTAAACTCAAACAAAACTGAAGTTATTGTACTTGACCCCAAACACCTCCGAGACACACTATCAGTGGACATAGTTACTCTAGATGGCATTGGCCTGGCCTCCAGCAGTGGTGGAGGAAGTACTTAATCTCAGTACTTAAGTAAAAGTACAAATAACCAGAGATATATTTACTTTAGTAAAAGTAGAAGTACCACAATGACAACCCTAATTAAGTAAAAAGTAAAAAGTAACTGATTTTAAATGTACTTTAAGTAGTAAAAGTAAAAGTACTTGCATAACAATTTATTCTCTTAATGTATGTATTCTATTCTAATAATACAAAAGGGTATGGGCTGTGGCATTTTATTTATAGATAACCAGTGGCAAAAAAAAGATTCATAAACTGTTGATGAATGCAAATATAGAAAATGTGGCTAATTTAGAAACCTCTAAGACAATATTGTAGTACGTTATGTCGCTTTGGACAAAAGCCTCTGCTAAATACCATAACCATCCATAACTATAACTAAAGCCTTTTTTTTTGCTATGTCAAGATGCATTTCGCAAGCTTGCAGCATAAATAACAAGCAGCGGGGACATAACTATCATAGCACTACCAGCTAACCTTAATGTGAGATAGCAGCAAGTTTGCTTAGCTCAACATGCTTCTTCAAATTTGATGGAGAGTTCTTGAAGGCCAGCAGCTCATTTTGTTTACAAAGGAACCTCCACGAGTCGTTCTTTGCTCCTGTAATTTCCAATAGTTCTTGTAAATACAGCCATGGGTGGCGTATTAATTCAGGCTCGGACTCCATTTTATGCTAAGGTCACATGCACGGCACCCACAGTTACCTGACCACACCAGACTATGCGGCCGTTGGAAATCAGAATCAGAAATACTTTATTAATCCCCGAGGGGAAAATCTTTGTAACAACAGCTCACTATCACGTCAGTGCACACAAGAATGGAAGTACTAAGCAAAAAGTAATAATATAATACAGATAACTACAAAGTGGGTATAAGTATAAATTTAAAATTAAAATTAAATAAGTGTAATGTACAAAGTGGGTTACTTTTTTTTTTTATAATTAACACTTGAAATGATGAAGGCACTTGCAAATGACAAGGTGATATAAAATGTAAACCATACTTTGGTGTTTCATTTTCTTGGTTAATAGTGCATGAACTGTCAAGTTACGTGTAGCTTATTAACAATATATAATGGGACGGAGGATATTGCACAGCAATACTAGAAGTATAAATAACTATCACAAATTAAATTAAATTTAAAACAGGGCGTATTGCACAGTAGTTTAAGCACCGAATATTCCCAAATTATGTCCAGTATTTCAGAGATGTTCATGACTGGTGTCCAGTTTAGTGACTTATGGTCATATCGACTAACACTTAGAGGGAGGAGTTATAGAGTTTGATGGCTACAGGCAGGAATGACTTCCTGTGGCGCTCTCTGGTGCATTTTTGGAGGATGAGTCTTCCGCTGAAGGTACTCCTTTGCTTGACCAGCACGTCATGGAGTGGGTGGGAGACACTGTGACGTGCTGGTCAATCAAAGGAGTACCTTCGCCTCAAAAGCAAAAGGATCGAAGGATCATTCATAAAGACTAGCGTTCTAGAATCTTTGGTAGCGTGGCAACCCGTATGTATGGCAACAAAATTCCACTGGTGAGACAAACGTGTGACGGACAGTCAGGAATACATTTTGGCAGGGGTAAAACTGAACTAAAAATGTAACGAAACGTTGTAGAAATGTAGCGGAGTAGAAAGTAAAATAATTGCTGCAAAATATAATGAAATAAAAGTCAAAAGTATGCACTATTGATTCAACTTAAGTCAAGTATAGATATGTGAAAAATATATTTAAGAAAAGTAACGAAGTATTTGTACTTTGTTACATTCCACCACTGGCCTCCAGCACCACTGTAAAGAACCTCTGAGTTATCTTTGACATGAAACAAACTTCAAGGACTGCCTTCTTTCACCTACGTAACATTGCAAATTTAGTCCATGCATTTGTTACTTCTAGGCTAGATTACTGCAATTCCTTTTATCTGGCTGCCCGAAAAAGTCCATTAAGATTCTCCACTTGATCCAGAATGCTGCGGCACGTGTACTGACAAGAACTAGGAAAAGATATTTCTCCAATATTAGTTTCTCTGCACTGGCTCCCTGTAAAATCCAAAATAGAATTTAAAATCCTCCTCCTCACCTACAAAGCTCTTAATGGTCAGGCACCAACATATCTTAAAGAATCGGATCACCCTCAGATCTTGCCCGGTGGCCTCCACCTGGAGCTGCTCAGTTGTCCTTCTGGATCCATCCTATTCCCTTATGTTTTACGTTTTTTTCAAACTACATTTTGTCATTAAAATTGTATATACTTTGATCTCCTGTTGTGAATCTGTTCTGTACACACGACATCTATTGCATCTCTGTCTGTTCTGGGAGAGGGATCCCTCCTCTGTTGCACTTCCTGAGATTTCTATACTTTCTTGACCCTATTAAAAGGGTTTTTTTGGGTAGTTTTTCCTTAGTCAAATTGAGGGTCTAAAGACAGAGGGTGTCGTATGTTATACAGATTGTAAAGCCCTTTGAGGCAAAATTGAAATTTGTGATATTTCCATATAAATAAAATAGAATTGAACCTGAATCAGTACGTGGCAGTACCGACGTAGTTCGGTCATTTACCCTTAAAAGTACCACGTTTGGTACCCAACCCTAGTTAACAGTAGGAGTCAAGCTTAAAGGTTGTATTAGGCTATGTGCAGCTCTGGTTGTGCAGCGGTGCTGCTGATACAGCGGATTGTGAGCTGAAGTTTCCCTGATAAACACACTGATTTCTTCGGCTGTTGCATTCCCTCCTGCCTGGCCTGCCTGCTGCTCTTTCGCGATCACTTCTCCTCCAGAGCTGGCTTCAATGCTGGAGCATCTCTGGGCTAGGCAGAGCGGACAGGCCAGATGTTCTATACCAGAGTATTGAAAACTTAGTTGACTAAGACTTCTTATTGACGGTTTTGTCACTTATTAGGGGGCAGCCCTAGCTACTATTCTATAGTTTGTTCTATTTTATTGCCTATTTTGTTTATATTCTAAGTTAAATATTTGAATATCTGTTTATATTTTCTGTGTGTGTAGCATGGAGGGGGCTACAAGTGCATTTCATTGTGCAATCATATTGTATAATGATAAAAATCCTTGAATATACTGAAACTTTACACAGAGATAATGTTCATTTCAGCAACTCTAGGAAAGTTGGTATGACAGTTACTGACCCCTGCGACCTGTTTGATAACGATCCACCCCTCAGGCTTAATACCTGATCACTTTGGCGGGCTTACAGCAAAGCAACGTGACATTTTAGGGATGTGATCGGATCAGGTCCATAATGAATTCAGGGCCTTAGATCAGTCCCACCTCTTATTTCCCACTCAGTAATCTGTCATGGGGAGGATTGGAGAGTAATCTGGATAGAAAGAGGAAGACAGGGAGGGGGAGAGAGGGACAATCCTCTCTCCTGTGATTCCTATTTATAGCATAAATTTTTAAGTCAGAGAGAACAACGCCATCCGTGATCGATTAACTAGTAGACAATCTCCCCTTGCTTTTACCCCTCCTGTGTGGTCTACTGACAGTCGCATATGCTCTGCAGAGAAGCACAGATGGTGTCCAGTTAAATGTAGGCCTACTTGTGCCGTTGTTCTTTTAAAGCTTATTAAGTGCACCTGTTGGTGCCAATGTCATTTGGTACCACATTGGTTTCGATGTTCTACGTCATTAACAAGTCTCGACCACGCGGATCAACTTCTGTTACATAAAAGTGAAAACGGAATCACAGGTGAAAAAAAAAATAAATCAAAAACACATTTTGGGTGAAGAATAAGTGTATGGTGGGATCAATTATTAATGATGTTGTGGTTCCTGGGGAATGCCGAGAAAACTTTCGAATGTCCAGATGTGGAAGGAGCATCAAAATACAGAGTATAGTGCCCGAAGTGAAGGCAGTGTTTCCCCACACAGACTAATTTGTGGTGGTGCGCCAAAGATTCAACACCGGCCGCCACACAATTTGGTGTATTTTTTATTTTTTAATGCTATTTAAATCACGCAGCGTATTCGTTCAGGTGCATTTCCTTTCCCTGCTCTCCCTCCGTCTGCCACTCACACACACATCTAGCACTTAATCGATCGATTAATTGGATAATTTTTTCTGTGCTTTTAAACAACCAAAACAAATAATGCATAACGAAAATGATGTGGCTGTAAAATGATCAAGCATTTGGCTTTTATTTCTAAAAAACAGAGGTATTGATTCCAACTCCAACATTTGGCTCCAAACTAAGCCTATTTATTGCAATTTTTACCCATTTAGTGTTTTTAAGTGCCAGTGCAAACAATTATAGAACAATACAGTTAAGTCAACTTACTGTAAAACATGTAAAACTATGAATACAAACTTAAATAGTAAAGGCCATTTGGCCTTAGTTTTGTCTTCTTAATACAACATTACAAAAAAAGGATTGCACCTTCTTCAAATTACCCACCTGAGAACAAAAATGAATGAATATAAAATATCAAGCCAAACAGGTACACTATATACAGGTACTAGACTTTTTCAGCTGTAATCTCAAAACAAACATCAAAATGTACATAGATAAGGGAGTGAGTGTGTGTACGCCTGCCGTGCGTGAGGAAGAGTGACGCCCCAGTCAGACCAGTTGCTTAATTGCAGTTTGGTACGGCAGAAATACATACATTCATTTTCAATAGAACACCGTTCGAAAAACACATCACACATCACCACGTCCCGGTGTATACAGTGAATGCATGCTGAAATTATTCTTGCGTGGCTACATAAAAGTTTAAGCATGTGTGATGCATTGCCACAATTGGTCTGACTGACGCGTGAGAGAGAGACGAGGGTGCATGCGCGCATGCATGTGAAGGGGTTCTTTTTTTACGCTATACTCTCTTGCAATTGAACGTGAATACGTTTACTACTTAAAAACATCAAAGCTAAACATCATCCATCTATCCATCCATTTTCTACCGCTTATCCAGGGCCGGGTCGCGGGGGCAGCAGTCTAAGCAGAGACACCCAGACTTCCCTCTCCCCAGACACTTCTTCTGGGGAAATACCGAGGCCTTCCCAGGCCAGCCGAGAGACATAGTCCCTCCAGCGTGTCCTAGGTCTTCCCCGGGGCCTCCTCCCGGTTGGACATGCCCGGAACACCTTCCCAGGGAGGCGTCCAGGAGGCATTCGGGACAGATGCCCGAGCCACCTCAGCTGACTCCTCTCGATGTGGTGGAGCAGCGGCTCTACTCTGAGCTCCTCCCGAGTGACCAAGCTCCTCACCCTATCTCTAAGGGAGCGCCCAGCCACCCTGCGGAGGAAACTCTTTTCGGCCGCCTGTATGCACATGACCATAGGTGAGAGTAGGAACGTAGATCGACTGGTAAATAGAGAGCTTTGCCTTGCAGCTCAGCTCCTTCTTTACCACGACAGACCGGTACATCGACCGCATCACTGCAGAGGATGCACCGATCCGCCTGTCGATCTCCCGTTCTATCCTTCCCTCACTCGTGAACAAGACCCCAAGATACTTAAACTCCTCCACTTGAGGCAGGAGCTCTCCACCAGCCTGAAGGGGACAAGCCGCTAAACATCATATCTAGTCAAACCGCATCATGACATTGCTACAAATACAGTATGGGATTAAAATCAGCGAACATCAATGTATAGGCTTAGGCTACGTTACCTTGTTTCAGCGACGCTTGGTGAAATGTGAATTTAATCATCCCAAACTTTAGACATTCTCTGCCATTAATGGACATCTTTACTCTCCACCATCGCGCCAACTCAATTCAAAATGTATAACGCGCTATGTTGTGCGGTCCATGTGAATGAGATCCCTGCGAGTCATAGGAATTTAACGAGGCTTCGAGGAAAGCGTTTTTGCCTCGAGGAATTTTTGTAATCCAGTTAATCGAGTAACTCCATGAATCTTTTCAGCCCTAACACACACAGCCCCTCCCCTCCATGGACACCGCGTCGGTCTCGCATGTCATGAAAACGAGATCATACCTGGAAGCGTGGCCTAGCCTATTTGGTCCAAAGAAGACAGCTGGCGAAAGTTCATTAAAGGTTGGTATCTCGTGAACACCTTCAGCATTGTACAAGACGCGCTTTACCAAAACAGCAAGATGGCAGACAGCAGCTGCACTCCGTTCAAGCCTGCAACACCAACGTTAAAAGCAGACGTTTGGGCTCATTTTGCATTCCACTGTAAGCCGGGAACAAACGAAGAGGTGGATAAAACCAAAGTGGTCTGTAAGCATTGCCACACCGTTCTTAAACAACACAACTAAGCTGCGCAACCACCTAGCTCGACACCATGCAGATCTAATGCAACAAAAACAATCCAGCGTGGCTAAGCCGGATGATTCTAAACAGACACAACTTGACAAAGCCTTTCACTGCAAATTTGCACAGAAGATAACAGGATCCGTGGAAGTCTACATCTGTTAAGGCTTACGCCCATATAGTGTTGTTGAAAACGTAGGCTTTAAATACATGGTCAACACACTTGCGCCACGGTACGCCATACCTACGCGTAAACACATCACAGAAGTGGCCATGCCAAAGCTTTACATGGAGGTTAAGATGGAGGTTTTGGAGTACTCAATGTCGGCGGAAAAAGTGGCGACAAAGTGAATGACAAAGTGCAGCAATTGTAACAGATAACGCAGCTAACATGCTACGAGCAGTTGAACTGACTGAGACATTGCATATTGGCTGTTTTGCACATGTCCTAAACTTGGCATCACAGGCTGCTCTCAAGATGTCTGCAATATCAAGGCTTCTAGGCAGACTGAGGTGGATCTCCGCATTTTTCCACCGGAGCACCGAAGCCAGCAATCAACTAAAAAAAAAAAAAAAACAGAAACTGCTGGACCTGCCACAGCACAAGTTAGTAACCGATGTAATGGAATAGTGCATTTGCAGAAATAGCAGCTTGCCCCTGAGATAAGAAAAAAGGAGAAAGATCTGAGCTCCCTTACAGAGGCAGACATAACAGCAGCAGAAGCTGTTGCACTGGCTCTGAAGCCACTGAAGAAAGCCACCTTAGTCATATCTCAAGAAGGAACCCCAACTCTCTCTGTCATCGCCCCTCTGAGAGCAAGACTTCTGGAAGAGATGCATCCGGCCTCGAGTGATCCTGTGATTTTTTATATTTGTTTGTAATAGAAATGTATTATATTTATTTTAAGGTACACAGTCTTAAAGGAACAACTCTACTTAGCTTCTGCCCTGGACCCATGCTTTAAGGCCCTGCCTTTTTTGACTGATGATGAGCGTGAGATAGTCTTCACTGATAACACTAAAGGTGTGTTCACACAGCATGCGAATGAGGCGAATACATCGCGCTATTCGCATTAACTGGGACACTTGAACATTTTGAGTTTACTCGCTTCATTCGCGCGTAAAATCAGCTCCATTCGCGCATACATTTCTACACACCTGACGCGAATTCGCGTCACGGGAGGGGCTTAGCAGTGAGCCGGTCCCATTGAGTAAAGAACTTTTTTTTCAACTTACCAGATTGTCCGACCTCCTCACTGACTTTCGTCCAAAGGTTTCCTGTTTCTAGAATTATACGAGGACGTATCGTACAGCTCCGGGTATCCACACACAGCCACAATTATTTTATCCTCTCTCTCTGGTTTTTATGGCGGGTCCAACCAACTTGTTCAGGTGCATGCCACCACCTACTGTACCGGGGTCTGCAACTATTATTTTAGCCTCCATTGTTGTTTGGATTTCTGCCTCGCTCCTAATCACGTCACTACTCAAGCAAGCTCCTGATTGGTTAACGCGGCGCGAATATCCGCCAAAGTTCAGATTTTTCAACTCACATGAATCGCGTCATTCGCGCCACGCCAGTCGCATCTTTGCATTGACTTAACATGTAAATCACTCGTGCGAATGAAGCGATTCGCGTCCGGTGTGAACACACCTTAAGACAGTGGCAACTGAAAAAAGCTCAGTAAGTACTGTATAGTGTGAACAAAAACATTATAGTATATTTTTATTATTAATGATACACTGCAATTATGAATTTAAACCTAATTATATTGTTATATACATTATTTCGCCAATAAAGTAGAACCAGCTGAAGACTCTGGACTCCCATCCAAGAAGAAAAGAGACTCTTGTGCATTGGCAGATCTCCTTGGGCAGACATATTATACTCCAGAAGCAGACTCCATAAAAACAAGAGATGATGCAGTAGATGAAGTGATGAAGTACAAAGAGGAAAAACCAGTACCACTCAGCACTAATCCACTCAGATGATGGAAGTAACATAAGGTGGAATTCCCTCTTTTGTCATGCCAAGCTAAGCGATACCTTTGTATTCCTGGTAGTAGTGTACCAGCTGAGAGAGTCTTCTCAAGAGCTGATGACATTGTCACAGCCCAGATAAGTGCACTGACGCCTCAGCATGTTGACTAGCTGGTTTTTTGAACAAAAACCTGCGAGTGCACTAGTTTGATAACAACTGCTTCATGTTATTGTACTAAAATGTTATGAGTTATACGATGGAAATGTCTGTAATGTATCCTACATATAGGCACAGTACATAAGCCAAAGGTCAGCTGTTCAGTGTTTTTTATTGTGTTGACAAAATAGCACTTTGTGATGTTATAATATCTATGGTTGCACTTTTTTTAATGAGTATGCACATTTTGTGCTTCTGTTTACATTTCTTTTATAACTTGAATGTATAGGAAGAAAGAAATATACTTTCTACTACTTAATTGCATGCACTTTAGAGGTGTTAATAAAGCACCTGTTTGTTATAGTTGTGGTTTGTATTCAACACATGTACAATATTGTACTGCTATGTAAACCATGCCAGGAAACATGCTGGGGTCAATTTGTTCTTAAACATTGGTAATACTGCACACATTATTTAAAAATATACTCAGGTACTTAATTACTTGTGTATTTACTTATTACTGAATCGATTTCGAAGCTAATAAATCAATATCGAATCAAAATCGAATCGAATCGTAGTAGTGTGGATGTAGCCGTCTATCTGCCTGCTTGTGCATTGTTTGTCAGTGTCCAGTGTGTTTATGACTCCTGGGAACAATCTATACTTTAAAACACAAAAGAGAAGTATGCAAATCAATATGCTTCATTCCATATGGAAAACTTACAGAAACATATCATGATATCGGAGTACTTTTTGTTGTTAGATAACTGTTGGGTTTGGAGTACCGCATTTAGAACTGGGTGATAATCTAGTTAATTTTTTTCTCAACATTTCTGGGCTCAACAATAAGGATTGCCTGATTGCCCAGGGCAAGTAATATGCCACATCCGGCAAGTACATCTACAACTCACTTGCCCGATCTAGCAATTGTTAAAAAAAAATCATTAAACACGTATTTTTCCAGAGCTGATGATGGAATTAGGTATCTCTGTTGAGAGATGCATATACCAATACTCATTGGTAAACTCATGGGTAGGGATGGGTACTGAAACCCGGTATTAAACAGGTCCTGTGGTTAAATCATTAAAGACCGTAGTATCACGCTCACTGTAGCCTCTCCTGCTGTCACACTCCCACACAGTCAGCAGATCCGACGGGCCAAAGTGGAGATTACTCAAGTTGACAATAACTACACTCATTACTGTAAGTAAGTGCAATAAAACCTCTGGGATAAAAAGCAATATCAATACATCTGTTCAACAAGTATAAACATGACATAACTTTTTTTAAACTGCTCTGTCTGCAGTCTTTCATATCTTTTACACAAGCACAGGGAGCTAGCTCAGCTAATAGCGACAAACACGCTAAAACGAAGCTGTCTATATGTAGTCTAACTCTTTATCCTAGTTTGCCACAAGTCGTAACATGTCTCTTTATCAGCAGATAAGCTATGATGGATTTTGCTCAGTTGTAATAACTAAACAAACCATCAAAATTGAGTTATTACAACTAAGCAGACTGTGCTAGGGCTGCACCTAACAATTAATTTATCCCAAATAAATATCAAAAACTTGTCTAATTAATATTTCAATATTTTATTCACGAATCTTCTCAAAAAAACAAACGTTACAAGAAACAAAGTATGCATAGCAGGGCATTATTCTACAACAAAACATTTGTCTATTGAAAATATAATATTTGAAATATTTCTTTACCCTGCTCATCTTGCCTTTCCCTTTAGTTCTCTTATCCACACACACACACACCTCTGGTCTCTGTACACATACACCTGCTTGCCCTGCCTGCCTCTTTCGGTTTGTCTCTCCACATATATTTCTGCACTGTTGAATTTCTTCGTCAGCATGATGTTTTATAAAGTTGCACATAAAACACAACTCTCATTTCGGAATCAATCAATTCCAATTCAACAAAGGGTGAGCCGTGTGTGGAGCAGGCTTGTTGTTAATGACTTTGCCTGTTGAAATTATCGAAACCACCACCAGATGCACTTTCAAGCTTTTATAAAACAACAGCATAAGTAGGCCTACATAAACAGAAGACTCTGTTTGTGTGTGTTTCTCTGCAGAGCATGTGCTAGTGTGACTGTCAGTAGCCCACGTGGGAGGGGTAGAGCGAGGGGAGATTGTAGGCAAGGTTTTGTGCTACAGCTTATTCTCCAGGTGATCCATGCTTTGACCAAGCGCAGCCATACTTCATTGCAACACGACTGACACATGATATGTAAATCGACATATTTCCATAATCTGTGACATTGATGAATCGCCCTATACTGTGCTAATAAAGACCATTAGATGCAGTTGAAGGCTCTGGAAAAAGTTCCAGAATGAACTATCAGCTTCATCAGTTTTAAACATTTAAAATGGGATCCCCTTTGGCACAATACAATTTATATATATCAGAAAATAAATTAATAATCTTGGAATCCAGATTTCAACCACATCACCCAGCCCTAATAGCAATACCACATATTTACTCTTAAAGGTAACCTTGGAAAGTGTGCACTTACGAGAAAAGGGAATGACTCAAAGGTTTATCTTTGTGTATCACCAGCATTGCTAGCTGCCAATGATTAGCAGTGACAACAGTAGCCTGTGAGAAAATATCGGTCTCTTGTGATATTAATGTAATATCGAAGAAGTCTATGCATGCACACAGTTAAGTATATGGAGGCCAATTAAAGTATGTAATATAAACACAGTATAACACAAGTAGTTTTGCAGTTCAGTTCTTTGAGTCCTCCTCACAGACTATAAATTAATGGTCAGATCCAACACAGAGACAGACAGACTCAAGCTAGCTTGCATAACTTTGCTCCTCTGTCTGTTGTGACAGTGAGCAACCATGCTGACTCATGTGCTGTCGAGAATACGCATTCACATATTCAGTTGCACGTGGACTATCCACCTTTGTAGCAAATCGGTTGGAGAAAGTGAGTCAGTCAGTTTTAGAAATGACACGTTCGAGAAAGTTGAAAAAGAACTGCATTTCACTAATAATTTATCGAAAGGGCCAGAAACAACATTACTACTGTGCATTCAGCCCACTGCTTATAAGAATTATGACTTTCCGAAGAGCATGTGAAGGCAACATTATCCTACCCAGTACAACGTCGCTGTAATGCGTGCTGAGATCACTCATCTAAAATCACCGTCATTTCACTACATTAAAGACTCCAACTGTTCGCGCACTAACTCCGCGCTCACAGCAAACAGCGAACGTTTACACACATAGCGAGTAAGTGTTCATATTTCAACTTGACTCACCGTTAGTTGTCTGCTTTTTGATAGTTTGTCCAGAGTCTACAAGCGTCCCTGTCAAAGCTATACGCCCATCTGAGTGTGCATTCCGCAGGCCGCAGACTAACCTGCTCCTCCCCAGAGAAGCTCTGCTCCAATCACAGATCGATGTCGGTGACTGCCTCTCATTTCATCCAATAAAATCGATGCTCCGCACTGAGTGACGAAGGTGTTGTCCAATCACAGTTTCCAAATCCTTGAGCAGGCCCTTTGTCGTCACCAATGTGCTAGAAATTTGATAGACATAGGAGTTTGACTCCTTTTATAGGACGGTTCCGGTCCAATCGCTGGGGTTGAATGGGTTCTGGATAGTCTCAGAAAGACGCCCATTATATCGCCCAGATTACTGGCATGTCACTGGGGTGACAGGAATTAGAGTTATTGTAGAAAAGACAGAGACTCCAGTCAGAAACTAGAAATTACATGGGTAATTCACCAGTTTTAGAGACGGGCAAAGTATTAATAAATAAATAGTTCGATCATTTAGTCTGTATTATTGTTTAAATAAAATAGTAATACAATTATATTTTATTTGTTTATTAAAATAATAAAGAATTCACGACTAGCCACAATTATTTTTATAACTTCAATTATACTTTTGATAATGAGTGGATGTAAGTGCGGATGATGAACCAAGCAACAGATTACATGTCCAACTAATCTTCTTCTTTTCCTTTCGGCTGCTCCCTTTCAGGGGTCGCCACAGTGAATCATGTGCCTCCATCTAACCCTGTCCTCTGCATCCTCTTCACTCACACCAATTAACTTCATGTCCTCTCTCACTACATCCATAAATCTCCTCTTTGGTCTTCCTCTTGACCTCCTGCCTGGCAGCTCCAACCTCAGCATCCTTCTACCAATATATTCACAGTCTCTCCTCTGAACATGTCCAAACCACCTCAATCTGGCCTCTCTGGCTGTATCTCTCAAACATCTAACACGAGCTGTCCCTCTGATGTAATAATAATAATAATAATAATAATAAGTTTTATTTATATAGCGCCTTTCCCATACTCAAGGTCGCTGTACACAAAATATACATACATAAACTATATGGACATAAACATACAAAAATACAGAGGAGAAAACAATTCTAAGCAGAGTAAGATTGGAAATATTGTAAGAAAAGATATGTTTTTAGTTGAGACTTGAAGGAGGATATAGTAATAGTGTCGCGTAGAGAAAAAGGGAGCGAATTCCAGTGTTTCGGGGCCACAGCACTGAACGATCTTCCGCCCATAGTTGAGAGACGAAAACGTGGTACAGTGAGTAGTCTAGAGTCAGATGACCGGAGAGTACATGTAGGACAATACCAGTGCAGAAGCTCAAATAAATAATGGGGAGCAAGTCCATGCAGACATTT
>WNGW01000002.1:2696116-2714418 GCA_011952105.1 Coreoperca whiteheadi | reverse complement strand
GACGGTGCCAACACTAGGTAACTGCTACAGCATGATAAGGTTGCCTGAAGTTGACTGCGGCTAGTTATTGATTTGATTAATGGTTACAGTCTAATAATGTTTTGTATTTATCAGCTAACTGAACTCCGTTTCTAACGGCAGTTTGCAGTAAATGGTTTTCCTGTGTGTGTTTTCCAACTACTTTCCTAATTAAACATGATATACTTGATGGTGTTATTAATGATTCCTGATGAAACTTGAAAGCTCAGCATTGTCGTTGCCCGTTAGCTTCCCTTTTTAACATGTATTCCCCCAGAAGAAGCTCCTATTTCTCTGTATGACACGACCTCCTCTTTCTGTCAGCTACTGTGTGTCTGCAGAGTCTTTACAGATTTAGGGTTTTATTTGTTTAATTTTCAGACACATTTTTAGCATACATGAATAACCATAATTGTAGCCATATAACATCAAACACAAGTTTGACACTGCAATTTGTCAAAAAACACTAATTTTATGCATTTCCCTGGAACCCACAGGTGGCCAATTAAGTGGTTCCCAGACTCACTACACTGAAAACCTATCAACATCACTGCACTAGTAAATAGTAGAACTGTATTCAAGAGCAGACAATGTCTTGAGAAAAGTAGCTAGTATTAAAGTTCATTATTAATGTTAGTATCCGTTTTAACTTCTCAAGTCAGCCAGCAGCAGTCATACAATACAGAACAATTAGATTCAATTTAGGCAGTAGAGTTCCAGGCAGAACAAAAAAAATAAATCACACGCCCAGTCCTCAGCCCCAGACCTGGTCAACTCCTAAAAACGCCCCTGGACCGGCATCTGCCGCCCAACCACTGGTGTCATTCCATCAGCCACATGAAGATTTCGGCCTCTGATTTGTGATGCTCCATTGGGTCCAGCGGTTTCGTGTATTGTGCTGAGGTGTTTCCATCCTACACACTTATTCCAAAGATAAGGATGCTCTTGATCCCTGCACGACAAAGTTGCATCATACCTCCCTGTGGTATGGAAAACTTTCAGTTGTGAAAGTTGAAAAATGAAGGCAATCGTTAACCTTTTAGCTAGCTCTTAAAACTAACTATCCTGCTAGACAGTCCTAAACCCAGTTTACTAACGTACCGGTTACCGTAACGTTACGTTACTGCACGAGGCTAGTTAACGTTACCCTGGTAACGTTAGTGAATAAAGGCAGTTAGCTTAGCTTCCCCTTGCTTACTGAGTTTCTAGGGACTAGCTTGAATCCTCACACAGTCCTGTGCTAAATAAAGTTCACGTTAGGTCTCTTCTTTGTGACCGTTTGGTTTTAATCGGACAGTTTGTCTTTGACTTGTTTCACAGAAAAAATGCTACACTTCGCCCGCTAACGCTAACACATCATTTATGTCTGTTAACGTTAAGTTACCTGATTTAGTCCGGTCAGAAACGATCCTCACCTATAGAGAACCAACCTGAGTATCCCTCTCTAAAGAAAATGTTTTTATGATCCGACCCTTGCAGGGTGGAAATCATCTGTTTCTCATTTAAACTTCCCTCCTCACTCAGACGCCCTTTTTTTCCTTTATTTTTTTTGCTTCTTCTTCTTCTTCTGTTTTTATTGGCGGTTGGCAAACAACTTTCGGGTGCATTACCGCCACCCACTGATCTGGAGTATGGACTAATGATCTATATACACACCCAAATTAAAAACACAAACAAACCAATTAATCTATATGATAATAACAAAACAAATCAAAAAAACTAATAAAGAATTAAGATTATAATACTCAAACTCTATTCATTAGTCTTGTTGATCCTAAATACTCCATAAGAAGTTTCCACCCCCTGTCACCTGCAGATGTTTTAAGAATATTACCGATATTTTCATCTCCATTTTCTCTGTCTCAGTGCCTTCTTTAAAACTTCTCTCTCTAAGACGTACCTCTGACAATGCAATAAAACATGATCCACTGTTTCCTGCTCTCCACAATATTCACACTTCCCATCATTATGTTTTCCAATCACGTAAAGCGAACTGTTTAACCCAGAATGCCCAGTCCTTATTCTTGTGATAACCTTCTCCTCCTTTCTGTTTCGACCTCCAGACCCTGTACTCCCAACTAATGGATTGGTGTTAAACAGATATCTCCCTTTACTTTCTTTGTTCCATTGATTCTGCCACATCTTTTTGATTTGCCCTTTAATCACCACTTTAGCTTCTGACTTACTAATGTTTACATCTATGTTCTTATTCCAACTCTTAAGAGCCCATTTTGCTGCTTTATCTGCCTTTTCGTTCCCAACAACTCCAACATGTGCCGGGACCCACACAAAACTAACAGCCAAGTGCATTTGTTGAACTCTGAATAAAGACTGTAGTATTTCATACAGTAAATTCTCTCTACTCGTGGATTTGCAAATGTTTAAACTCATTAATGCTCCACATGAATCTGATGCAATGACCACTCTCTCTGGCCTGACCTCCTCTACCCATTGCAAGGCAATAACAATGGCCATCATTTCACATGCAAGGACAGATATATATAGGGCGGCTGTGGCTCGGTGGCAGAGCGGTCGGCCACCTATCGGAAGGTTGGCGGTTCGATCCCGGCTTCCCCTGGCCATGTGTCGAAGTATCTTTGAGCAAGATACTGAACCCTGAACTGCTCCCGAAGCTGCGCCTTCGGTGTCTGAGTGAGTGTGAATGATTAGTTTAATGGGCAGTCAGCTCCTGCCATCAGTGTGTGAATGGGGTGAATGTGATGTAGTGTAAAAAGCGCTTTGAGTAGTCAGAAAGACTAGAAAGGCTCTATACAAGTACAGTCCATTTACCATATATCATCAGTAAGTCTCTTTCCACATTCAACATTAAAATCAGGGATTACTACTGATGCTGCTGCTGTTCTACCTGACTTAGGGTCTTTGGAACCATCTGTATAAATTTGTAAATACCCATAATAACTTCTTCTGATGTATGAATTACAGGTTCTATAATTTCCCTCACTTCCATCTCTCATCAATTCCCGGAGGCTAAGATCTACCTCTGGCTGTGGCAATAGCCAAGGTGGTATAGCTGGCAGAACTACAGTTGGACAGTAACTCCTATCCAGTATACCCATTTCCCTTGCCTTTCTCCTTATTGTCCAACCAAAGCTCTTTGTTTGCCCTTTTTCCTGTTCCCAGCAAGGCTCAATAGCACTTCTTGCAGGATGGGTACTATGTCCTTGTAAATTAACCCAGTATGTTGTCATGATTTGCTGTCTCCTTAATTCCAATGGCATTTCCCCCATTTCTACCTGTAATGCTGCCACAGATGTTGTTTTAAAAGCCCCACTACATATCCTTAAAGCTTGAGCTTGAATACCATCTAATTTTTCCGACAATGTTTTAGATGCTGATCCATACACCACACATCCATAATCCAGAACAGATCTTATTAATCCTATATAAATAGTTTTCAACGTAGACCTATTGGCTCCCCACTCTGTTCCCACCAAACATCTCCTCACATTTAATACCTTTTTACACTTATTTAAAATACTATCAATATGTACATTCCATGTGAGCTTAGCATCAAACCACACTCCTAAAAATTTCCATATAAATACAGTTGGACCTCCACAATTTTCTTTCTTGTAAAGAAAAGCGTTTTTGTTTTTTCCACCGAAAATTTAAATCCCCATTCCCAGGCCCATTGCTCCACTTTTTTAATTGTTTCCTGCATCTGCTTTACAACATATTTAACAATTCCTGCCTCTTTTCCACAGTGCCCCATCATCTGCAAACAGAGATCTCCCTATACCTTGCCCAATATTATTATACACGTCATCAATCATTATTGAAAACAATAAAGGACTTATGACACTTCCTTGTGGCGTTCCATTATCCACCAAAAAGCTTGCTGACAAGGTTTTTCCCACTCTCACCTCTATCGAGCGTCCACACAGAAAGTCCTTCACCCGTCTAAACATTTTCCCTGATATTCCTAATATTTTCAATTTAACCAATAATCCCTCTTTCCATAGTAAATCACATGCTTTTTCCACATCAAAATACACTGCTACCACTACCTCTTTATTCACTTGTGCCTTCCTCACCTCTGATTCTAGGCATACTATCGGATCCATTGTTCCCCTACCTTTTCTAAATCCACTTTGATATATTGACCTAATATTCCTTGCTTCCAAATAATATGTTAATCTAGCTGTTATCATACGTTCCATTATTTTACACATGTGAGATGTCAATGCTGTTGGTCTATAGTTAGATGGATTGGTGGGATCTTTTCCTGGTTTTCTGATGGGTATTATAACATCCTGGTAATTTCCCTTCCTTCCAAACCTTGTTAAATAAATGTTAAATGTAAATGTAAATGTAAAATGTAAACTTCTAAGCCTACATCTGCCATATGTTCCAACATGATATAGCATATCTGATCCTTTCCTGGAGCAGTTAGTCCTGATTTAGAGATGGCCCGCTTCAATTCATCTACTGTGAAATGATAGTTAATAGCATCATCCCTCTCTTCTTCTCTGTCCAGCAAATCTTTATGTCCTTCCCTTGTGTTTTCCCTTCCTCTTTTCCCCTCTTCTGACATATTTCTCGAACAATGCACCTCAACCAATGATTTAGCTAACATATCTGCTTTCTCTATATCTTTACTTGCCACCAGCCCCCCCTTTTCCAATACTGGGTACCCCCACTCCCGTCTTACTCCACTCATTTTCTTTATCATTCCCCAGACTCTCTCAATCGGTGTGCTTCTCCCCAAAGTACCACAATATGTTCTCCAATACTTCCTTTTATTTCCTTTAATAGTCTTTCTAACCTCAGCTTGCACTCTTTTAAATTCTATTAAATGTTGGAAATTGTTAGTATTTTTTAATACCTTAAAAGCCTTATTATGTTTCCTTATGGCTTCACTACATTCATCATTCCACCACGGAACTAACTTCCGCCTTTCCAAAGCTTCTTTTCTTAAGACTGTCTGATTAGCAGCCCCAATTATTGCCTCTCTCAAATTTTCATTAAGTATGTCTATACCCTGCTCTCTATTTATATTTTTAACCCTTGTTTCACTTATCTCTCTAAATGTATCCCACTCAGCTTTTCTAAATACCCATCTTTCTGATACTTCTTCTAATATCACTCTGCTTTCATTACCTACTCTACACAGAATGGGGTAATGATCACTTCCAGCAGTTGATTGATTCAAAACCTCCTACACACAAATCCCTGCCAAAGCCTGTGACACTAATGTCAAGTCTAAACATGCCTCACTGCCTGTACTATAGTTAACCCTCGTAAACCTCCCATCATTTAGACACACAAGTCCCAGTTCATCCATCAAATCCTCCACTATCATACCATTCCTATCTGTCCTTTCTCCTCCCCAAAGAGTACTGTGGGCATTAAAATCCCCGCACCAAACGATTCTTCTATCTGGTCCCTTTATTGCCTCCAATTTATCCAATTCCAACCTCTGACATGGATTATAGAAATTCACGATAACCAACCTATCCTCCCCTACCCACACTTCAACAACTGCATACTCCAACGCTTTCCCTTTGTCTATTTCTCTATATGAAACACCTTGCCTAACAAAAGTAGCACATCCTCCCCCATTACCCCCTTCTCTATCCCTTCTTATGGTCACATATCCCTGTATCGCAAAATCTAAATTAGGCTTAAGCCATGTCTCTTCAACACATATTATATCTGGTTTACATTCTAAACCCTCAAGAAATCCTTTAAATTCTTGCCCATTCGACAGTAGACTCCTTGCATTCCACTGAAGAACTAACATGAATAAAATTAATCTTGTGACCATGCTTCCTTGTTTAACTGTTCCTCTTTTTTCAGCTCTTCTTGAATCTTGCTGCACTTTTAACAAATATTTCAATCTTCTCAGATCTCCCTTTTGCTTGGAACGTACAGTTGATTACTTCAGCCATGAAATACACAAAATCTTCCTTTTTTACTAGTAACATCTCTTCATCTTCAACCTGACTTTTTGTTACCAGCTGTTCAGTTGTATGTTCCTTTTCTATTTCTTTTACTCTCTTCTCCACTCTACCCTCCCTCTGAACCAACTTTACTGCTTCTGCATAGGACATGTCCTTGGTAGTTCTCATCTGTTGTACTTCTACTGCCTTCTTTCTCACTTCACAACCACCATACGCCACACTATGTGCACCGCCACAGTTAGCACATTTAATCTCTGCCCCATCCTCACACTTCCCATATTCATGTTCCCCTCCACACCTTCCACACCTTTGTTTTCCTTTACAACCAGCCGCTATGTGTCCATATTTTTGGCATTTGAAACATCTCAGAGGAGGAGGAGCATATGGCCTTACATTGTAACTTATGTATCCGACCCTCACTTTTCCTTTCTTGGAACACCAGCAACACTGACAAGCTATCAACCCTTTCTCCTCCCCCCTTTCTTGTTTGTAAACGTTTAAAGTCAATAACTTCCCCCCCTCTTATGTTTGACTTCAAATCCTCCAACTTTTCCTCAACTGAGATACCACATATAACACCTTTCATACAGGGTCCATCACCTGTCTTCTTAGCTTCCTCCACAGCCTTACCACACACTTTAGCCATCTTCATCGCCTTTTCTCTCTGCTTCTCATCTTTACCATTGATCAACAGCCCACCATCTCCCAACACTTTCGCCATTAAAATGTCGCCAATTTTCTCCTTTAAACCACGTGTCAGTGCCACCGGACTAACCTTCCTTATACCACTTCCTTCCTTGAACCTCAATATTGTTTTAAACCCCTTTTCTTCAGCTTTCCTTCTCCGCACCTCCGCACCTTCCTCCTTCCCATCTGAACTACTACCTCCTATACTACTATTGTTCCTAACTCGTTTATTTCTCCGTGCTTCTGTCCATTCATTTAAAGCCATGTCCTCATGCCCACCCTCAGCATCGCTACTGCCCGCCATCCTGAGTCCATCACAGATCAGGTTATGCCAGCCACCGGCTCTAGTCAGAAAGACGCCCTCTCACGCAGCTCGTACACCAATCAACCTAGCTCGTTGTTTTCCGGCCTGCTTCTGCTTCCTTGCTTGTTTAAAGGCTTTAAGGTGCATGCCACCACCTACTGTACAGGAGTGTGTAACGTCATGTTATTTTATAACTATAATTTAAAAAAAGCAATGAAATATTATTAAAAATAATAATAATTATGATTACTCTCATATTCTGTTCATCAACCCAGTGTCTTTAATATATGTAAAGAGTGCCTTCCTGGTGATTCTTATCCCCTCGCCCTCTCCTTCTGTTCCCAGTATCCCCATCATATCATCATATTCCACTCCCTCCCTGCCTCATGAACCCTATCTTGCAACACCTGTCTTTCCACCTCACATCGTAAAATGACATGTTCAACATTTTCTTTAGTCCCACAATTCTCACAGTTTTCATTATTTCTTTTTCCCATTAAAACAAGGTGCCATTTAATCCTGTGTGGTCCACTCTCAGTCTTGTCAATATAATTTCTCAATTTCTTCCTGCCTGTTCCTTTCCCTATAACTTTTAATACTGACAGACTTTTATGATGACTATTTTATGATATCCCCTTCCTTTTTTGTCTTCTTCCCACCATTTCTGCCATTTTTTTGCTACTTTTCTTCTTAACTACGTCTTTTCCTTCTCCTTTTCCAGGTGGAATTGGAAAATTTTGTAATGCCTCTTTTGCTAGTTTGTCTGCACTCTCATTCCCCTTCACTCCCTCATGAGCTGGTACCCAGCAAAACCGACCATCTGTGCCACCCTGATGCAATCTTAACAAACGATGATGCAGTTCCAGAAGCAGGTCTTCCCTGACAGATGCCATGGACTGTGTGCTTTTTATGACAGCTAAGGAGACTGTCCATAATACCACCCTATCCGGGCTGACCTCTTCAACCCGCTGTAGCCCAATAATGGCTGCCACGATTTCTGCTGTATATACAGAAAACTGGTTAGATAATCTTTTGGAGATATTTATTTTAAATTATGGGATATGTATTCCAGCTCCCACACATTCCTGTTTACTTTTGTATCCATTTTGAGATAGTTATAGTAACTATTTCTAAGATAAATGTTTGTCTTAACTCCTACTTCCTCCATTCTCCATTCTCTTTTCTTTTCCAGGATACTAAAATCTGTCTTTACCTCTGTAAAAAACCATGATGGAATATTACTAATTGAGTTAAGTTTGGTGAACTCTGAGGCTTCCATTCCATATTTCTTCGCTCTCTTATCCCTTGGCCATCCAAATCCCTTTCCCTGAAACATGGTATATTCCCATCAATCCTGTATTATTTCTTTAGTAGGATTTTCTTTCCCACTTCCTTTCAATTTGATCCAATATGCTAACGCAAGTTTTTCTCTTCTTAACTTCAGAGGAGTCTCTCCTTTTTCTATAAGTATTACTTAATAGCTCCAATACACGTAATGCCCTATACTGTAGTCTACTAATTTCTTCCAATGATGTTTTTGCTGCTGCACCTATTGATGACCAACCATGCTCTATATATGTCAATTAGTGAATGTTTGTCGGCACCCCAATCACATCACAATCACCACAGCTCTCAGTAAATTAATAACCTTTTTGCATTTAGTTTTTAGTTGCTTTGTGTGTTTTTCATGTATACTTACTGTCAAACCACAACCCCAAATATTTAAATTGGTTGACTTTTTCCATTGGCTGCTGATATAATGTTATCTTTTCAAGATGACCCTTCCGTTTGTTTGTAAACATCATGTAACAGGATTTGCTTGTTGACATTTTAAACCCCCACTCATATGACCACTTCTCTCCTTTCCCTACTGCTTTCCTAATGTTCTCTAACACATATGCCACATTTCTTCCTCTCGTCCATGTGGCCCCATCATCCGCTTATAACGCTGATTTGATGTGTTCATCTAAATTTAAAAACATGTCATTTCTCATAATGTTGAACAACACTCCAGCTGAATGCACTCCCCTGGGGAATACCATTGTTTACACTAAACTCCACTGATACCTCTGATCCAACTTTCACCCTAATTTTCCTGTTTGTGAAGAAGTCCATTATTCAATTATACATCCTTCCTCCAAACCCCATTCTACTTAATTTAATAAGCAATCCTTCCCTCCACATAGTGTCATATGTCTTCTCAATGTCAAAATATACTATTATCATCATCTCTTTCATTTTCAATGTCTTTTCCACCTCATTACTTACTCTAACTAGAGCATCTGTTGTTGAGTGTCCTTTTCGAAATCCACTTTGAATATTAGTGCATACAGATGGAGAGGGAAAGGAGGAGGTAGGAGAGAGGTGCATCATGGGAAGTCCCCCGACAGTCTAGGCCTATAGCAGCATAACTAAGGGATGGTTCAGGACTCTCCTGAGCCAGCCCTAACTATAAGCTTTATCAAAGAGAAAAGTCTTTAGCCTATTCTTAAATGTGGAGATGGTGTCTGCCTCCAGAACCCGAACTGGGATCTGATTCCACAGGAGAGGAGCTTGATAGCTAAAGGCTCTGGCTCCCATTCTACTGTTGGAGACTCTAGGAACCACAAGAAACCCTGCATTCTGAGAGCGCAGTGTTCTAGTGGGGTAATAAGGTACTATGAGCTCTGTAAGATACGACGATGCCTGACCATTAAGAGCTTTGTAGGTGAGGAGGAGGATTTTAAATTCTATTCTGGATTTCACAGGGAGCCAGTGAAGAGAAGCACTCCTAGTTCTTGTCAATACACATGCCGCAGCATTCGTATCCCATTCGTATCCTACTACTCAAAGCACGTTCACACTACATATCACATTCACATTAAGCCAACTGGCCATCAGTACAACATAATCTAACCATTCACACACACTCACACCCCGAAGGCACAGCCCCCAGGAGCAATTTAGGGTTCAGTATCTTGCTCATGGACACTTCGACACATGGGCTAGGGCAAGCCAGGATCGAACTGCTGACCTTCCGATTAGTGGACAACCCGCTCTGCCACAAAGCCACAGACACGCCCAGATGAGAGTGGCCTTCAGGAAAAGCCCCCAACACTGCACCCCGTCACCATACTAAACAACACTGTGTCTACTGTGGAAGGTTTCTGGGATCCACAATCTCCCAGGACCTAGAGTGGGCAACCCACATCAACACCATCATCAAAAAGGCTCCCTGTTCCAGCTCAGAAAGTTCAACCTGCCTCAGGAGCTGCTGATCCAGTTCTACTCTACAATAAGACAGTCTGTTCTCTGCACATCCATCACTGTCTGGCTTGGATTAGCCACCAAACAGGACAGGAACACTCTACACTCTATGTCATTGTTTATGTAAATATGAACACTTTTTAAATCTATGAACACTGTACATACTGTATATACTGTCATACCCAAAACCGCATGTGTATAAATCAGTGTGTTACATTAATCATATTTATTTCAGCACCATTTTTACTCTGCACCACTGCACTAATTGTCTTACTGTTAACAGATGTTACTGTTGTTGTTTTGGTTTTTTTACCAAAAAAAACCATATTGCACATAGTAGTTTAAGTTTGTCTACCTTATTTTGCCCTTTTTGTCCTTGTTCTTAGTTATACATATGTCTACTTCTGTGTATTTGCATAGAGAGCAATGAAAAAACAGATATACAAATACAAATTCTTTGTATGTGTGCACATACATGGCCAAAAAAGCTGATTCTGATTCTTATTCTGACACTTAAAATTCTAGCTTTAGGCTCAACGTAGCTGGCTAAGCCACTAATCTAACTAGTATTTTATTACTTACCTCCCCTGTATTCTGAGTTGCGCAATTGACTCCTGTGCCTGCCAGTTTGGTACAAACTGAGTTCGATCTGATAGGTAGGATTTAAAGAGAGACAGGTTGATGGCTTAGATGAAGAAATCGTTGAAGTTAGCTGAAGATAGCAGAAATGCAATCTAAATATATATCAGGTTTTACAGCTGTTTCTAAGATTCCTGTGTTTGAAGATAAATCTGTACCGGTTGAGGGCAGGACGTGATCAATTTTTCTCTAATAGTTAAAATTATGAATGCATGGCTCAATGGAGCTGTGACTCTCTGTCAGCCTGGCTACAATGCTGAAAATAAAACTGGGGCTGATTTTATTTTCCTCTATTAATGATATTGCCAAGATCAAGGGTGTGGTTAAAACAGTGAGTGGGTTTATGTACAGTCTGACAGAAGCCAGTCAAATCTAATAATAAGATAAACACAGTACTAAGGCTATGAATATTAATATTATCACCTACAATAATTACTTTATCTGTTTTAAGGAATAAACTTGATAAAAACTCTGAGAATTCAGATTAAAGTTTAGAATAAGGACCAGGGGCACAGTCTTGTTTTCTGGGTTGGATGTGAAAGACTTGAGTTATAATTTACTTTAGGTTTAGGGTGACAGGTTTGAGTCGAAGATGGCTGCAACTCCATCTACTCAGCTAGTGCCTTGAGGAATTTGAGTATTAATATGTCTGGGGTGTCGTGATTTTCAGTTCTTTGTACTTTGGAGTCTTGTGTTTTTTCTGAAAATGTCGGGGTTTTGGGTTGAGTGGGGTGTTTTATGGAGTGTGGTTTTGTATAGGTCTTTTCTGCATCAGTTAAAGTATGTTTATTGTATTGAGTTCTTTTATTCTGAAAATATCTGTCTTGGGTTTTGGTTACTTCCTGCTTTATCTTGTAATTTGTTTGCTCCCTCCTGTGTCTGCCAGTTTTGCCTCCCCTTTCCTGATTTAGTTCACCTGTGTCTCATTGGCTCCCCTCCCTTGAGTGTTTCCATGTCTCTGTGTCAGTTCATCGTTAAACCTTACTTTTTCTAATTTCTTATACAAAATTGATACCGTTTATTACGGTCTAATTCTCCCATGTTTAAAAGCTTGGCAATTTGAGTTGAAACATATTTTGAATAAACAGAATACCATCCACTTACTGATAAATCAGTAAAACAGTGTTACCAGGTTTAAATGTCATATCTGGCATCATGTACAGCACCAGTAAGTACGCAATGCATCTGTCTATATGTATATACATAGGAACACTAATGAGAAGAATAAAATGAATACTTCATAGTGTCTAGTGATCTTTGTATCCCAGGAATGTGAATGTTTATCATTGGGCGGCTGTGGCCTGGTGGCAGAGCGGGTCGTCCACCAATCGGAAGGTCGGCGGTTTGATCCCAGCCTCCCCCAGCCACGTGTCGAAGTGTCCTTGAGCAAGATACTGAACCCCAAAATGCTCCCGAAGCTGCGCCTTCGGTGTGACTGGTTAGTTTAATTTGTCCTGATGGGCAGTCAGCTCCCGCCATCAGTGTATGAATGTGTGTGTCTGGGTGAATGTGATCTGTAGTGTGAAAGAGCTTTGAGTAGTCGGACGACTAGAAAGGAGCTGTACAGGTACAGTCCATTTACCTCTTCTCTGAGAAGCAGAGGGGTTAACAGCCCCGAACAGCAGACAAATAGTCTTCTGTGTGTCAATGTTCTTTCTTTGCAAGCTATGCACAATTTTTTTTATTTAGATATGTACATATTAACAACTTTTGCGTAATTAGCTACTTAAAGAATCTAAACACTCCATCTAGGCTACAATGAGTGCAGTGACGATACAATGAACACACATTCTAATAGGCTAATACATAATGTCAAGTAACCATAGACATAGTTATATTCTTGGAAATATGTCATTAGGGTTGAAAGCAAGGGCCTACACTAATGAAACTGTGTGTCCCAAGTCTTATGAGCCCTGAGTTCCACTTGATGGAAACCAGAGATCATGAGATGTTCCTTGCAAAGCGCGGTGTCAGGATGTGCCATGCACGGTCAGGGAAAGCAAGTTGTAATTTACTAAGATGGCTTAGGTGACAGTTCTAAGTTCCTGAGATAACTTTATTGTCCTTAAAGGCAATTCTTTGCGTAGACAGCAGTATACATACATGTTTGAACAGCAACACAATACACATTAGATAACACACTTATAGAATACATCATTTAAATAGATAATGGCAGGAGGTATGAAGGAGTTTTAGTATCAATTAGATTTACACGAAGTCTCCGACTCAATGGAAGCAGTTGAAATTCAGTGCACTGTAGTGATTAGTGGAAAATAGGGACCCAAAGATTAGGCTTTGACTATATGTAAGCGAGTTTGAAATATAGGCTAGTTTATTGATAGCGGCTCTGGGGGGTGAAGGAGAGAGTTCGGTGGCGGGGCTCGAGTCACAGGCAGGTGAGCTGGGAATCGCTGGAGAGCAGGTGGTAGATCAGCAGGGAAGGCGGAAGAGTCCAGTGGGATGGAGACTGAGGAATCCAGGAGCGGAAGAGCAGGTGGTGGAGAGAGCAGAGCAGAGCAGAGCAGACAGGCAGGCAAGGAGATAGTGAAGTTTCCACAGAGCGAGGCAGGCGGACGGAGGAGGCGTGAGTGGAGTAGCCTGGAGAAGACAAAGGGTAGCGTTACAGTCGGATTGCACAGAGTCATAAGGTAAAACATAGCTAAGCACTAGCCATTGGTACCACAAAGGAAGTAGTACGATCTGGTGAAGACTGGAAGGTTGAGCCGGTGTTTTATACTGTAAATGGAGTTGATTAGATGAGCTGCAGGTAGGGGGAGCATGGAGTGGTGATTGCAGGTGTGGAAGAGAGAGAGTTGTCCTGGCTCGCCCCGTGGGGTGAGCACCTGACAAACAAAACAAACAAGACAGATCAGAGACCCGAGGAAAGGGAAAAAACACCAGGTTGGGAGACAAACAACCCAAACCCTGACAGAGCACAATGGATGGGTAATGTCAGCAAGGACTAGCTGACCCTTCCTAGTCACCCTGTGTTCGTGAATTTGTGTAATGGTCCTTAAATCAGTTCCAACAATCTTGCTGCACATTTTTACAATACTAATCAACTTACTTCTATTCCCAACATTTAAATTATTATTAGGTTGTGGGAGTTGGCCCACAACCTTTGTTGTTCATACTCTGCGAGTTTTTGCAGGCCTGTCATAAATTGAGAAATTGTCATCACTTTGCATTGGTCAACGACCTGAATGAGTGGCCTCATTCATCTCAGCAGGGGCCTGGGCCTCTCCATAACTCCCCACCCCAGAGGCTCCCCCCTGCCCTATACAACTCTCTCCTTCCTGGAGAGTGATGTTAACAGACAGGAGGCAGAACCCCCACAAAGCAGCTGGAGCAGACTCTGCCTCTCCATCCACCCTGAAGCACTGCAAATACATGAAAGAACATCTTGGTACTGGGCTACATGCGTCTGCTGTAACTTATTACTTTTTTTGAGCAACGACCCCAACGCTGGCTGTGTCCCTGCTGGAGTGTGACGGGATTTGTGTCATGTGCAGCGCCGATAGATCCTACAAACCAATAGGGTGTCAGAATGGTATATGTTTATACTTCTCATCCAACCACAAACAAATTTAACCTGCTCCATCATTTTGAGTCACTTGTTGTCTGTAAAGAGGAACGTCTCAGCTTCATGGCGATACCAAGATTATCTTTCTACACAAAATATTCTATGAGACATAGAATGAACACAAATAGTTTTGGTCCAAAGTCATACGCCACACTTGCATATGCAGCCTACACATACCTTCAAGGTGACCACATTCACAAGCACATACACAGTACAGTAGGCCTAGAAGCCCATGTAGACAGGAAAACGCATGGAATACAATTGATAAAATTTGAACAAATATACTGTACATATAATATATAATAGTGTGTGTATTTAAATATAATATGAAGAATATATAATGAAAAATAATACACTTTATTTATATATTAAATATAGAGCCCCGTGCACACAGGTACATGCACAAACTTACAAGTCCATGTCCAAACCATAAAAAACTAAACTACAAAATGGATAAAATATGAACTAATCATATACTATAGTGTCGTATTTAAATATAATAAATTTTTTTGATAGAATAGACAAATGCAGAATAATTAATATAGCCACTTTCACAAAACTGAGCCCAATGATGTTCATAATAATGTAATATAATCTAAATTAGTGTAAATGAATGTAATAATACAGAACATATTTAATACTGATTTATTATTTCATATGTAAACGCCATCGTGTGCACTCCCATGACAACATCAGGTAATCGCTCCTGACCTTCAAAAACAAGACAAGAAAGGAAAGAATGAATAAAGAGTGATTCCCTAACTGTACAATCATTCTGTAGTTAGACATGTGTTGATTATGCATCTATCTTGGTCTACCTTTAGAGAGTCACAGTGGAGCTGATCTTCCCAAAGGGAACCAGATGTTTTTCATCTACAAAATGACCACATAAAATGAGAAATCAAGTCATCACAAAGATTTTAGGCTGGCTAAACCTTATTGAATGAGTCCTGATGATTCCCATATTATTACGGCCCATTATTCAGAAACATCACCTGTATTCACCTTGTGATATATCGGTTTACAACTTATACTTTGGTTTTGCTATATTTACACCCATTGTCTCTTACAGATGCTCATAGCCAGACTAGGTCCCAGTCACGGACAACATTAGTGACTGATAACTCGAGCTAGACTGCTTTCTTAGCCTGCTCTAGTGACTTTTTAATAGCCTTTACAAACGATAAAAGGGGTTAATGTAAGTTAGCTAAACTATAGAAGCACTTAACCATTAGTCATGTCTTTAATCTGGTTACTCTTTGCAACATCTCCTCTGGCGCCGCCGCTGTAGAGTTTGCGGCCACTGTTCTGCATCTCTCGAACACGGTCCTCGTTTAAAAAACTAGACTCCCATGCAGTGTTTGTGATCATCGGCTCAGCCATGAGTGGAAGTGCTTCCGGAGCCAACATTAGCCGGGCCGCTGCCAGGCACTGCTCCACCATCACGTACTGACGCTAATCAGAAATTTGCTCGGTCCAATTGTTGTCAGATGTAGCAACTCAAGTCTAGCTAGGTCTTCCTCGCGTGAATTCAATTTAGCTAGCTAGCTAGCTATCTTTCAACCGAAATCGGTCTGTCTCCGTCTCCTCTGTTAAGTTTTACTTAGCCTGGACTCAAATGCAGGGCGGGAGACAAGATCAGGTTGGCAAAGAACGTTTATTTACAGGTAGAGAGCAAGGAGTAGGCTCACAGGAGCTGGGAGGGAGCCCGGTGAGGGTTCCCGCACTCCAGCCCGAGGTAGCGGAGAGGATGACTGGGGACGAGGCGGGCAGGCAGGCGGAGGGTAATGAGTGCGGTGGTGAATCCGGGGTGACTGCAGAGCGAGGAGAGTAGTGGTCCGGGTCTGTGGACAGCGAGACGAGAGGTTAGTAGGGAGGTCAGAAGACAGGCGCGGGAAAACTCACGGCTTGCTGGATGTTGTACCACATAGACAGTTGTACGATCTAGCGATGAGTGGAGCGCTGAGCCGGGGTTAAATACTGCAGGAGCTTGAGTGGAGTGGAGACAGGTGTGTGTGGAAACTCTGCCAGCAGGAGCAGGTCAATGAGCCTCAGGTGTGCAAGCCCAGAGCCTGCCTCGCTCTCAGGAAGGGAGGAGACACACACAAACACAGACAGACTGAGGCAGCAGACTGGGGACAGACATGCACACACAGGGCGGGCTGGGACATCAGCAGGATCACAACACTCTGTCAATAAACTGGTGTTTGGGTGGAAAACCTTCCGACCTAACGTTAACGTTGTTTAAGGGATTCAACAGTATACTTATCATTTGAATGTTACATTAATGTTGATATTGTATGAAAGCTGAGACTATTGATCAGACACACATACAAATCCAAAACTGCCCAAAATCCATTTTTTCCACGTAAAACTGCCGCTTTGACTTTCGACTCATTTCGACTCTATCCGGGTGGCGCGATTTACATTTACATTTAGTTGTTTAGCAGATTTATCTGGATAGGAATGAAAATAAGCCAAAATGAAATAGGAGTAACAAGGCTATTTTTAAAAAGTATGGAGTAGAAAGTACAGATAACTGCGTGAAAATGTAAGGAGTAGAAGTGAAAAGTCGGCTAAAAAATAATTACTGGGGTCAAAGACCATCTCTTTGGTTTTCAATCCGTCCATCTTCTTCCGCTTATCCGGGGCCGGGTCGCGGGGGCAGCAGTCTGAGCAGAGACACCCTGACTTCCCTCTCCCCAAACACTTCCACCAGCTCTTCCGGGGGAATACAGAGGCGTTCCCAGGCCAGCCAAGAGACATACTCCCACCAGCGTGTCCTAGGTCTTCCCCAGGGCCTCCTCCCGGTTGGACATGCCCGGAACCCCTCCACAGGGAGGCGTCCAGGAGGCATCCGGAACAGATGCCCGAGCCACCTCAGCTGACGCCTCTCAATGTGGAGGAGCAGCGGCTCTACTCTGAGCTCCTCCCGAGTGACCGAGCTTCTCACACTATCCCTAAGGGAGTGACCAGCCACCCTGTGGAGGAAACTCATTTCGGCCACCTGTATCCGGGATCTTGTCCTTTCGGTTATAACCCAAAGCTCAAAATCACAGGTGAGAGTAGGAACGTAGATCGACTGTTAAATAGAGAGCTTCACCTTGCAGCTCATCTCTTTCTTTACCACAATGGACCGGTACATCGACTGCATCACTGCAGAGGATGCACCGATCTGCCTGTCAATCTCCCGCTCCGTCCTTCCCTCACTCGTGAACAAGACCCCAAGATACTTAAACTCCTCCACTTGATGCAGGAGCTCTCCACCAACCTGAAGGGGACAAGCCACCTTTTTCCGGATGAGAACTGTGGCCTCGGACTTGGACATGCTGATTCTCATCCCAGCCGCTTCACACTCGGCTGCAAACCGTCCCAGTGCACGCTGAAGGTCCTGATTTGATGAAGCATTGTCAGGACAGCATTGTTCGCAAAAAGCTGAGATGAAATCCTGTGGTCCCCAAACCAGATTCCCTCCAGCCCCCGACTTTTTCTTCTTTTCCTTTCGGCTGTTCCCTTTCAGGGGTCGCCACAGCGAATCATGTACCTCCATCTAACCCTGTCCTCTGCGTCCTCTTCACTCTCACCAATTAACTTCATGTCCTCTCTCACTACATCCATAAATCTCCTCTTTGGTCTTCCTCTAGACCTCCTGCCTGGCAGCTCCAACCTCAGCATCCTTCTACCAATATATTCACAGTCTCTCCTCTGAACGTGTCCAAACCACCTCAATCTGGCCTCTCTGGCTTTATCTCCGAAACATCTAAGATGAGCTGTCCCTCTGATGGACTCGTTCCTGATCCTGTCCATCCTCGTCACTCCCAAAGAGAACCTCAACATCTTAAGCTCTGCCACCTCCAGCTCTGCCTCTTGTCTTTTCTTCAGTGCCACTGTCTCTAAGCTG